>JALHLI010000013.1:6522559-6880059 GCA_023349425.1 Anthopleura sola
CTTTCATTTTTGGCCATTTTGGGACAAAAAGCATGGACTATAGCCCATGGTTTTGATCAAAAATGGTCCATTTTCACACCTTTTTTCCCACTATGAATTTTTTATGAAAAATGCAAATTCCTCCATTTTTGGCCATTTTGGGACAAAAAGCATGGACTATAGCCCATGGTTTTGATCAAAAATGGTCCATTTTCACACCTTTTTTCCGACTATGAATTTTTTATGAAAAATGCAAATTCTTTCATTTTTGGCCATTTTGGGACAAAAAGCATGGACTATAGCCCATGGTTTTGATCAAAAATGGTCCATTTTCACAACTTTTTTCCGACTATGAATTTTTTATGAAAAATGCAAATTCTTTCATTTTTGGCCATTTTGGGACAAAAAGCATGGACTATAGCCCATGGTTTTGATCAAAAATGGTCCATTTTCACACCTTTTTCCGACTATGAATTTTTTATGAAAAATGCAAATTCTTTCATTTTTGGCCATTTTGGGACAAAAAGCATGGACTATAGCCCATGGTTTTGATCAAAAATGGTCCATTTTCACACCTTTTTTCCGACTGAATTTTTTATGAAAAATGCCAATTCTTTCATTTTTGGCCATTTTGGGACAAAAAGCATGGACTATAGCCCATGGTTTTGATCAAAAATGGTCCATTTTCACACCTTTTTTCCCACTATGAATTTTTTATGAAAAATGCAAATTCTTTCATTTTTGGCCATTTTGGGACAAAAAAGCATGGACTATAGCCCATGGTTTTGATCAAAAATGGTCCATTTCACACCTTTTTTCCCACTATGAATTTTTTATGAAAAATGCAAATTCCTCCATTTTTGGCCATTTTGGGACAAAAAGCATGGACTATAGCCCATGGTTTTGATCAAAAATGGTCCATTTTCACACCTTTTTTCCGACTATGAATTTTTTATGAAAAATGCAAATTCTTTCATTTTTGGCCATTTTGGGACAAAAAGCATGGACTATAGCCCATGGTTTTGATCAAAAATGGTCCATTTTCACACCTTTTTTCCGACTATGAATTTTTTATGAAAAATGCAAATTCTTTCATTTTTGGCCATTTTGGGACAAAAAGCATGGACTATAGCCCATGGTTTTGATCAAAAATGGTCCATTTTCACACCTTTTTTCCCACTATGAATTTTTTATGAAAAATGCAAATTCTTTCATTTTTGGCCATTTTGGGACAAAAAGCATGGACTATAGCCCATGGTTTTGATCAAAAATGGTCCATTTTCACACCTTTTTTCCGACTATGAATTTTTTATGAAAAATGCCAATTCTTTCATTTTTGGCCATTTTGGGACAAAAAGCATGGACTATAGCCCATGGTTTTGATCAAAAATGGTCCATTTTCACACCTTTTTTCCGACTATGAATTTTTGATGAAAAATGCAAATTCTTTCATTTTTGGCCATTTTGGGACAAAAAGCATGGACTATAGCCCATGGTTTTGATCAAAAATGGTCCATTTTCACACCTTTTTTCCCACTATGAATTTTTTATGAAAAATGCAAATTCCTCCATTTTTGGCCATTTTGGGGACAAAAAGCATGGACTATAGCCCATGGTTTTGATCAAAAATGGTCCATTTTCACACCTTTTTTCCGACTATGAATTTTTTATGAAAAATGCAAATTCCTCCATTTTTGGCCATTTTGGGACAAAAAGCATGGACTATAGCCCATGGTTTTGATCAAAAATGGTCCATTTTCACACCTTTTTTCCGACTATTAATTTTTTTATGAAAAATGCAAATTCTTTCATTTTTGGCCATTTTGGGACAAAAAGCATGGACTATAGCCCATGGTTTTGATCAAAAAAGTTCGATTTTCACACCTTTTTTCCGACTATGAATTTTTTATGAAAAATGCAAATTCTTTCATTTTTGGCCATTTTGGGACAAAAAGCATGGACTATAGCCCATGGTTTTGATCAAAAATGGTCCATTTTCACACCTTTTTTCCGACTGAATTTTTTATGAAAAATGCCAATTCTTTCATTTTTGGCCATTTTGGGACAAAAAGCATGGACTATAGCCCATGGTTTTGATCAAAAATGGTCCATTTTCACACCTTTTTTCCGACTATGAATTTTTTATGAAAAATGCAAATTCTTTCATTTTTGGCCATTTTGGGACAAAAAGCATGGACTATAGCCCATGGTTTTGATCAAAATGGTCCATTTTCACACCTTTTTTCCCACTATGAATTTTTTATGAAAAATGCAAATTCCTCCATTTTTGGCCATTTTGGGACAAAAAGCATGGACTATAGCCCATGGTTTTGATCAAAAATGGTCCATTTTCACACCCTTTTTTCCGACTATGAATTTTTTATGAAAAATGCCAATTCTTTCATTTTTGGCCATTTTGGGACAAAAAGCATGGACTATAGCCCATGGTTTTGATCAAAAATGGTCCATTTTCACACCTTTTTTCCCACTATGAATTTTTGATGAAAAATGCAAATTCTTTCATTTTTGGCCATTTTGGGACAAAAAGCATGGACTATAGCCCATGGTTTTGATCAAAAATGGTCCATTTTCACACCTTTTTTCCGACTATGAATTTTTTATGAAAAATGCAAATTCTTTCATTTTTGGCCATTTTGGGACAAAAAGCATGGACTATAGCCCATGGTTTTGATCAAAAATGGTCCATTTTCACACCTTTTTTCCGACTATGAATTTTTTATGAAAAATGCAAATTCTTTCATTTTTGGCCATTTTGGGACAAAAAGCATGGACTATAGCCCATGGTTTTGATCAAAAATGGTCCATTTTCACACCTTTTTTCCCACTATGAATTTTTTATGAAAAAAGCAAATTCCTCCATTTTTGGCCATTTTGGGACAAAAAGCATGGACTATAGCCCATGGTTTTGATCAAAAATGGTCCATTTTCACACCTTTTTTCCCACTATGAATTTTTTATGAAAAATGCAAATTCCTCCATTTTTGGCCATTTTGGGACAAAAAGCATGGACTATAGCCCATGGTTTTGATCAAAAATGGTCCATTTTCACAACTTTTTTCCGACTATGAATTTTTTATGAAAAATGCAAATTCTTTCATTTTTGGCCATTTTGGGACAAAAAGCATGGACTATAGCCCATGGTTTTGATCAAAAATGGTCCATTTTCACACCTTTTTTCCCACTATGAATTTTTTATGAAAAATGCAAATTCCTCCATTTTTGGCCATTTTGGGACAAAAAGCATGGACTATAGCCCATGGTTTTGATCAAAAATGGTCCATTTTCACACCTTTTTTCCGACTATGAATTTTTTATGAAAAATGCAAATTCTTTCATTTTTGGCCATTTTGGGACAAAAAGCATGGACTATAGCCCATGGTTTTGATCAAAAATGGTCCATTTTCACACCTTTTTTCCGACTATGAATTTTTTATGAAAAATGCCAATTCTTTCATTTTTGGCCATTTTGGGACAAAAAGCTTGGACTATAGCCCATGGTTTTTGATCAAAAATGGTCCATTTTCACACCTTTTTTCCGACTATGAATTTTTGATGAAAAATGCAAATTCTTTCATTTTTGGCCATTTTGGGACAAAAAGCATGGACTATAGCCCATGGTTTTGATCAAAAATGGTCCATTTTCACACCTTTTTTCCCACTATGAATTTTTTATGAAAAATGCAAATTCCTCCATTTTTGGCCATTTTGGGACAAAAAGCATGGACTATAGCCCATGGTTTTGATCAAAAATGGTCCATTTTCACACCTTTTTTCCGACTATGAATTTTTTATGAAAAATGCAAATTCCTCCATTTTTGGCCATTTTGGGACAAAAAGCATGGACTATAGCCCATGGTTTTGATCAAAAATGGTCCATTTTCACACCTTTTTTCCGACTATTAATTTTTTATGAAAAATGCAAATTCTTTCATTTTTGGCCATTTTGGGACAAAAAGCATGGACTATAGCCCATGGTTTTGATCAAAAAAGTTCGATTTTCACACCTTTTTTCCGACTATGAATTTTTTATGAAAAATGCAAATTCTTTCATTTTTGGCCATTTTGGGACAAAAAGCATGGACTATAGCCCATGGTTTTGATCAAAAATGGTCCATTTTCACACCTTTTTTCCCACTATGAATTTTTTATGAAAAATGCAAATTCCTCCATTTTTGGCCATTTTGGGACAAAAAGCATGGACTATAGCCCATGGTTTTGATCAAAAATGGTCCATTTTCACACCTTTTTTCCGACTATGAATTTTTTTATGAAAAATGCAAATTCTTTCATTTTTGGCCATTTTGGGACAAAAAGCATGGACTATAGCCCATGGTTTTGATCAAAAATGGTCCATTTTCACACCTTTTTTCCGACTATGAATTTTTTATGAAAAATGCAAATTCTTTCATTTTTGGCCATTTTGGGACAAAAAGCATGGACTATAGCCCATGGTTTTGATCAAAAATGGTCCATTTTCACACCTTTTTTCCGACTATGAATTTTTTATGAAAAATGCCAATTCTTTCATTTTTGGCCATTTTGGGACAAAAAGCTTGGACTATAGCCCATGGTTTTGATCAAAAATGGTCCATTTTCACACCTTTTTTCCGACTATGAATTTTTGATGAAAAATGCAAATTCTTTCATTTTTGGCCATTTTGGGACAAAAAGCATGGACTATAGCCCATGGTTTTGATCAAAAATGGTCCATTTTCACACCTTTTTTCCCACTATGAATTTTTTATGAAAAATGCAAATTCCTCCATTTTTGGCCATTTTGGGACAAAAAGCATGGACTATAGCCCATGGTTTTGATCAAAAATGGTCCATTTTCACACCTTTTTTCCGACTATGAATTTTTTATGAAAAATGCAAATTCTTTCATTTTTGGCCATTTTGGGACAAAAAGCATGGACTATAGCCCATGGTTTTGATCAAAAATGGTCCATTTTCACACCTTTTTTCCGACTATGAATTTTTTATGAAAAATGCCAATTCTTTCATTTTTGGCCATTTTGGGACAAAAAGCTTGGACTATAGCCCATGGTTTTGATCAAAAATGGTCCATTTTCACACCTTTTTTCCGACTATGAATTTTTGATGAAAAATGCAAATTCTTTCATTTTTGGCCATTTTGGGACAAAAAGCATGGACTATAGCCCATGGTTTTGATCAAAAATGGTCCATTTTCACACCTTTTTTCCGACTATGAATTTTTTATGAAAAATGCAAATTCTTTCATTTTTGGCCATTTTGGGACAAAAAGCATGGACTATAGCCCATGGTTTTGATCAAAAATGGTCCATTTTCACACCTTTTTTCCGACTATGAATTTTTTATGAAAAATGCAAATTCTTTCATTTTTGGCCATTTTGGGACAAAAAGCATGGACTATAGCCCATGGTTTTGATCAAAAATGGTCCATTTTCACACCTTTTTTCCGACTATGAATTTTTTATGAAAAATGCAAATTCTTTCATTTTTGGCCATTTTGGGACAAAAAGCATGGACTATAGCCCATGGTTTTGATCAAAAATGGTCCATTTTCACACCTTTTTTCCGACTATTAATTTTTTATGAAAAATGCAAATTCTTTCATTTTTGGCCATTTTGGGACAAAAAGCATGGACTATAGCCCATGGTTTTGATCAAAAATGGTCCATTTTCACACCTTTTTTCCGACTATGAATTTTTTATGAAAAATGCAAATTCTTTCATTTTTGGCCATTTTGGGACAAAAAGCATGGACTATAGCCCATGGTTTTGATCAAAAATGGTCCATTTTCACACCTTTTTTCCCACTATGAATTTTTTATGAAAAATGCAAATTCCTCCATTTTTGGCCATTTTGGGACAAAAAGCATGGACTATAGCCCATGGTTTTGATCAAAAATGGTCCATTTTCACACCTTTTTTCCGACTATGAATTTTTTATGAAAAATGCAAATTCTTTCATTTTTGGCCATTTTGGGACAAAAAGCATGGACTATAGCCCATGGTTTTGATCAAAAATGGTCCATTTTCACACCTTTTTTCCGACTATGAATTTTTTATGAAAAATGCCAATTCTTTCATTTTTGGCCATTTTGGGACAAAAAGCTTGGACTATAGCCCATGGTTTTGATCAAAAATGGTCCATTTTCACACCTTTTTTCCGACTATGAATTTTTGATGAAAAATGCAAATTCTTTCATTTTTGGCCATTTTGGGACAAAAAGCATGGACTATAGCCCATGGTTTTGATCAAAAATGGTCCATTTTCACACCTTTTTTCCCACTATGAATTTTTTATGAAAAATGCAAATTCCTCCATTTTTGGCCATTTTGGGACAAAAAGCATGGACTATAGCCCATGGTTTTGATCAAAAATGGTCCATTTTCACACCTTTTTTCCGACTATGAATTTTTTATGAAAAATGCAAATTCCTCCATTTTTGGCCATTTTGGGACAAAAAGCATGGACTATAGCCCATGGTTTTGATCAAAAATGGTCCATTTTCACACCTTTTTTCCGACTATTAATTTTTTATGAAAAATGCAAATTCTTTCATTTTTGGCCATTTTGGGACAAAAAGCATGGACTATAGCCCATGGTTTTGATCAAAAATGGTCCATTTTCACACCTTTTTTCCGACTATGAATTTTTCATGAAAAATGCAAATTCTTTCATTTTTGGCCATTTTGGGACAAAAAGCATGGACTATAGCCCATGGTTTTGATCAAAAATGGTCCATTTTCACACCTTTTTTCCCACTATGAATTTTTTATGAAAAATGCAAATTCCTCCATTTTTGGCCATTTTGGGACAAAAAGCATGGACTATAGCCCATGGTTTTGATCAAAAATGGTCCATTTTCACACCTTTTTTCCCACTATGAATTTTTTATGAAAAATGCAAATTCCTCCATTTTTGGCCATTTTGGGACAAAAAGCATGGACTATAGCCCATGGTTTTGATCAAAAATGGTCCATTTTCACAACTTTTTTCCGACTATGAATTTTTTATGAAAAATGCAAATTCTTTCATTTTTGGCCATTTTGGGACAAAAAGCATGGACTATAGCCCATGGTTTTGATCAAAAATGGTCCATTTTCACACCTTTTTTCCGACTATGAATTTTTTATGAAAAATGCAAATTCTTTCATTTTTGGCCATTTTGGGACAAAAAGCATGGACTATAGCCCATGGTTTTGATCAAAAATGGTCCATTTTCACACCTTTTTTCCGACTATGAATTTTTTATGAAAAATGCAAATTCTTTCATTTTTGGCCATTTTGGGACAAAAAGCATGGACTATAGCCCATGGTTTTGATCAAAAATGGTCCATTTTCACACCTTTTTTCCGACTATGAATTTTTTATGAAAAATGCCAATTCTTTCATTTTTGGCCATTTTGGGACAAAAAGCTTGGACTATAGCCCATGGTTTTGATCAAAAATGGTCCATTTTCACACCTTTTTTCCGACTATGAATTTTTGATGAAAAATGCAAATTCTTTCATTTTTGGCCATTTTGGGACAAAAAGCATGGACTATAGCCCATGGTTTTGATCAAAAATGGTCCATTTTCACACCTTTTTTCCCACTATGAATTTTTTATGAAAAATGCAAATTCCTCCATTTTTGGCCATTTTGGGACAAAAAGCATGGACTATAGCCCATGGTTTTGATCAAAAATGGTCCATTTTCACACCTTTTTTCCGACTATGAATTTTTTATGAAAAATGCAAATTCTTTCATTTTTGGCCATTTTGGGACAAAAAGCATGGACTATAGCCCATGGTTTTGATCAAAAATGGTCCATTTTCACAACTTTTTTCCGACTATGAATTTTTTATGAAAAATGCAAATTCTTTCATTTTTGGCCATTTTGGGACAAAAAGCATGGACTATAGCCCATGGTTTTGATCAAAAATGGTCCATTTTCACACCTTTTTTCCGACTATGAATTTTTTATGAAAAATGCAAATTCTTTCATTTTTGGCCATTTTGGGACAAAAAGCATGGACTATAGCCCATGGTTTTGATCAAAAATGGTCCATTTTCACACCTTTTTTCCGACTATGAATTTTTTATGAAAAATGCCAATTCTTTCATTTTTGGCCATTTTGGGACAAAAAGCATGGACTATAGCCCATGGTTTTGATCAAAAATGGTCCATTTTCACACCTTTTTTCCGACTATGAATTTTTTATGAAAAATGCAAATTCTTTCATTTTTGGCCATTTTGGGACAAAAAGCATGGACTATAGCCCATGGTTTTGATCAAAAATGGTCCATTTTCACACCTTTTTTCCCACTATGAATTTTTTATGAAAAATGCAAATTCCTCCATTTTTGGCCATTTTGGGACAAAAAGCTTGGTCTATAGCCCATGGTTTTGATCAAAAATGGTCCATTTTCACACCTTTCTTCCGACTATGAATTTTTTATGAAAAATGCAAATTCCTCCATTTTTGGCCATTTTGGGACAAAAAGCATGGACTATAGCCCATGGTTTTGATCAAAAATGGTCCATTTTCACACCTTTTTTGCGACTATGAATTTTTTATGAAAAATGCCAATTCTTTCATTTTTGGCCATTTTGGGACAAAAAGCATGGACTATAGCCCATGGTTTTGATCAAAAATGGTCCATTTTCACACCTTTTTTCCCACTATGAATTTTTTATGAAAAATGCAAATTCTTTCATTTTTGGCCATTTTGGGACAATAAGCATGGACTATAGCCCATGGTTTTGATCAAAAATGGTCCATTTTCACACCTTTTTTCCCACTATGAATTTTTTATGAAAAATGCAAATTCTTTCATTTTTGGCCATTTTGGGACAAAAAGCATGGACTATAGCCCATGGTTTTGATCAAAAATGGTCCATTTTCACACCTTTTTTCCGACTATGAATTTTTTATGAAAAATGCCAATTCTTTCATTTTTGGCCATTTTGGGACAAAAAGCATGGACTATAGCCCATGGTTTTGATCAAAAATGGTCCATTTTCACACCTTTTTTCCGACTATGAATTTTTTATGAAAAATGCCAATTCTTTCATTTTTGGCCATTTTGGGACAAAAAGCATGGACTATAGCCCATGGTTTTGATCAAAAATGGTCCATTTTCACACCTTTTTTCCGACTATGAATTTTTAATGAAAAATGCAAATTCCTCCATTTTTAGCCATTTGGGGACAAAAAGCATGGACTATAGCCCATGGTTTTGATCAAAAATGGTCCATTTTCACACCTTTTTTCTGACTATGAATTTTTCATGAAAAAGTAAATTCCTCTATTTTTGGCCATTTTGGGACAAAAAGCATGGACTATAGCCCATGGTTTTGATCAAAAATGGTCCATTTTCACACCTTTTTTCCGACTATGAATTTTTTATGAAAAATGCAAATTCCTCCATTTTTGGCCATTTTGGGACAAAAAGCATGGACTATAGCCCATGGTTTTGATCAAAAATGGTCCATTTTCACACCTTTTTTCCGACTATGAATTTTTTATGAAAAATGCAAATTCCTCCATTTTTGGCCATTTTGGGACAAAAAGCATGGACTATAGCCCATGGTTTTGATCAAAAATGGTCCATTTTCACACCTTTTTTCCGACTATGAATTTTTTATGAAAAATGCAAATTCCTCCATTTTTGGCCATTTTGGGACAAAAAGCATGGACTATAGCCCATGGTTTTGATCAAAAATGGTCCATTTTAACACCTTTTTTCCGACTATGAATTTTTTATGAAAAATATAAATTCTTTCAATTTTGGCCATTTTGGGACAAAAAGCATGGACTATAGCCCATGGTTTTGATCAAAAATGGTCCATTTTCACACCTTTTTTCCGACTATGAATTTTTGATGAAAAATGCAAATTCTTTCATTTTTGGCCATTTTGGGACAAAAAGCATGGACTATAGCCCATGGTTTTGATCAAAAATGGTCCATTTTCACACCTTTTTTCCGACTATGAATTTTTTATGAAAAATGCAATTTCCTCCATTTTTGGCCATTTTGGGACAAAAAGCATGGACTATAGCCCATGGTTTTGATCAAAAATGGTCCATTTTCACACCTTTTTTCCGACTATGAATTTTTTATGAAAAATGCAAATTCTTTCATTTTTGGCCATTTTGGGACAAAAAGCATGGACTATAGCCCATGGTTTTGATCAAAAATGGTCCATTTTCACACCTTTTTTCCGACTATGAATTTTTTATGAAAAATGCAAATTCTTTCATTTTTGGCCATTTTGGGACAAAAAGCATGGACTATAGCCCATGGTTTTGATCAAAAATGGGCCATTTTCACACCTTTTTTCCGACTATGAATTTTTTATGAAAAATGCAAATTCTTTCATTTTTGGCCATTTTGGGACAAAAAGCATGGACTATAGCCCATGGTTTTGATCAAAAATGGTCCATTTTCACACCTTTTTTCCGACTATGAATTTTTTATGAAAAATGCAAATTCTTTCACTTTTGGCCATTTTGGGACAAAAAGCATGGACTATAGCCCATGGTTTTGATCAAAAATGGTCCATTTTCACACCTGTTTTCCGACTATGAATTTTTTATGAAAAATGCAAATTCTTTCATTTTTGGCCATTTTGGGACAAAAAGCATGGACTATAGCCCATGGTTTTGATCAAAAATGGTCCATTTTCACACCTTTTTTCCGACTATGAATTTTTGATGAAAAATGCAAATTCTTTCATTTTTGGCCATTTTGGGACAAAAAGCATGGACTATAGCCCATGGTTTTGATCAAAAATGGTCCATTTTCACACCTTTTTTCCGACTATGAATTTTTTATGAAAAATGCCAATTCTTTCATTTTTGGCCATTTTGGGACAAAAAGCATGGACTATAGCCCATGGTTTTGATCAAAAATGGTCCATTTTCACACCTTTTTTCCGACTATGAATTTTTTATGAAAAATGCAAATTCTTTCATTTTTGGCCATTTTGGGACAAAAAACATGGACTATAGCCCATGGTTTTGATCAAAAATGGTCCATTTTCACACCTTTTTTCCGACTATGAATTTTTTATGAAAAATGCAAATTCCTCCATTTTTGGCCATTTTGGGACAAAAAGCATGGACTATAGCCCATGGTTTTGATCAAAAATGGTCCATTTTCACACCTTTTTTCCCACTATGAATTTTTTATGAAAAATGCAAATTCTTTCATTTTTGGCCATTTTGGGACAATAAGCATGGACTATAGCCCATGGTTTTGATCAAAAATGGTCCATTTTCACACCTTTTTTCCCACTATGAATTTTTTATGAAAAATGCAAATTCTTTCATTTTTGGCCATTTTGGGACAAAAAGCATGGACTATAGCCCATGGTTTTGATCAAAAATGGTCCATTTTCACACCTTTTTTCCGACTATGAATTTTTGATGAAAAATGCAAATTCTTTCATTTTTGGCCATTTTGGGACAAAAAGCATGGACTATAGCCCATGGTTTTGATCAAAAATGGTCCATTTTCACACCTTTTTTCCGACTATGAATTTTTTATGAAAAATGCCAATTCTTTCATTTTTGGCCATTTTGGGACAAAAAGCATGGACTATAGCCCATGGTTTTGATCAAAAATGGTCCATTTTCACACCTTTTTTCCGACTATGAATTTTTTATGAAAAATGCAAATTCTTTCATTTTTGGCCATTTTGGGACAAAACGCATGGACTATAGCCAATGGTTTTGATCAAAAATGGTCCATTTTCACACCTTTTTTTCTGACTATGAATTTTTTATGAAAAATGCAAATTCCTCCATTTTTGGCCATTTGGGGACAAAAAGCATGGACTATAGCCCATGGTTTTGATCAAAAATGGTCCATTTTCACACCTTTTTTCCGACTATGAATTTTTTATGAAAAATGCAAATTCCTCCATTTTTGGCCATTTTGGGACAAAAAGCATGGACTATAGCCCATGGTTTTGATCAAAAATGGTCCATTTTCACACCTTTTTTCCGACTATTAATTTTTTATGAAAAATGCAAATTCTTTCATTTTTGGCCATTTTGGGACAAAAAGCATGGACTATAGCCCATGGTTTTGATCAAAAATGGTCCATTTTCACACCTTTTTTCCGACTATGAATTTTTTATGAAAAATGCAAATTCTTTCATTTTTGGCCATTTTGGGACAAAAAGCATGGACTATAGCCCATGGTTTTGATCAAAAATGGTCCATTTTCACACCTTTTTTCCGACTATGAATTTTTTATGAAAATTGGAAATTCCTCCATTTTTGGCCATTTTGGGACAAAAAGCATGGACTATAGCCCATGGTTTTGATCAAAAATGGTCCATTTTCACACCTTTTTTCCCACTATGAATTTTTTATGAAAAATGCAAATTCTTTCATTTTTGGCCATTTTGGGACAAAAAGCATGGACTATAGCCCATGGTTTTGATCAAAAATGGTCCATTTTCACACCTTTTTTCCGACTATGAATTTTTTATGAAAAATGCAAATTCTTTCATTTTTGGCCATTTTGGGACAAAAAGCATGGACTATAGCCCATGGTTTTGATCAAAAATGGTCCATTTTCACACCTTTTTTCCGACTATGAATTTTTTATGAAAAATGCAAATTCTTTCATTTTTGGCCATTTTGGGACAAAAAGCATGGACTATAGCCCATGGTTTTGATCAAAAATGGTCCATTGTCACACCTTTTTTCCGACTATGAATTTTTAATGAAAAATGCAAATTCCTCCATTTTTGGCCATTTTAGGACAAAAAGCATGGACTATAGCCCATGGTTTTGATCAAAAATGGTCCATTGTCACACCTTTTTTCCGACTATGAATTTTTGATGAAAAATGCAAATTCCTCCATTTTTGGCCATTTTGGGACAAACAGCATGGACAATAGCCCATGGTTTTGATCAAAAATGGTCCATTTTCACATCTTTTTTCCGACTATGAATTTTTGATGAAAAATGCAAATTCCTCCATTTTTGGCCATTTTAGGACAAAAAGCATGGACTATAGCCCATGGTTTTGATCAAAAATGGTCCATTGTCACACCTTTTTTCCGACTATGAATTTTTAATGAAAAATGCAAATTTCTCCATTTTTGGCCATTTTAGGACAAAAAGCATGGACTATAGCCCATGGTTTTGATCAAAAATGGTCCATTTTTACACCTTTTTTCAGACTATGAATTTTTGATGAAAAATGCAAATTCCTCCATTTTTGGCCGTTTTGGGACAAAAAGCATGGACTATAGCCCATGGTTTTGATCAAAAATGGTCAATTTTTACACCTTTTTTCCCACTATGAATTTTTTATGAAAAATGCAAATTCCTCCATTTTTGGCCATTTTGGGACAAAAAGCATGGACTATAGCCCATGGTTTTGATCAAAAATGGTCTATTTTCACACCTTTTTTCCCACTATGAATTTTTTATGAAAAATGAAAAATGCTCCATATATATAGCCCATGGTTTTGATTAAATATGTTCACTGCCCACTGTTTCTAGGCAGTAGATTGGGTTGCAAGTCTTGTAACTCCACCAAACTTAGCTGGGAATTGCACCCAGTCTTCTTGACATCGAGTCAAGTGTGCTCTAGTACACTACTAAGATGGGATTGGGTTTTGGAGATGTAAGTCACATCTACCCCTATGCAACTATAAATGAGTTGCATCCACAAGACAGCGCTCTCCCTCTTCCCTTATCCGCATAATTGGATGGGTGGACCCAGGGGAGAGGTATGGGGGTAGGCACCCCCGACTTGACTTTTGAAGATTTACTTACTTTCATTCTGAGGGTTGCACCCCTCTCACTGGGCCGAACTTGTGCCCCTACTTTGTAACTCGTAATATATCCGACACAAGGCTCAATTTTTTTGGTTTGGTATTTTTGTGGTGAGGTATGCTCTACAACGCTGCACCCCTCCCCGAACTAAATCAAGAACCCACCCCTGTGAATATAACTAGCTCTAACAATGGTTATGACTTTTTCCATTTATATAACCGATACTTGGTGGGGATCCTAAGACATTGTATTATTCATTATCTTATTGAAAATCATGGATGATGGGCTGTAGTTCACTCATCTCACCTCTGGGGTCTTAGGTTAGATTTCTGAACTTGAATTCCTGAACAATCCCTTTCGTTTTTTAACCACCCACTCCTTAACACTAAGAACCATGCATAATAATAAATATACCATGGGCGTTTATCACACAGGAGCCATATTGGTTGAAACAATAGGTTTTGAATCGCTGTTGGTCCCCTTGCCCTCGCTTGGAGGCTCTTTAGGACGTTTAATAGACAATGCTCACAAAGCTCACAAGGCACTCTGGGAAACCGAGCCCTGCAAAAATGAAACAGGGAAAGGATATACCAGAAAAAAGTACTGTTATTTTCGTCTGTTGAAATACTTACATTTCCATAGAAAATGTCAAAGGAAAAATTGTCAGATGATTTTGTTAGAGCCAAAAACAGCATAAGGGCTCGGTTTCCCATCATGCTTTGTGCTAGAAATTCGGTTTGGTGCGCATTGGCTATTTTACGATACTTTTTGACCGGTTAAACCCCAAATCGTAGTGTATTATGGGCAATGTTATAGTATAGAATAGACTCCTTGCACGTGACGTCAAGTAAGCTTAATTTGGAGGGCAAAACAAAAGAATTTCTGTACTGAGACTAAGTCAATTGGTTTTATTTTGTACGCTAATCACAGTAAAATCCCAAGAAAACAGGGGAAAAGGGTCCTAAATTAAGCATGTATCACATCACGAACAAGCAAGGTACATTAGACTCACAATCACTACACTGAGAGAGCAAAAACGAGGAGAAAATACAGAGAAAACAAACACTTACCACATTGGGCAAACACGAAGTACATGGAACATAACACAGCGCGCGGTGTTAGTCGGTTAGGGAAAACACAGACACTGGACAAACGGACGGCGGACACACAGAGCTGATCAAACTCAAACTTGTTGAGGTAGCATCAACAATTTCTATCTCCTGAGAATGAAATGAGCTGCAAGGGGATCTATACCATCGTATTTCCCGGGTTTGGTGAAACCACTATTTGAAAGCAAGTCATGAATCATTCTAAATACCAAAGTAGTATAGTATAGAGCTATCACAAGACGAGATATTATGCCTGAAGTGTTTTATTATTGAATCTGACATCACTTGTATTTACACATGACTCAAAAATGCCTCTTTCATCACTTTAAACTAAGTTACACAATACCCAATCTAACGAAAAAAGCGAGCAAAGAAATAATTTCTGTTCTTTTGGTCTTTGCACAACTGACTTCAGTGAGTGGCGACGAACTGTTTCCATCTCAATTGGTACCCCTGTTACACAACAACCTGCATGAAAAAAAGAACAACACATGTTTCGATTTTATTGGTTTTTTTGTTTTTTGATATTGGTTTAGTTTTATGTTTAACGTAGTTAGTTTTATCTGGAGTTTTAGTTTAGAAGTTTAGTTTAGAATCAAGTTTATAGTTTAAATTTACAAATTTTAAAGTCAAGATTTCTTAGATTTAGCTGAATCAGTCTAAATGTGGATCACTGTTGGAGTCAGATGCTTCAGCTGAATCTTCATCGGGGGAGTGGAGGTGATTTGATGGTTAGCGACCTGTAGATAAATGAAACACAAAGAAAGAAAGAAAGCAATATCAGTTAGTGAATTGCTGATGAACAAATACACAAATTCGACGATCAAACTTGCACTAGAGACAATACTCTTAACACTGGAGGAAGACTGGAGGAAGGGAAACACGGAATCTTGAAGGAAGCCACTGATAAATCTATCGTCGTTTGCCAGCTGGAAAAAGTAGGCTTGCAGGTTGTTATGGTTACAGGTGTAGTGGTGACGTCATGCAGCGGTGTAAGTATGAAAGACGCGGAAAACAACTCCTCTGGTACCAAGACGGGATAGTTTCTCACTTCTAAGATCAAGAGAAAAAGAAAGAAAAAAGAAAAAAAGTTAGTTTGGCTTTGCAGAAACTGGTAGTGCTGTTCAGTTTCGAGTAGAAAACAACCGTTAACATTTTTGTCCGAAACGAGTAAAGAGAGATTTAGTGAATTTTGTTTTGTACTCCAAGCTGAATGAACTCCTGCAAAGAGTCGATAGCCGACTGAAAAGGAATGGTTATAAAGTACAGCCCAGGAAACCGGGTACATGGGACTCGAGGTCTGAAGCGAAAAAATAGAGAAAATTAGTAAATACCTGAAACAGAATGGATGTCAGAAGTTAGTAAACTTATGACAAGAACTGCTAGAAAAAAGGTTCCGAAAACGAAAACAAAAGCAAACACAGGAGTGATGGATAATTTTATTGAAGTTACTGTTCTTACAACACAAATCAGTTACTAACTATACAAGAATCTAACTAACCAAAAAACGCTAAGTGACTTTTTTGACAACGGTGGGTTACAATTCAGAAAACTAGGTGAAAGATTCAAGGCATATTTTCTCTCCAAAAGTTAACAATCATATGCGCATGCGTGACTAAACGCTGATTTTGTCATCTTGAACGAGAAAAAACAAAGGTTAGTATGAACTGAAAAGAAAAAGTTTATATTAAAGTTAAGACTATTTCTGAAATGAGAAAAAATAAAATTTAGTATCCCTGAAACAAAATTGCAGTTAGTTATGTTTTGTCGAAAGTACGAATTATGTACAACTAGAGAGTAATATCGTGTAAGGTAAGAATAAATGATCGAAAAATAGCCGGAATTGAATCGAAAAAGGGAGGGATATTCCACGAGATCTCAACAGAAGTAAGCGAGCTGTGCAACCAGCTCATTAAAGAGTACCCATAGGTCAGAAAACCCACGGTACAGTACTTACAACCACCGGCTCGGGAATATCCAGGGACCCAAAAACCCACCACCATACAACACATGTGCATCTTATTCATAATGAACTATCAAGTAAAACCAGTAATAACCTGTAAGGTAAGAGTTGTTGATCGAAAAATAGTCGAAATTGAACCGAGAAAGGGGGTGGATATTCCACGAGATCACAACAGAAGTAAGCGAGCTGTGCCACCAGCTCATTAAAGAGTACCTATAGGTCAGAAAACCCACGGTACAGTACTTACAACCACCGGCTCGGGAATATCCAGGGACCCAAAACCATAACACCTTATTCATAAAACTATCAATTGTAATTATTGCGTAAACCATAAGAAAAAACAATTATCAGTAATATCCTGTAAAGTAAAAGTGAATAATCCAAAAAAAGCCGAAATCAAATCGAGAAAGGGGGTGGGTGGATATTCCACGAGATCACAACAGAAGTAAGCGAGCTGTGTTACACGCTCCTTAAAGATAGGTCAGAGAACTGACCTACCATACAGTACTTACAACCACCGGCTCAGGAATATCCGAGGACCCAAAAACCCTCAACCGTACAACACAGGATGAAACTTTATTCATATAAACTATTAATTATATAATTATTAAATAAATAAAAGTCCATGAGTTTATTAGTATATTTTTATTTTTACAGCTAGTAACAAAAAAATAACCTATACAATCCGTGAGTTCTAATCTAGCAATGAATATTATACAATATATACAACTTCTTATTGAAAGAATAAATTAGTCAAAATAGAAAAGAACTTGGCTATTTGTAGATTTGTATGAGCTATGATATATGAAAACTTATGTATTATATATTTGAGATCACTAAATCGAAATTATACAAATTGCACACTCACTCATTCACAGACTAGACACAATACTATGTATTATCATTACCTAGTGAAACCTAAAATCGAAATGCGCCGAAAACCGGGTCGAAATGAACGGAACCTAAGCGAAGTAATCTTAGATGTAACTCTATGTTTCGCGATTATTGTTCTTCAAGAACAACAATCTTTTGAGCCACGTGTTTTGAGAACAAAACATCGAGAGAGGATTGAACACATTTGCTGTGAACAATTATCAATATTTGTATCAACATTTGACATTGATTCAAACATTGAAAGACAACAATAATAAATGATAATGAATAATAATAAATAATAATGAACATGATAAGAAATTCTAGAAAATTCTAGGCTAAGAAGCTACCACTGAAAGCTATCGCGGACCCACAACCAGGTTTGGTTGTTCTTGGTTCAACTGAAAGGCAAGTTGAATGCCACGACGTACCACAGAAAAAAGATACTGTCGTGACATTCGGTGAACGAGACTTGTTAGTACTAAGCTCTGGAGGACTGTTATTCAATGACACATGTAGCCAAGGTTTGTTGTTCCGAAAAAAATTAATGAAAGAAAAAAGTAAACGAAATGCCAATCTTAAGTTTAGATACCGCGAGAATGGTACATTTTATTTTTCGTAATCCAAGACCAGGTTCCAGGCTCCCTTTTGCCTGCTCCGCCGCCCCTTTTCCGTTCGTGACTACAGAGCCGACAAAAGGGAACCCAAAAACAAGACCTTTTCCAAACCTCGACTGTGCCAAAGTTATTGATGTTGCAGGTAACCAAGCAACCAGTCACTCTCCCCCTCGCTATCGTGGAGAGAAAAAGTGGCTGTTCACTTGTGTCACATAATACTGGCCGGCGCTAAACTAAGAATCGAAAGACCGACCTAGCTAACCGCAGTTTAAGTTTGTGTGTGTAGGGGAATGTAGGCAAACCGACCAGCACTGCACGAAAAACAATAACAAATCCTCCAGCTATCTAAATCAAAACACAGACGCATTTGAGAGAAAAGAGAGTAGATTCGTTGATCCAGGTCGTCTCCAGTGAAGTCCAACGTTGCCTAATTGAAAAGCTAACCTAAGATTGGCCAATTGACCCTGGCAAAGCCAGTCAAAAACCACTAAACCCCACCTAGATTCACGAGTGGTAGCTTTTCCTAGACAGGGCTTCGCGTAATCAAAGCCCTGCTAATCCTAACCTAGTCCTAGTGTTATTTGACTTGCAATAGACGTAGAACCAAAATTTGTGGATCAAATGTTTTAGTAATGCTTATTGCAGGTCAAACAAATGTTTTTAGTGTTCCATATTCGATTAAGGAACAACCCAGCAGCCCTCTCCCTAACAAGACACTGATACCCCGAGCAAGTAAAGCGAAACATAAATTCAAAAGTGGCAACAATGAAATATTTTTTGGTAGAAATAGTTTTTAGGACTTGCCCAAGAATCAATCGTGTGTCAACATGAATATTATTTACAGACAAACACAGACATATAGCGAGTATAGGATACAGTCATCATGTGTTAACATGAATGACTCTTTAAGTTGACCAAGCGACACTTTCATGGATCTTGCTTGAGATTCCATTGAATACCTGGAATGGAAGATAAAAATGTCCATGTGTTAATACGTGGTTAGAAAGTTCTCCTGAAAAGTTCGACCATTTTTCTCTTATACAAATAATAGTGCAGTTTATTTTGGTCGGATATCTTCAATAAGAATGAATTCTCCATCATGTAAAAATATTCAAAGCAATTTTTTTTAGGAACTACGAGGAAAAATCTCTAGATACGTCCAACTACAAGTGAGTAGGGGAACGAGAACTTTGGCTGTTTCGTTTATGAACTAATGGCATTGCAATTCAGCTCAACTCCATAGTATAGAATATCAGTTGAGTAAAATAACATTTTTCTTCGATGAGGTTTACTTCTGGAGCTTATTATTAACAGGAAAGTTCGTGAATGTTTTGAAATAAAAGGATTTTACTTTCAAGCTTACCTTGCATTATTCGTCGAACTGTTCCATCTGCGCTTCTTCTGTGAATGAAGCTGAACGCAGGCGAAAAGTTATAAACCCTTGATTACGTGTATTTTCATCCAATCAAATGCTGCTATTAAGGAATGATGTGATGGATGCACGTGGAATGCTGTACTATGATTGGTTTACATTGTTTCAAATAGAAGCGAGAAGTCATGCTGGCTTGCGGGATCTCGTGCATACCTTATTTGGTAAATGTTTTTGCCAAACCAGTCTTCTTGCATAGAGGCGTTCAAAATGTGAGATATTGAAAGATGAGAATTGGAATTTAGCGTGTTAGGCTTTTAAAAACAAAAGGCAATAGTCGATGCTGAAAATTCAATAAAAAGAGCAATATAATAATAAAGATCATTTTTTAATTCAATAATAGTAGTTAGTAACTTGAACAATGGCAAGAATATCATGTTCATAAATCCAGAAAAAGTTATGAATCGTTGAAGAGTTTTTCTGAAAAAAAAAAAAAGGTATTTGCATTATTTAAGGATGCAGTATACCTGGTAGGTCCTTTTTGTCCATTTTCAGCCAAACGGCATCAACTCATGGCCCATGATTTTTACCGGTTTTGGGTCATTTTCACACCCTTTGAAAATTATGCATTGTTTAAGAAGGAGGACTTTTTTTTCTGCCGATTTTAGGCCAAAAGCATGCACATGGTTTTGATCAAAATGAGCCATTTTCACACCTTTTCATCAACTATCAGACTGTTTATGAAGAATGGGCATTCTATCATTTCCGGTCATTTTTAAAGGTACGATTTTAAAATTGGCTGTTTTACGGCTTGTTAAAACTGTATCTGGAATTAAATTATTGAAGAAAACAGTTACAAAATTATGCTTTCCTTCTTTCATTGTTTATTGTTTAACTTTTAGACACCAATATTGTGGTGTATCTGTGAAAGTTAGATATTGTACTGGAAGTTACAGATTGAGGGATGTTTTTTATTCTTTTATTATAATCATTCCCTGTTTTTGTTTGTAGTTTTTATTCATTTTTGTGGTAAATAATGAAGTAAGATAACGAATAATGTGATATCACACTCTGATTGGATGTCATTCGTTTGCTTGATGACAATTACCGGGTTTCATATCGAGTGAAGGGACTGGGGAGACCTGACAACTGCTGACCAGGCTGGATAAAATAAATATTCGTAATATATATGTAGTTGTAAAAATGCAGCCCCATTTTGACCGAATCGACAAAAAAATCACTGGGAAATGATATCCATGGCATCGTTTTCGCGTTTTCCCAGTCCTCCCTCGATATGAAACCCGGCAATATTACATACAGCTATAATGTAAAGGGAATGGATTCTATGTTCGAGTTTCCTCATTCTCAAGCTAAATAAATGAAGAAATATTTGATGGTTTGCAAGAATTCCCAAGAAAGTCAAATGACAAAGATACGTGGTTTGGCAAATGAACACCAACATGGCCGCGATGACGTAATCGAAGTATACTCAATGTAGAACTACAAAGTTTGTAATGGATACATTGATCATGAATTTAAGCTTATATTCGTTCCTCTTAGCTTTCACGAATTACAATGAAAAAATGTCTAGGACGGTTATAAAATGAATTATCAAAAGTTCTCGATTTTATCGACTTTTTCATTCATTTGTAGATCACAATTTAATTCAATATAAATAGAAAATGGATGATTGAATTGGTTTATAAAGAGAAGCAATTAGCTGACTACTTCAGAGTATTCTAAAAAGATAATCCAATAAATAACGTTGAAGACGATGAATGTAAAAGGGAATAAAAGTCTAGAATAGGAGTCTAAACATGCCGTGTCTATGAAGCCTGATAGACTACACCGCCCACAACATCCATGCTTTCTTTTCTTGGCTTTCTTTTTATCGTAGCCATCTCGCCGTTGTTCGTTGTGTACTGTGCTATATTGATTGACCTGAAAAGAAGAAAAAAATGCAAATTTCATTTTTGGCCATTTTGGGACAAAAAGCATGGACTATAGCCCATGGTTTTGATCAAAAATGGTCCATTTTCACACCTTTTCTTCAAATATGAATTATTTATGAAGAATACTAATTCTGTCATTTTTGAACGAAAAGCATGGACTATAGAGTATGGATTATGTAACATACTATTTATAGACCATTTTTGTAACGTTAGTATAAGTTGTTTATGATAGATGTGGTTAGTGTGCTCGCTGCTTGCTAAGCAAGAGGTCCATATAGTTTGATCCTCAGTGACCTCACACACTTGTTTTAAGGAGCAAGTGTGGCTTGGTTGGTTAGTGTGCTGCTTGCTAAGCAAGAGGTCTATAGTTTGATCCTCAGTGACCTCACACACTTATTTTAAGGAGCAAGTGTGGATTGGTTGGTTGGTGTGCTGCTTGCTAAGCAAGAGGTCCATATTTTGATCCTCAGTGACCTCACACACTTGTTTTAAGGAGCAAGTGTGGATTGGTTGGTTGGTGTGCTGCTTGCTAAGCAAGAGGTCTATAGTTTGATCCTCAGTGACCTCACACACTTGTTTTAAGGAGCAAGTGTGGATTGGTTGGTTGGTGTGCTGCCTGCTAAGCAAGAGGTCCATAGTTTTAATCCTCAGTGACCTCACACACTTGTTTTAAGGAGCAAGTGTGGATTGGTTGGTTGGTGTGCTGCCTGCTAAGCAAGAGGTCCATATTTTGATCCTCAGTGACCTCACACACTTGTTTTAAGGAGCAAGTGTGGATTGGTTGGTTGGTGTGCTGCTTGCTAAGCAAGAGGTCTATAGTTTGATCCTCAGTGACCTCACACACTTGTTTTAAGGAGCAAGTGTGGATTGGTTGGTTGGTGTGGTGCCTGCTAAGCAAGAGGTCCATAGTTTTAATCCTCAGTGACCTCACACACTTGTTTTAAGGAGCAAGTGTGGATTGGTTGGTTGGTGTGCTGCCTGCTAAGCAAGAGGTCCATAGTTTTAATCCTCAGTGACCTCACACACTTGTTTTAAGGAGCAAGTGTGGATTGGTTGGTTGGTGTGCTGTCTGATAAGCAAGAGGTCCATAGTGTGATCCATCCTCAGTGACCACACATGCTTCTTTAAGGAGCAACGGCATGATCAATAAACTGTGTTTTAATATCTTTAAGAGAATCGAATTCACGAAGGAAACAGAAAAGTTAATAGTTCACTATCTACAGTAAAACCCCTCTTGATGAAATCGTTTGAAAAGTTTAGTAAAACTATTTCTATATCTTCTTAAATATCAACGTAAATTTACAATGTCTTTCATATTTTATTTGGTACAAAAACGTTGACATACATTTATATTCGCTTTACAACTAATGAGGCTTGAGGACACGAGAGCATTTCAGCTTCCATCAAAACAATGTGTTGCTCTTAACCTGCGGGTGGCCAATACTCGAGTGAAATTTCAATTGTTCCACCATAAAATTGACAATAGACAAAGAAGTGTTACTAACTGAAATAGCAGTGAAAACTGATTCAATGTTTATTGGACATTAGCAAGTGTCAAAATGTGGATATAAACAAGGCATAAATTGGGATGAACTTGAGTGAATTAGAATTCAATTGTGTGAGCTTTGACTTCAGTTAAAATAATTTGGTCTCAAAAACCGCGTACAAATCACATTGTTGCCAGATTTAGTGCTGCTCCATTTTATAATTTGTACTTGATAAAATAATTAGTGTGTTGAAGCAAAGAAGAAAATGAAACGTAGGCGTTTCAAAGACATTCTTGAATGATATAAATGAGAGGATTTCGAAATTGGTGCTATAACTAAGACATTGTATTCTTGCGGTAAAATCAAGAAAGTGCCACCTGCAAAGAAGACGGTTGACAGCTACAAACTGTTGCAAGTCCTAAACCATGAGCCATTCGAGTTGAAAGAGAGCTCACTAAAATTAGTTGTTTCAAAGGATAACAGCTTTGAAAAAGCATGACGTTGTCATTATCTGTAATGAATTTGACAACTTTCGAGCATGATTACTGAAAACTCCGAGGGTTTGCCAGTTTTATGTAGTTTCTTCAGCTAATCGTAGCCGGTCTCCACAATCCCTTTGGTGCACTTAACCATTTCCACCAGTGCTCCCGTTTTAAGGGTGTTTAAACTATAAAAGCCACAGAAATAATAGGGAAGTCAAAGCGAGCGTGTGAGATATCGATGATCATTGATCATGAAGGATTGAAGACCTCGCGCTTTGTTGGTACCAGACTTACAAACTGAGCCATACGTCAATTTCTCCTTGATTGGTGAGTTAAAAACGTCAAGAGAGCGGCTTGCTTGAAATTTTATAAAAATTATTTGCTTCAGTAAAGAGGATATCAAACTTCTCAGTTAATAAATCTTAATTTTAAAGTAGCTATTTTGTTAAAACTTTTCAACATTTCCATTGTTGTGGTTTTGTTATAATTACTTAAAGAGTTTTGCTTGTACTTTCGCTCGTCAATTGTACTGTTTCTCATTTAATGATCCTTAACAGGTAATAAGCTAGTTAGCAAAGTTTCCTATGATTAGTTCTATTGTACAATTGTGTGGGGCTAGCAATAACTGGCCATCATTAATTTGGACTAGTACTGTCCTTCAGTTCTCCAGCCATCACCAACAATGAACACCACCTTGTAAGAAGGAAGGAAGGTATAAACCTTCTCACAAGTACGGTACCATAACTCAATAAAACTTGCCAATTAAGTTAAAACTCAACTACAGGTTATAGTAGGACTTCAGTTCCCTGAACAAACCTTCGATTTATACTTCGATTTTGAATTGCTGAGGATGAAAAATTGTTTTCCTAAAATGGTGAAATTTGTCTCAAAATGGACGTCTAGAAAGTTAGCGGTTATATTGCTCCATGTATTGATATCCAAGTGTGCAGTTGTTTTTTATTTATTCTGCTGAATGTATTATCTCATTCTCATAATTAGCATCCGCCAGTACAATACAACAGAAAGTACGACAATACGATTATGTACAGCTTGAAGTATCAAATGAGTCAACTATGAAATGATTACAAAGAATTTTTTATCAAACGTCGAGGTTGTTGAGGTAACGCTACAAATGCATTATTCCCACACACACAAAAAATCCTTCTTTTCTTCGACAGACTTTTAAGGATTTAAGTTTTAGTTCAATAGAGTTTTAATTTATTGAAGTACAAAATTAATTTCGGGTTTGAATAGAGAGTGGGATTAATTTAAACAATACCACTAGTCGTTAACGTTCTTCTTGTCTTCAGGCTGGATTTCCTTATCCTGTTTTCCGGCCGATTTTCCCTCTTTTTCAAAAACCACCAGCATTTTCCCACATGTACTGGAAATTCCCCGTGTATGATTTCAGTCTCTTTAAAAAGGCCATGTGTTACTTTAATTTTAATTACATCAGCTAGTAAAATTGTACTTGTACTTTGTTGTGAAAAAGAGAGATATACTATTAGAATTGTTCGCACCATTCTATTACTTGCGTATGACGATATACAAGGCATTCTATCGTTAATGATTGGATTCCGTTATCCCGGGCTCCAGGGATTCTACTTCGCTTCACGTGGGTTTAAAGAGCTTTATTAAAGAGCTTAAGATTCGCGTTTTTTTCTCCCGCAAACGGCAAACGTGACCAAGTTTTCTTCGTTTTCCTGTATTTCACTTTACCTTTTGCAAACTTTCTTAACAAAAAGAAATATTGTTTTGTTTATCCACGACTTGGAGATTTTTGCGATTCCTTTTTACTAATTTTAAAGAACTTTTCACTGGTCAACTGACGTTTGCCGTAAACAGGATTCTTAAACACTCTAATAAATAACCTCTGGATCCCAGGGTAGGATTCGGTGGGAAGGAGAGACTTAACAGTATGAGTTTCAAGTAATTAAGCAATGGAAATAGAAAGAACTACTAAAATATACAATCATTTCAAAAAGGTTGCCTCGAGAATACTAAACATTAAAATGATGTACAATGAAGAAAAAAATTCCGTATTTACTGAACACTGGAAGACAAAAAATATGAGATGTCTTCCTAACTGAAAGTAGCCCAAAAGGTCAATGCTTTCATTCTCGCCATCGCATAGACTACACGTAGAATATATGCAGGTATTTACTTTGTATGGTTGGGAACGTTCGGGCACAACAAATATACATATAGATCAATTTGACCTGCATAGGGTAACCATCTATATTGGGGATTTCCAAGCAAATTTACAGCTTATATACACGCTTCACGTTTTCTTCCCTCGAGTTATCTACACATGCATTATCGATGCTTCTACAAAATGCGATTTAGATGACTTCAGTCACCACATAACATTATATCTTTATAATTGTTTATTTATATATTCTTTTATTGTTATTATTATTGTTATTTTATTTGTTATAGCAGGAGGACTATTTTGGCAACTTTCCCAGATGTAGGCTGCTTTCACTCATACACGGCTACCACTTCATTTACTGTTTTATCCACACATTGCACGACTCACATGTTAATTGTTACGGAGGGAGGAGGCAAGGGAGGGAACAACACATCAAACAAACGAGCCTAGCGTCCGCAGGGCTCGAGCCAGCGACCCTACCCGGAGTTGGACTCGGTATAGCATTACATCAGCACGTACGCTATTCATATTATATATAAAGCTACAAGAAAGTTCTATTGATGTACAACTTGAAAAATATCAGGGATAAAACCCACAATTTCTGATACACTTTTGACATACTTGTATATATATATATGTATAAAAGGGTCAAAATGTTTGCATATGGCCGCCGTTGCATATGTACATATATAGTACAAGTATATACACCCCTGTTGAAAAAAAGATGGTCTTTTGTTACCCTATTGTTTCGTCTTTCAAGAACAAAAGGCATATATATTATATATATCATATATATATTTTTTAACCATCCTTTTTTCCAACGTGTGTGTATATATATCAATATACATATATACGAATACATGGTACCTCTTAGCCTGCGTGTAGCCCGACAAATCTGGTTAACGTCAGGCTATACCCACAGTAGCTTTTATTTGATTTCAAAGGCGTGCCAAGTGTTGCCTAATCCTCAACACTTGGCATCTCTCAATATTTCGATTCATATACAACAAGCTCAACAGAAAAGTGTTTTATGCTAAGGAAACGTTACAACTTCCAATCGAATTTGAGCGAATTTAAGCTGTTGAAACCACTGAAAAAGAGATCTTCAACCACTAAAGAGAGCACAATAGAATATTTCTTAATCTCCTAATAGCATAATAGTATGATAAAGTACCCCAAACACCATTCAATTAAAATTCAATTTAAACTAAAAAGAAAAAAAAGCCATTCACTAATAAAGTAAAAAAAGAATTTTTAACGTTTTTTATTTTTTTTTTAATTTTATGTTTTCCAAACTAAAATAAACTTTAAAGTTTCTCCTTTAAGAAATTCTTGGTGAGAATAAGAGGATGTGAACTTGTTCTTTATGGCTGCAGGAGGAGATCTTTTGTTTGCATTCTGGGAAAGTAAGATTTTTGAGGGAGAGTGGAAAGCACCCATGTTTGCAGGTGTTGAATTGGAAACTTAATGGTGTTAGTGTTGTGAGATAAGGATGATAACTGAACAGGGCTGATCTAGGTGAAAGCACAAACATTGAATTGGAATTTGAAAGGAGATTTTCATGAAGGGAAGAATAAAGAACCCGAAAGATGACCCCTTACCAACCACAAGCGAGAGAGCTACTTTAAAATGCTCGAGCCAGACTCGAGTCGACAATTTTATACTTAGCCTAATAGGGGAAGGCTGCATGTACCAGCCATAAAGTGCAAAATGCTCGTTTTTAATTTAGTCTTTGAAGAGATGTTGCTATTGGGAGAACTCTATTAACGTCTTTTAAAGCACTGCTATACGATGAGAAAAGATAAAATTATGCCAATACACTACCTTGATAGGGGAATGCAAACAATTAGAAAAGAGAATGACGAAATCTACGACCTTTTCACCAACCTTATCTTTATAATCATAATATTTTTTTTCTAGTCTAGCTTTTTTTTGCAACTAAATTTTATTTGTTTGTCATACTAGACTTTTCAACGTCGTTTTTTCCCCCAGTCATGTATCTTTTTCAAGTCAATTAATACTTTGAAAACATATGGCTAATCATCTGGAAGTGCTTCACAAATCCTTTCATGTCTGGGATTTTCAAAAGGCTATGAATAAGATAAATATGGCCGAACTTATCGAAGTGGCAAACGAGCAGGTATCTTGGATAGAATTACCTCGTGTTTCCGAAACAAATAACCATGTATTATATCTGCATCTGCTCTGTAAATATTTGTAGATATTATTGAAGTCATTAATTTCCATCTTTTTTTCTTTTTTCATCAAAAAAAAAGTGCTACAAAAGTTGATGCATGGTGAAAAGTTTTGAGCTAGAATTTTTTCATGTACTTTTACGAATATCTCCCTAAATAGATATCTTCATGAGTGAAAGAATTAGAAATATCGTTTTGCAAAGAAATCATCTTTTATGAAGAATTCGATATCAGGAGTAAAGAATTGTGACCGTCTATAAAACTGGAATCTTCAAGCTACAAATTATAATTGGAAGAGAAATGTTCAGATTTTATTCAAAAGAGGACTAGTCACATATGATTGACTTCACGTTCTATTCTCGACGATTTTTTTGATGTGTACGCGAATAGTATTGTCTGGTTGCTCAGATGTAAGGCACCAGTCAACTAATGGCTACTTGAAAGAGACCACCAGCACATATCTAGAACAGGTTGACGCCCCTTATAATAAGAAAGGGGAAAATCTCTTCCTTGAACACATATAAATCACGTCCGAAGGACAAAGATCTAAATTCAAATATCTACAAGAAGAGAAACTGTTCCCTCAAGCTCCAAGTCTCTTGGTGAACGTCACAGCATTTCTCAAGCATCTAGGGTACGTTAGCCCCCGTTTTATTGATACTGTCAACATAATAATATTTGTAAACATTTCTAAGTCTATTCAAATTATCTTTTCATATAACGGTCAATCCACATCAACGCACGTACAATATTGTGTGGTTTTTAAATAAACTACTCGGAGTTAGAACTTCGAAAAAATTTAAAAGACAAGAAAAAAAGTTGCACGAAAAAAAATGATCAAACACGAATACTTTTCACTTGTAACTTTTATCCTCTATTGTGGACTAATTTATCTATTTATTTATTTATCTAGTCGATCAAAGTTGTTCAGTTATAATAGAAACACAGTAGGAATCCTATCTTTTTATTCTTTCCTAAAATTGATGTCCAAATATGCTGATTTTCAAATAGTAATAATAATAATAATAATGATAATAATAATAACTTTATTTATGTAGCGCGATAATCTAAAATTCTAAGGCAAGCTAGCTTTTGACCATGGGGGCTGGCAAACACGAACCGCCTTGTTTGATAGCTCAGATTTATCGAGGTTTGTAAGAGGCGTATAACAAAAACTCCCTAACGCTACGAAGGAACGCCTAACTTGTTCACAAGATACTCTATGATTTTGAAAGTGGGTTTTGCCATTCAAGGCAAAAATTTCTCTAAAAAAAACCGTGTTAAGAGACTTACTAGAGCAGTTCTGTCAGTTGTAATTTTTGGATTCTCATGATGAAGGTCGGCGTGCCTAAAAAGAGTCTAAAAAGGTTTCGAGGAAAACAAGGATATAAAGTTTTTGAATCAAGTGTGGCTTTAGAGAAAGATGACACAATATATAGCATGAAATGTACTGTCTATCACCGTGAAATTACTTTATTTTCAGACCACAAAAATGTCTTTTTATCATCAGTAACAACAACATGAAATGGAATCTCTCTCGTAAGATATTTTACACTTCGACGTTTTCGAGCTCAAAGAAGAAAAAAAAAATGGAAAGAGGCAAAACAGAAATTAAAAAATGAGTTAAATAAAGATGAAAAACTTATGTTATGAAAATGAGTTTTTTTTAAGGATTGGTACAAATCATTTTTCCGATAAAATAAAAAACAGTTTCTTTTAAGTTCACGGTTGAAAAACTGACGCCCGCTCAGTCTAGTATGGCTTAATTTGTTTTTGATAAGACTTCTGGGTTTACTGTTATTTTCACACTATTAAAAAGGTCCTATACTTTCTGTAAGAATAGAAAATAATGAAGTATATTCATATATTGATTTAATTCTAAATTTACTCGTAAATATCACATTTTTATTCTCGAAAATGAACTTGCTGAAAAATTTATAATTTCGTCATAACATTAAGAGTGTTGCAAGAAAAACTAGTCCGAAATAAGAAGAAAAAACCGAGGCTTATTCAATAACTTCTAGAAAGAAGAACTCGAAAAAAGTTAAGATATTTTTATGAGGAAAAAAATGGTTTTTGAAATTTGAAATCGAAATTTGAGCCCGGAACTAGATTTAAACCGGTTTTACAAAATGATTATGATAAAGAGAAAGCAGAATTTTTTGAAGTGTATAATTTCTACTGAAGTCTTAATTACTGTTTACGTTAGGAAACGTTTAGCAGATCATAGCCGGATACAGCTGTTTAAAGTGATTACTTCCTTGAGTTTAAATCACACAAACACATGCTCAATCAAATAAAGAAAATTGTTTAAAAACAACAGATTTTTGTAGTTCGTCAAGAAAGTTGAAATGTCAACACATGCCTTGATGCTGCTTGAGCCGTTTTACATGTTTAGAATTCCCGTCAATTTGTTTATATTTGAGGGGAAAATAATCAGATCTAGCTTATTAAAATGTTCACATTCGGTATATGTTTGAGTTGAGATTCTCTGGACGATAAAATGAACAATAAAATGGTCAAATTTGAACGTAAAATTATAAAATTTGAACTTAAATTTCATAGAGAATTAATAAGACGTTTTATGTTGTAAAAGGAAACTTTACAAAAAAAATAGCTCTTTGTGAAGTTGAAGATGCCTTTTTATCCTATTATAATTTCAAGTAGAGCAGCAATCAGTACTAGGGTTGAATCTACTTATAGTAATTAGAGAAGAGTAGACTATGAAGTGCCAACCACTTCATTGTGAACAAATTCTGTAGTGTATTTGGCCTGACTATTTTCGTGGGACTGTTTCCATCTGCTCGAACCCTTTCCTCATTGTAAGCATTTGTAAACTCTAGTTTTCTATCGTCACGCCTTTGACGTTTTCCCACCAACCCATTTTAGTGTCTAGTTAACGAGAAAACTAGAAATTGTGACCATTGATTGGTATGTAGTTAGTGACAAACACGCCTATGAGAAACCTTTTCCATTAGGGCTATATATGACTTGCTATATAGTAGCTTATGTCAAAACAATTCGCAACAAAAGTGAAATAATTTAGGGCAGACTCGATACTCAAAAAATAAATACCCGAACTTCTACCAGACAGTCATTTTATTTTGATTTTGTGTCAAAAAGCTGTAACTTTTTCTTCAATTGCGTATTCATTCAGCAAATCAGCAATGCTGAGAATATAACAATATTACGTGAACTTATTTATCATCATTCTTTTACAATGATGAAGAAAGGTAATGTCAAATCTCATTACAAGAAAATAAATAAGATTATAAAAAAAAATTGAGTCGAAGATCTATAGAGATTATTAGTTTAACAGCTAGGATTTCAGTAGCCTGAGAGTTTAGCTGTACTTTGAAGTGTTGAATCGAGGGTTTTCCTCGTTCTATTTTCACTTTCATCAGTCACCTCTAAGGTTTGGTAAAACTACAGGTATGGAAAATTAGGGGATACATGCAAATTGGAGATCATTAGTGCGATAGATATTAATTTTTTAAAAGCAAGTGATGGGAACCCAAACATGTAAAGTGAATTGACTCTGCGAATTTGTGGAAACAATTAACTTTGTTGACAGTTCCACAGAAGAATTGAAATTTTCACTTGCTTCTGTTCAAAGAAATGTGGGCGGAGATAGAGCTAGAATAAGGCAAGGCAAAAAGAATGACAAACATCGAAGGATAAACAAAAGAACTTAATAGCTATCTTCAACATTCCGGTTACAAAAGTGAGCTGGTTTAGAAAGATTTGAACAACTTGTGTTTGACTCAACGAGGGACAACTAGAAGACATTCAGAATTCGACTTCTCTACGGTTGCTAGCTTCACTGGTAGGTACAAAGTCTGAAATCTTTCTTAGCTGGAACAATTCTATTCCTATTAAGATGAGAATACAAACAAACGTCCTTAAAATTACAATTTAAGAATTATTTGAGTTGAAATTTGAAAGATTTTGCAAAGAATGTCTCAAAATTTCTACACAAAACGACACAGCTTATGTTTCATCTTTATTCTTTCTTGTCTTAACAAGTGGAGATTTTCCCAAAAACTGTGAATTGTTCTCGAAGATAGTCTATTCACTTTGGCTGTTCGGTTAAAAAGGCAAGAAAATCCTGCAATACGCCTTTTCTATTTTGTGTAGTGTTTAAAGATATCTTGTTTTGGAATAGTTAATCAAGAAGAATTCGGATTCAAACAGCGATATTTTTCGTTCGTCTGCTATTCCAGCAGAAAACTATGAAATAGAATTGCCGTAGTCCGACATTTGCTCTCAGTGCAACTTCATAACTTTAGCAACAAAAAGAAAGAGAGAAAAACGTTTGTATTTTACTGAAAATATTACGAATTAACCCGAGAAGTGATAGAACTTAACACACAACACAAGTCTGTTTACTTAGCTTTTGCCTCATCTTTAGCAAACCCAGGACGAGACGTCTCAACTCAACTCTTTGACTAAAAGTCGACTTTTTTAACCAGTTTGAAATGTTCAATAAGTAAAAACCAAAATAGCTTAAAAAAGGACCAGAACACAAGAATATTTACCAGTTTTCAACATCACAGGAGTGTGACAATTAAATATTTATTCAATCCATTAAGCCTTTCAAAAGGGTTGGGTCGAACAAGACAAGTAGGCTGTAAAGCTTCCATGCCCACACGCATCATATAGTTCTATAGGAGGAGGATATAGTTAAGGACTGTCGAACCTACTGGGCGTCAAATATGTTCCAATATTGGTATCCTTATCTCGCTGCAGCAAGAAAATAAAACAATATGAAATTAAGAAAAAAATTTATGCTTCAATGATGTCGTGGTTTGGCTAATTGGACACAAGAAACGTAATTTTCAATGTTAACACTCGAAATTCAACTCGATAACGAATCCCCAGTCAACAGAGACGCCACTGTTATAGGCTTTCAATCCAAGACGGTCCAAAAAATTTTTTCCAGCGGCCATTGTTTCTTATTCCTTTATGTTTGGTACTGGCTATAGCTACTGGCAAGTTTGTCTTTACCACCTTAATATAGCATATCCCCAGGCTCTATCGCAGGTACCACCATATCTGTCATATAACAGGTAAAGTTTGTCATATATAGCGAGGCTCTGTAATGAATTTCCCGTGCGTACCTGTTGTGCACTTGAATTAGAAAATGAGATTCTTAGTGCGGGTCAGTCTGCTTCTTCTGACAGACAGATTTATTTGCACCTCTAAATCTAAAGATAAATCTTCTAAATCTTCTGAAGGGCACATGGAACTGAAGTGGATCGATATAACTCACTTGAAAAATCTAAGATTTTTAGGAATAAGTGAGACAGGGGGAGATACACTGAGACAGAACAGACGTATAGACACCATAGAGGGGAAGGAGGAAAAAAAGAGATAGATAGATAGATAGATAGCACCTTTATTTAAAAACGATAGTTCCATAAGTATAAAAACTTCTTTACATGGAAGTCGAGAGAGAGAGAGAGAGAGAGAGAGAGAGAGAGAGAGAGAGAGAGAGAGAGAGAGAGAGAGAGAGAGAGAGAGAGAGAAGAAAGAAAGATTGAAAGACTGTTAGTGACCTTCAGTCATTCGTAATACTTTACTCAAACTGACAACGCATTTTATTTTCTATTGTGCCGATAAAGACATCGAAACATCCCAAACTCTGAATGCGTTAATTATAATTTTCCCCCTCTTTAACCGAATCCTGTGATACGATATTAAACCATGTATTCGAAGCAAATTTTCTAATCCAAATTTGAAGCACCATCATCTGGAAGAAATCCAATCAACACCCTTTGCCTTGCCTTCAATCTACAGCCATGTGTCATGAGATATCTAACCTATCACTCTTTCATTAATTCTCATTTAAAGAATCATTGTTCTATCTAGACTTGAAGTCATTTCACATCCTAAACTGTAATATTCAAAGTCCTTGTTCTCGTTCACAATCCAATGTCTTAATAAATTCGAGTATTAAAAAAATTAGAATAGCTCAATTAGATGAAAATTTGAGACAGGTACTTGTAAAAAAATTGATAATTTAGGACATCAGTAACCGTTATTTTTCGCTGGTTTGGAAAACCCGTAAGTCTATTTTAATCACTCCAAGTTTCTTAGTTTTAGTTAAAGCGGGAACAGGTTTTTGAAAGTTTACTGCGGGGAAAGAACTGTTTAGCTCTGAGTAGTAATTTCCAACTTCGTATTGATTTGGAATACCTTTTCCTAGTTGAAAATATAGACATTATTTCGATCCAAAAGTTGCTTGTGGATAACACCTTTTTGGCAGAACAAAAGAATTTTATTTTTCCTTGAAAAGAAAGTTAGAGAAGAAGAATAAGAATGAGAGAAGGTTATCAACACAGACACTCGTCTCTCTTACATTTGTAAACAATTTCATGAATCGAAAAAATAGCTTGTTCAGAATTTTAATAACTGTTTTTCGTAAGGAAAAGCTCATAACTATATTCTTAATGAAAATTTAATTTTGCACTATTTTCCAAATGAGTCATATACAAAACCTTAAAATTACTAATGTAATTACGTGTTCAAATGACCTGATATGGCACATGGCCATGAAGAATTTCTATATACACTTTCTGGAAATTCTCGGTCAAGAATTGTAATATTGGCAATTATTATCTTGCTGCAAGATCTCGAGGAACAGTTTGATACTAGACAAGTTGACTATTGACTTAAATAATGTTTATACAACAAAGAAAGATAACGAAAGAAAACAAGATGGAAACCAGGACTGACATTTTTCATTAATTTACTCGTTTGTTCCAAAGAGTCATATCGAAAACGAGTATGTAATTGTGTGACTCGTTGATTGGAAGACCGTGTTATTAAGGTGTTTTATAAACAGTTGTTAAACATTGTTAAGCCAGATTGATAGTTAAACTTTCTGATTAAAACCGGAGAGGCCGTAGTGTATAACATTTAAGTTTTGTTTTGCTGAAAAAGGTTTTTTCTTTTCTTCTTCTTTCTTTCTTCTTCTTTATAAAAAATCTCTTATAAAAACACTCTTTCTTTTAAGAGAGAAAGAAATGGAGTAAGAATAAGACAGCAGAGAAAGTGAGAGAGAGAGAGAGAGAGAGAGAGAGAGAGAGAGAGAGAGAGAGAGAGAGAGAGAGAGAGAGAGAGAGAGAGAGAGAGAGACGGAGCCATATCTGTCATATAACAGGTAAACTTTGTCATATATAACGAGGCTCTGTAATGAATTTCCCGTGCGTACCTGTTGTGCACTTCAATTAGAAAATGAGATTCTTAGTGCGGGTCAGTCTGCTTCTTCTGAAGGGCACATGGAACTGAAGTGGATCGATATAACTCATGTGAAAAATCTAAGAGTTTTAGGAATAAGTAAGACAGGGGGAGATACACTGAGACACAGCAGACATATAGACAACAGAGAGGGGGAAGAAAAGAGAGAGAGAGAGAGAGAGAGAGAGAGAGAGAGAGAGAGAGAGAGAGAGAGAGAGAGAGAGAGAGAGAGAGAGAGAGAGAGAGAGAGAGAGAGAGAAGAAAGAAAAAAATTGAATCATTTTTTTTCGTGGAGGAATTTCTGATTTTCCTGGCGAAGTTTCGCGTATATGAACGCTATTGCCATTCTAAATAGCTTGTGATAATCATCCCAGTGTGTAGCCTCAAAAAACTCTGTCTGTTTGCAGGAATTCACTGTCCCAAACCGGCTGCATAAAACGTCTTTGAAAATTTTAAAGTAAATAAAAACGGATAACAATGTGAGTTTTAGACATCGCAGAGATTTTCGACCCGAGCTTGCTGACCACATGTCGCTAGCTAGTTAATAAGTCAGTCTAGGATAAAAAAGAGAGACAATAGTGTTTGAGTACAGCAGAACAGGTGATGACCCGTCCACATACTAAGGGAAAAAAATAAATTAAAATTACTGTATATTTTAAAATGTCAAACTATGATAAAAATAAGACTTCCTTGGATAAAAATCAACCTGTCTGGTCGAAATATTTTTTTCAGTCTATTTTTAAGTGGTAATAAAAGAACTAATATTTTCTTGACCTTATGAACTATACATGAAAAAAATTGGAACCTTTATTATAATTAGTATGAGATATTGATTTCTGTAAACATAGGAATCTTGAAATAATTTGCAACAAATTTCATCTTGTGTAGGTGTTTGTTTTGGCCAACCACTTAATGGAAACGGCAAATACTAGCAAGAACAGCGAGAAAAATTATGAGAAAATTTTCAAAAATATGCGAGAAGACTGGATGTTGTTTTTTTTAAGATGAAAGGTATGGATAATCGATGGAAATGTAAAATCCAGGCAATTTTTAGATGACGTGCTGGTATATTCAATTTTATTGTTGGAGGAGCAGTGCGGTGCGTTCTTCCTCATCCGGGTGTTGTCCGCAAAGCTGGTTCATAAACTCCTTAAATAATGTAAAGAAGGCTCAAGCAATCGATATTGTAGGACAACTGCTTTACAGCACGACCGGTTCACAAGCCCTACCTCTCACAGCTTGTCGGCGCTTGTTAATCACAGAGGGGTGCCCTAGAACCCAAAGATTCAATAATCATTGAGTGTATAAACTAATAGTCATAAAAAAATACCGAGAATCACTAAAAATGTTGTTCAGAAAGATAGCGGTGAGCCAAACGAAAGATTTCCTTTATATTAGACGCTACTCAAAACACTGGGATTATTCAATAGATATTGCAATTACCATGCAGATTTTGTATATAATAGTCCTTTAGAAAGCGAACAATCAGTAGAAGCGTATAGATATCTGTAACAGCACAAACAGAACGTGGTTTCTTTAAAAATACAGCTATTATATTAGAGTCAATACATGAATAGAATCCTACCAGGTAGCTTTGTGTTTCTATAGAGACATTCACCTCTGCAACTGAGTATTACTTTGAAATTCAATAAGTCAGCTCCATAGGTTATATTAGGGGGAATATATAGAAATATAGGCTTAACTTTGCGTGCATGGCTGTCAAACTTGTCGTGTTTCATGGTTGTATGATTCAGGGTTCGTTCACCAGTCCTGTCGTCGCGTCCACAGTCTTTCTTAATTTAATTACAGCTATTGTATGCTGGGGTTTGAAGCTACCGACAAAAAACCGCCTTCGCACACACATCTCACAGTCCACGTGTCCAAAGAAGACTACCAAAGGAAAGCCTAGTTTTGTTCATTTCCTTGGTCTATTTCTTGTCTTATTACTCTTGTAAGTCCTGGAGTTTATTATAGAGGTTTAAAGTGCTTGAGGCAATTTTAAACCTGATTATCCTTATTAAGGGTTACAATGGCATTAGAAGGGCTTAGGAAACTCAAAAAACACTAATAAAGCCGGCTTAGGGTTAGTTATTAGTTTTTTACGCCAAAGTCCGTTACACTCTCAGAACCAATTCGAAGGAACTGGTTTTCATGGCGTTGGATTGAAGTAAGTGCGTCTCGATTCTTTCTTCGCCTCTGTTTACTTATCAAGTTAGTATGTAATCGTCGAGTAAACAATGGTTTCTGTAAACAAATGTATTAACACGCTGAAAGCGCTAAGTCAATAAACGCTTATACAAAGTGTACACTTTGGAAAAGATGTTAAGATTTGTTTCGACCTTTTGGCTTCTCTACCTGAGATATTTCGAGATGTAAGGCACGTCGTGTATGGTCCTTTTGAATTGAAGGGTCTTCAATGATAAAACAACACAAGCCCGCGATCCTTATCGCATTTAGTCAGGTCGTTTCTTTACTTTGCCGACCGCCGCTTTCACAGAACAACATCTTCAATCTCACTCAACACACAAACTCAACTGGCTCTTCCTTAAATCAACCCAGGACAAAGGGTGAAAGCTTTGAATGCATGTGCGAGTTCTTCGACCCTTCCCGACATCAATACTGTCAAAATATTGTCAAGAGGGGGGCGTTGCAGTACAATTTACACTCCAAATGCGAACAACCGAGTAATCCGAGCGCCTCGAAGAAACGTTCTGAGAATGTTCGTAATTAGGCTGTCGGTGTCAATTCCCGGAGGCAGGTTTGACCCCACAAATCGGTTCTTTGTTTGCTTGTTTCGGCACAGGGCCCAACAAAGAATATAAGATTGATTTTAGGGCCTTGCAGCTGCTGTGCTTATCTATGTCTTTATATTGGAGGTGTGTTTTATTGTGAGCGAACAACTCGATCAACCTCGGTCGGGTCTTGCCAATCAATCAGTAGCGGCACATCAAACGCTAACTAATTAAATCTATCAGTTTTGAAGTCTGTCGATAATTTTTGAAACCACGCCTGACTTTGCTTGTTATTCTTGCGTGTTCTCCGTGCTCACACAGTGGAACTTTAGTATAAACTCAAGGAATAGGGATAGTATAAGTAGGGAAAATACCAACTATAGACTTTGGTTCTTCCTACTAAATCACGCACGAAGAGGTTAATTGAACACCCGAGAATTCGTTTTGGAACCCCATCAAAGGAACAAGGAACTACGGTCTGCTAAGGTAAAATTCAAACCATTCAACGTTTGACTAAGTTTCGATATTCAAAATATCATAGTAGTTTGAAATGGTTGGGATATTTTGAAGTCATGACACAATATTTCTTTACATTCTTCATTCTTTAAAATGCGCACATCTATCCGCGCACGAGGGTTGAAAAGCAAACAGACTCCCTCCTAACAGACTAGAGTTATCTTACATGTCTGCGTGTCTTTTTTCGGCAAATAGAATAATATTGTGCTAGGAGGGAGGATAGCTGAAATTAGCTCGCTGTCAATACCAAACGATATTCCAACTTGTGTAATTATAAAATACAACCTTGTTAAGCCCTTTCACAGCAGGTAAGCTTTCACCATTTACAGGGGCTCAAATATAGTTTGTTTAGCCTCATAAAAAGACCTCAGAACTCAACTGTGGCGTCCTGGGGAGTTTTAAGTTATTATGATTAGAAATACAAACGACTCGCATCAGGATTTCTAGCAGTGCATTCTTTACTTTCTAAGTGGAAATCATAAGATCTATGACAGATATTCCATAGGGACTATAAACATTCTACTCTTAAACCTATAGAAATAGGCAAACAATTGGACTTACAGCGTTAAGCTGAAGAATAAGCCGATCACAATCATCAATAGGAATCGATTGCACAAGTAACTCTAGTGCTTTCTCAACACAATCGTCTTCCCTGTGCAAATTCTCGGACTTCGAACATCAGGAATTCAAGTAAGGTAATTGTTAGACGTGAGGTCGGTCCTTGTTTATTCGTAACCTACCGGTGTTCTTTGTTCTTGTTTCTTGTGGCTCATATTGCGGCACTTTAGAGGCTCACGGTTGAGTTATCTTGTCGGTGTTGTTCGGAGCTTTCCTTAAGAGCTGAAGATTTGATGGTTGACGGACGAACTATTGCAAACCATCCCATCAGCCGCCCCTAAGCAGGTCCATCAACGCCCCTCTATACTCAAACTACCACCCACTTTTTGGATCTTATTACCAGAACCAGGTCACATATGGTTTTCTCATCGAGCTTACGTGTGAGTCCCTAGACCATTTCATACAGAGATACCTCGCTATTGTATGGCTGTGTGCTTTCTGTTTCGGAAAGATTAGACCAAAGTCTCAGGTAATTAGGACTTCCGTAAGCAATCGAGAGGTGTGAAGTGGAAAAAGCTGAAAGTGCATACTTAAGACGAAGAAGGGACAATTGTTGAAGTTAGAGGATGTATTACACGGCTTTTTCACAGGTGCTAATCGTAAGCTCTTCGTGTAAATGTCCGAGATTTGATGTGCGCGAGAGCCGAGTCGGTTACTAGCAATAGATCAATCGTATTGTTCGTATAGATTGGTAAGAATAATAGTACCATTTGAAGAAACTTATTATATGTCAACAAATCCGTATCATTCAATCATGTTTGTCAAGGGGGCCTATATAAGGCCGTTGATTGGCTTAGATCGAGCAGGCGGCATCCTAAAAGAAGTCCTTCACCGCAACCTTGACTGAATCTATAGTTTCTCTGCATCTTTAGTGGCGCAGTTATTCTGGTATTTACCTTTAAGTGTACGAAGCAAGCGCTGATCGAGAACAAATGTCTTTCTGATCTGTGAATGACTCGTGAATTTAAGGTGACATGATAGTGGCCTTCGATTTGCTAAAGAATATTTGATTAGATTTGATTACAACCCTAAGCTGCTTTAGTGTCTCTTACTAATGCTATTCTCTGTCGTTTGTATATTAGAATCTACCGGCCAATTCTACTGCAGTGATACTCATGATGCTGGCTTCAAACTGTAGTCCTATTGGTAAACAGAGTCCACCGATCCTGAGCGACATTGGCAAGGGTTTTTATCCATGGAAACCGAGAGCACCATATGAAAACGTATCGCTTGCGAGAAGTCGTCTGTCTGAGGCTAACCTTGGAGGAATGAGTTCAGCATTCTCGTCCACTCCTGATGTAGCCCAAGGGGATCGACAGAACACTGAGCTTCTTTATTCAGGCTGTAATCTTGCTAGTAGTCGAAGCTCAGCTTCAGATCACGTAGCAGCGGTAAGCCGCATCCATCCTGCTGTGGATCCCGTGTACACGCGAATGACTCACTCATACCACGGCAATCCGTGGTATAAACAGTCCTTAGAGCACCAAACACATCAACAGCCCAGACAAGGGTTCTGGGAAGTTCATGGCAGCCCAACCTGGCTTGACGCTTCGAGTTCTCCAGCCTCGTTTCATTCAACTTTAAACCATTTTCCCAGCCTAGCACACGAGCTTACATCAGGTACTGTTCATCATCCAATATCAGCGATGCCATCAGTGACAGTAGCCAACCATCCTCATTTCTTCCCCTCGCCATCGTATTTAACCGGAGAACCTATAAAGTCTGCTATCCCTACCTATATCGAACCAGCTTATTTCCCGGCTGCAGCTGCTTATTTGCAGTCAGCTCAGAACTTAGTCCCGAGAACTACTCGCCGTTACACTGGTAGAGCTACTTGTGACTGTCCGAATTGTCAAGAGAACGAACGACTAAGCGCAACAGGGGCGCCGTTTCGTAAGAAATCACAGCATGTCTGCCATATACCTGGATGTGGTAAAGTCTATGGTAAAACATCACATCTTAAAGCTCATCTAAGATGGCATACAGGGGAAAGACCCTTTGTGTGCAACTGGCTGTTCTGTGGAAAGAGATTTACTCGCTCAGATGAGCTTCAAAGACATCTTCGTACTCACACGGGAGAAAAGAGGTTTGCTTGTCCTACTTGTAATAAAAGGTTTATGCGCAGTGACCATCTATCAAAGCACGTCAAAACTCATAATAATACAAATACTAGTAAAAAAGTGGACGGTGAAAAGACTGAAGACGAAAAAGCCAACAGCGAGGGATCAGGTAGTGTCACTGAAGAGACAATTGGAGTGGTTTAATCATCAAGTCCCAAGAAATGACTTCAAAAATCTTTGTATATTCGGTTTATTTCCAAATGAACACCACTCTTGAGAAAGCTTTGAACACAGATTGTGGTTATTCCAATTCCAACGGTGAAGGATGAAAGTCCTTCCCCATCAGTCGAACTGTGCCAAGGCTGTAGAAATCTGCTATCAATGCAGTCTAGTCGTTTAGAAAAAAGACATTTTTTCAAGACATATTATGAGCCATTATCTCAAACAATGAATCCATAAAAATCACTGAATATCATTGAAAAAAGTGCAATATTTTAGGGTGTATATAAAATGTGGTAGAAAGGCCAAGCTTTTCCTTGTGAAAATTTATAATTTCCAAGACAAGATTTCTCTGAAAAGATTCATATTTATTACAATATTCCAAACAATTATTTAATATAGAGAGAGAGATCACAGACAAAACTTGAAAGATGAATAGAAAATCTTTGCAATCTTTGAAGTTGTACTGACTAGGCAAAAACTGTACAAAACAACAGGAATGATATTGGCTTCTCACCAATAAAATACTAAGAATTAAAGTCCTTTAAAATGAACGTGGCAGTGTTTCTATAGCGTTAGATACTAAACTCTGTTCTTTTTAAGGGTGAAGACACCAACCTTGGGGATTTGTGATACCTCATACTGAGGTACATAGAGATTACAAGCTGTTCTCAGCATGATATAGTTAGCATGGACATCAAATAAGTTTATCTTTCTTCAAAGAGCTAATTTCATCATCATCCTTCTTATATTGAGCCTTTTATCCTCAAGAGCTTCCTAATTTCATGATTTGTAACTCGAGGATGTAAAAGTGAATACCTTTAACTTTGTGAGACAGCCTTTCTTGGATAGACGATGTTTTACCTAAATATACCCTTCATGTTATATCCATGTGAGTAGAAACTTTGACAACAAAAGCTGCACGCAAATATAGCTTTGTATATTAATTTAGCTTTATAGCTTTGTTCAATTTATTGCCATTTTTCCTGTGTTTGTCGGTAATGATCTTTCAAGGGGTAGGAATACTATTCAATAAAGGTCCATTGTTTCGATCAAATATGACCAAAAATGTTCAAAATGCTTAGAAAATGAGTGTTTTATTATAGAATTCAAAGAACGTTTCTCTTGAACAAGTTTCTTTTTATTTGACTAAAGGGATTTCTGACATGGTTGTGTGAAGTACTTAAAAACAAATATTTACCATAAGATTTCTTAGCAGGTACGTAAATTTACTTAATACCTAAGAAGTTAAAAACAAAATGCTTTTTTCTTAAAGGAAAATGCTAGATTTAGAAGCCAGAATTGGATACAATTTCTTTCAGGAGTTAGTCAGGATTCACTTTCAAGCTGAACATTGTCGGCTCTGTCAAACAGCCTTTGAAAGCACTTGTTTGAAAGCAATTTTGATAAAGAAGAACAGTATTGCCTTAAGACTTAGTCGGTAAAAACGGTCGGACACAAACGTTTATCTCGGGTTTTTTCCATAGACTAGTTTTCTATGAGGTTACCGACGAAATGTCATGTGAATAATTAGGAATAATCGTCAATGAAGTCCTCTTATGGTGCCTATCATCCAACCATTAAACTTCCTAAAAACACTTTATCACATTGGATTCTATAAAATGAAAACAATCGCTGATATTCTATTGTCCCGCCGAATTTCCACCTTGAGTTCCCTTAGAAAGTCACTACTGAAACTTCGCTAAATGCAACGTAAACAACTCAGAACACAGCAAAAGATCAAGTTTCGATTTCGCCCTAGGCGATGGGGCTAGGCCCATCATTTACAATGAACATGATCAAAGAATGCTATCCATAAAATTGCGAGCTTGAAGTCAGCAAAAACCGGAAAAACGAGGAGAAAACTCTCAACACCTCTAAGTCGCCGCTGGCAGCGGGTTTCTAAAAGAGCCCTAATTCAATCCAGCTCAGATAATGAATATTTTGTATACAGACACGTTTTTTTGAAGCAAAGACAAGTTTAATTCTAAGCCCTTTGGGAATAATTTTTAATATAAGCTGGAATAGAACTGAACTATTCATTTGTTAACATAGCAATGGAGCCCTATCATTGGTGATAGGTTCTTAAACAAAATGCCCAGCAAAAAAGGAAATGTTCTTTTCTGAAACCCCAAAAATAACCTACTATGCCATCATTGATGATTATAAACATGATAGTAGGGATTGCATAAACAGCTAAAACCCCTTTGTTTTCTAAAAATATTTTAGCATTGTTTGGGAAAATTCGGCTTGCTTAACTAGTTATTTTTGTGGTTTCAAAGTAATTTTATGATTTTCTGAGAGAGTTGAGTTGTTCCAATCAAACCATCGTATGCCGGGTTTCCTAGCGTGTCCCAGGCGGCTAATAGACTGGTAAATCCCAGACAGACTGGGTTCTACCAATAATAATGTGACCTAACGTAAAATACTAAGACACGATGATAACAAAATCAATATAACTTATTACGAATAAGTGCGTTCGGCCCACCGTGTGCTAAAGACGGCCCTTTCTCCACGACACTACGTGAACTTAACCCGTCTAGCCTTTCATCTCTTTCTTCGCTCTCTATTCCTTGGTTGTTTTTTTTCTCTCTTTTTTTTTAAACTCATTTGATTCTACGACCAATGACAACAACGGAGAGGTATCCTCCGAGGTTAATTGGTAATAATTTTTCCATAAGTTTGATGGTGATGATACAGGTGTTGTTCTGTCTTAGAAGACACTGTCATGATCTACTAATGGACCGGCGCCTCTCGCTGGCTTTTAGTCCTTCCTTCGCAGCAGGGAGCCAACCTCGTTGTCTCCTCTCCTCTTTGTTCACAACCCTCACTTCCCTCCTCCAAGAAATGTGCCGTGAACACTAAAACAACTTGTTAAAGAATCTCATAAAGTGAACGCATTAGTACAATGATTAGCGGCCAACCTTTGACTTTGACAATAAAACCTTAGGCATAAAGGAAATTGAGATATGATAGGATGGGCTAGGTCCTTTACGATCAACCGAGAGAATGCGCTTGATTTGTGGACATTAATTATCAATATTCTCTTAGAAGGACGCTCTTTCGAATAGATAACTATAAAAAAAAGTAGTTTGAAAGAACAGCAGCAACCAAGGGTGGGTTGGTACATTTTAATGAGAATTAACAGCATTTTAGGAACATTCTAGCTTCGAAGTTTGTAGTGTTGTACGTACACTTTCCGTTCTAACTTAAACCTGTGGAGTATTTTCTCTAATGCGTCTTACACGAGCTTCCACAAATCTTGGTGATCTAAGAGTCCATTACACGATTGGCAAGACACAACATACATTTCAGGGGCTCACGATTTGCAAAAACACTGCGGCAACATCAAAGACAAACCACAGATAAAATACATACGATCCCCCAAACCATGTTGGACTCAGACAAAGAAAGGACATTAGCGATGAAAAGAAATCACGAACGTCTCGCAATTACTTCCCTTTTACCGTACTTTCTCGTAAAACTCCATAAAAAGACGAAATTTGTACAGCGTTATTAAATCAAAAGGTCTTATTAACAAGGGATTTCGTGAATATGTGGTTTCCTTGTCGGTGAGCAAATGACTTTAAGGTCGTAAGGTTTTCACGATATACCTAATGTTGTTTCCATTAAAAACCATCGATCATGTAACCCCTGTTAGTATTCCTTGGCTTGATTATATTACTAGCATTGGTTTATTATTAGCTTGCTTGTATAAACACAGTAATGTTCGATGGTTTATTAGAGTTAAGTGATATGGTTGGTACAGGTGTCTAATAAGGCGAAGCCACGAGTGCTATAACTGTTTAAAAGTGACAAATCGATGGTATATCGTTCGTCGGTCTAGCTTGACTAAAAGAAAAAAATGGAAAAACTTCCGGTATTTTTAGTGAAAAAAATTGGTTTGTCTACTTCGTTGAACAATAAAATCAATGAACTGAAAGCAAAATAAATATAAGACTATCGTCCATCCTTCTCCCCCTCCTCTGTCAATATACTGTGTATATATCATATACATATATATATAGCACACACGAATTGAAAACTGTATAATTTTGACAATTTTGGATACATATATATTTCGGTGCCATTTTTGTTAAAAGAAATAAGCAGTAAACAAGCAAGGCGCAAATAACCTCCTAAACAGCTTCATGACAGTTTCCCTAAAATTAAGTGTGCTGGGTGCAGTGCGATACTCTGTTATACAAACGATAGGGTTGTACTATGAACAAGTTTACACACAAACAAATAAGCTTGGTTTGTCATTGATGACACTTGTGTAAATATGTGGGATTGATTAACTCGGGCAAAGAACTGTTTTCTTCCCATCAAACAGAGCGGCTCAATCTCCGCCACTATGCCGGCCATTTCTTGTTCCTACGTGGTTTTCATGTGCCAATCATTTCGTATTTGTTACGTACCGCGGAGGAGGGCCTTTCGGTTTTTCGTCGTGTGCCGTTTTGGTTTTCCTGTTTTTGAGAGCTTTTTCTGAAATGTTCCGGTAGATTTAAGTTGAATGCAATTAGAGCTTCCCCTCGAACTCTAACGTTCCCTCCCCCTTCTAACACACATTATATTTGAACTAAAAAACTATAATAAAATGAAAGAATTGGACAAAGGTCGGCATTTGCCTTTAATCCCACTAAATATCACAACTTGTAAGTGAATCAGTTGTAGGGAAGAAACAATGGAGGAACTGGAAACATGATTTTGCAAGACAAGAAATTTTATTTCCAAAAGAAGAACATTCCTAATTGTTTTGCCTTCCACCGTGGCTGCTTTAAAGCCCTTTAGTCTATTCTGTATGTATTTTACAGCTTTTGTCTGTTGCTTCTGAAATAAAATTGCCCTGAACTGACCCCTCCTCCCCTGGGTTTTTTGGATGGCGACAATGGTAGAAAAATTCCAGTAAGCAGACAAGTATGATTCAGTTGGAAAACCATTTTAAGGGAATACACACAAACACTAAAAACTAAAAACAAGCTAATGAAATAAAAGGGGGATTCGTGTACTAGGATTAGAAAGATTAAGCTAATGGAAACTAGTTGCTCAAAGGTTTTAAATTTGGGGGGATTAGAAGTGTAATAATCAGATGGAACTATCGAAGAAAAAAACTGTATCAAGTCTTATCTGTTTCAGTATATTTGTTTAAGTGACTAAGTGACCTTGACAGAGGACATTTTTACTTATCAGAGGACTGTTTTAAGGATATCTAAGGATATTTGAATTTTAAATCTAATTAATCAGTTTTATCCCCCTCTCGCGATCGTGTCTCGATCCGTCTCGGTTTCTCAAGATTCTTCTTCAGCGTCCGGCTTATTGTCACGTCATTATAATTCTCTTGATCTCATTCTTTCTTTTTCTCTCTAAAGTTCCTCTCGTTTTCTTTGTACCTCTGTCTTTGATTCTACTCATTCTAAATTAAAATCCATTTTATATTATTGGTAAACATGTTATTGAATTGCTTTTCTAAATGAATTGAATGAATCTAGGAAATGAAACTACCAAATGTCCAATCTATAGACTTCCACAGATGCACGCCAAAAGACAGTATAATCAGGCAAAAAAAAAAACAATATTTCGAAAGACTAAAAAATGCCAAAAAAACGCATTCAGCTTTCCTTAAAGTATAAAAAGTTGTTCTAAATTTTAAACTGTCTATTTATATTTATTTATTTATTTTTCTTTATTGACTAAAGACGTATGACTTCCAGTATTCGCATTCTGTATCCAGAGAAGACGTTCTAAATCGCACGCAAATAACGAAACTTGGATTGAGTTCAAATGCGCGGTAGGAAAGTCGAGTTTTGAAGCACGTTCGACGTCAGAAACAGTCTAATTTTCAACATTTTTTCCAAGTACCTAGAACTCTTTTTTTCGCTCCGCTTTGAACTCGTTGCTTCGTCCATCGGCTGCGAGTAAGTCGACTGAGGACGTTCGGCTGTATTGGATTAGAACGACCAACTGATAACCCCTAGTCAGTAATTCTTCTTATCCGATAACCACTCGAGTCTGAATGTCAACAAAGACTTGTCCCTCTGAATGACTAATTTATTGCTTGTCTGATATGCTGTATATGAGTCTGGAAAGCCCATCTGAAACATCGTTTAAAGATGAGTTCGTGCAGAACTTGAGGCGAATGAGGAGAGAGACGAGAAGGAGGAGGAGAAGAAAATGAACTGCGAAGAAGAAGAAGAGGAAGAGGAGGAGGAAGAAGAAGAAGAAGAAGAAGAAGAAGAAGAAGAAGAAGAAGAAGAAGAAGAAGAAGAAGAAGAAGAAGAAGAAGAAGAAGAAGAAGAAGAAGAATACTGAGTTCAAACATCAACTGAATGAAGAATTATTGTTAAAGCAATTTTAACCATCCCTGATTTTATTGATCATCTGATATCTTTATATTCTAACACCGAGTCACCTTGCTACTGAAAATCGTTCATTAGCACAGGTTCTATGGCAACCAAAGAGGCCTGTTTTTCTAGTTAACAAGCTATTTCCTGACGGTGAGGCCTGCTGAGATGATACAAAAATGGACAATTATGACAGAAGGATCATGTAGGGCCCATGCTGCTTTGATTAACTAAGGATCACGGCTGCTGTGTTTGGTAATACGACAGACAAGCAAGGCCAATGTTCCAGTTTTTCATCAGTTTTCAGTTACCAAATATTTCTTTTGAAAGACGAAACGAAAACATTCGTAGAGTAAACTGTTGTAGGCGTAATGTTTTCTCATTTTAAACTCACGAAACATTCCCTGGAGTATTATTTCTTCATCATCACTAGTTTTTGTAAGAGTACATAAAATTGGACTCAACGCAAACAAAGGTGTGAGTTTCTACTGAGGATCTAGTCTAGTTTCTAGAAGGTTGGCTCTCCTGTGCTTCGAGGGTTTTTTCCCCGGGGTTCTCCGGCTTTCTCTCTCCACAAAAATCAACTTCTAAATTCCAATTCGATCATGGAACGAGGGCCACAGGTTTGTTAGCCACTGGCTATTAAGTGCTACCCTCGTTATTTCCAAAGAGAACTGATTATAGATGCAACAATATTTTGTAGAACTGAACAAAAAATGAACCATATATTTCTAACTTGAGTTGATATGTGACGTGACGTGGTTGATATCGGGACGGACAACACCCGAAGTCATGGACTTAGAGCTCAAAACTTCGTTTAACACCGCTCTTGCAGTAAATTAAGATGAAATGTTAAATATACAAACAATTTGAATTCCATTAAGCTATAAAAACATCATTACCAAAAGAATTATTTAAAGAATTACGAGCCAGCCTGCTATCAGACGGCATGCTGTGCCCATCACCAGATAATGGGTCAATACTTTGATGATTAATTTCAGAAGATTTCCAAATAATGTCTAACGTATTGACATAATGACTTATTCACTGCTGGATAGATTAAGTTTTTTTCTTTGGAAATTACGCGTGCAAGCGCGTGTCTTTAATTTAGCTCACCTCTGTGTCTTCGTCCAATTTTTGCTCTTCAAAATATTTTCATTTTTTTTCCAGTTTTTTTTTTAAGAGATTTGTTTTTTGAGGGATTAGCGGAAAGCAATTTATATTCTGAAAGCTGAATTTTTCATTCTTCCATTCTACCATTTTCTCTCTCTCTTATCGATAGCCTTTCAGTTGTGTAGAAAAAAAGAGGAAAAACTATATTTCAACTTACGACTAGCCATTTGTTTGAACACTTTTCAAAAACCTTTTCACAGGATATATTTAGTCATTCACGGAAGATGTATATTAATTATGATTGGGAAACTTATAAGACTCCGTGGGATACCTAAAGGTTCGGTTATTGTCTGATGCCTCTTCAAAAACTCTTTTACTGCGAAAATTATACGTAAAATTGTTCTCACACGGTATTGTCATTTCTGTTGATCTTATTTGAAGTCTTTTCTAAGTCGACTCCATATTTTAAGACCATTGTATGATATACAATATTGTCTAATAGTTTAAAGATGAGACCAATTTGTCAGTCACCAAAACCAACTGTTTTTTCTTCTAGTATTATTTTCCTTTTAAGCCGACAGTCCTTAGAACACAAGCAGGCAGTAATTAACTATTTCGCCCCGAGGCAGCGAGATAAACACGGGCAGAAAAAACACTCTGGTCGAGCTTGCTTCACCGTGTTTTAAATAATACTTAAAGACACAAAAGCAAGCAAGAACGTTGTGTCTGACTAGGTATTATTAAACATCCCTAACTACGCTCATTACTACTACTAATTTATAATACTATTGTGTGTGATAGGACTGTTTATTACCTAGAATAACGTCTCATGCAAAGAGCTTTGGTAATTATAATAACCAATTATTTCGGAATCTTGAACCAACTAAAATTCAATCTTCGAGAAATGTTATTTTTAATGCAGAGTTAACAAGGTTGCCTAATTCGTTCGTAGCAACTTATAGAATACTTGTGTAGGAAGGACAATCAACTCAAGGAGTTTCCTGTCATGACTTGACTCAATGCTGCTGGCTTCTTTCCGTGTTTGTCAAGGGCAAGGGCAGTAACCGGGATGGCATCGATGAAAGATTGGAAATCGTTTGGTCTACGCCCTTTTGACTTCATAACTGAATCAATATGAGGATTGGTATTCCTATAAATCGAATTCCAAACTCATCAGTAAAACACAACTCAGAATCATTTTCATTTTCATAGTTTTAAGGAGTTTAACCGCAAACCTAGAACCTTCTTTGCAGGAACAAATTTTCGGAAAATGTGAGATTAGATTGTGATTTGAGATCATGAGAAATAATTACCAATTGCGATGCGATGTTTTGTGAATCATTTCTAGAAAATTCTCTCTGTTGGTCAATTTTTAGAAGAATGTGACATTGGAAAACCCCCTGCTTTAATATGAATCAACAAATCTAATGAATGAAAAAAGAGTTTCGAAATCATTCAGCAGTGATACAAAGCTGTCAGTTTTTTTCATCAAAATTTAATGAAAAAGTTAAGAGATTCCCCTGAGGGCGCGTAGTGGGATGATTCAAACAATTCAAGCATCGGAACTGAAGTAGACACAATTACCAAGAAAGAAGATAGGATTCATTACGATGCGTTTTAAGAGGATTATTGACCCTCTAAGGAAGGATATTATAGATTGTGGAGTGGTGATGTGTTTAAGTGAAGATTGAAAGGTTGTAGGAGCTGGGCGGGGACTGGTACCGCCTATTCCTACCGCCTTCTCGTGTGCTACTTTACCGTGGGGGCGTTCCCAGGTCTAGCCAAATCTGTTCCGTTTGAGAGCTCTTCGCCAACAAACGAAGAACTCTAAATACAAAACCCACTGTTATATTAACTAATCAGAAAAGAATAGCAAATTGATTTGCCCAGAGATCTTCGTTTCTATAGCGACAACCAAAAAGAACGCTGGCTCAGGGAACGACCGTACACGACAGTAGTCGCATGCACATTTAACATGTAATTAATGAAAGGACTGGGACATAGTTCAACATTCCAGCATCTAGTTCATGGAACAAACCCAAAAACAAATGTGAAACAATGCAAAAAATCACCAAGTTGAACTGATGAATAGTCATAAAACCGGCTTACATTTGTCTCTTAGATTGGCGGCGGGAAAAGTGTCACTTTTCAATCTGCTATTTTTCCTAGGGTCGCTGAGGCACAAAGATTTACATGAAGCTGCCCATCGATGGCATGAAGGCACATTTGGTGGTAAAATGCATTTCTTTCATATATGTTTTGCTGAATATTTTAATAAGAACTTGAAGCTCATAGCTTCGTATTAATTAAAGCTATCAATACTTTCACATTGCAGACCACGTCATTGCGGGTAAACAGAGAAGTAATACTCAAGGGAATAATACATGATTTGTAATAAAACCATTTTCACTGCTAAGTAACCGCTCATAGCTAGGCGTGGTTAAGTTATGGGAAATCGGGAAGCCCTGCGCTAATTCGCGAACTGTGAAGGAGTGTTAGCTTGAGCCAGTGCGTGCTGATATGGTACGTCGCCGAAGGGGAGGTGGGTGGGGTCGAAATGTCTTCTTCGTGGGTAGGTCAAATGGAAAGAAGTCTTGAATTCGAGTGTTTGAGTCCTCGAATATGCTCAACTGCAGCATGCGTGAATGTTATATAGGTTGAGTAACACCCTCCCGGGGGAATACAGTGTTTATTTTAACGCACGCCTGCAAAATGCGGTATTTTGAGCAATGAAAATAGTAAAAGAAACGCACTGCGCCCAACCTGAAAGGTTCATTCCCGTACTATGGATTTCACATGATTTCCACTTTACTTCATTTCTCAACACACAGCTGCAAGCAGAACGCACACATTCCAATACATCAACATAACAAAGGCAATAAGCGTATAAGAAAGAAACTGTGTCTTCAGTAAACAAAGTAGTAACTATACTGACGTTTCGGGCGTTAGTCCATCGTCGGAGAAAAAGATAGACTAGTTTCTCTCTCAATTTCTATGATTGGATGGTCACTAATTGATTGCACCATTTCACTGGGACTGACTGGTTATAAGTGAAGCTCATTTGAAAAATATTTGACAAATATTTGTGTTTCCATTAGATCTTTTTGCTTTGCCGCTATTTTCGACTTCAATAGGTGAGATCAAAGATTGTACGAAATTTGAACATCTTTAGAATGCTTGAATTTCATTGTTGTAATTAACAATGATTCGGGCCATACCAATGCACAACACTTACGTATCTTGAAATTATGACCTGACTACAACTATTGTACAAATTATTCAAATGTGCACGAAGTCGAAAATAGTGGTAAAGCAACAAGATCTATTTCAAATGTTAGTTTGGAGAAGGAAAGTCGAGATGCTTAACAAACACATTGATGACCCATGTCGGATACCAACTGAATGATTCCCTCCATAACTTATACTAGGGCGACTGCTTATACTGACGGAGTCCTAGTGTGCATTGAACGGGAAACATTTTAAGGGTAAGCATTTCTTGACATCCTTGAAAACTTTAAAAATATTTGACAATGTGATCGATCCAGCTAAGGTAGCCCTAACAATTTTCTTACTAAAATCAGAAGTGTGATCAGAAAATGACTACTGCGAGCCACCTTAAACGTGTATGCTTCAGTATTTGCAATTACCTATTATTCTTTACAAATAGTGATCATGTTAACAATTTATCGGCAAGGAAGAATTATTTTTTGCTTGTTTGTTTTGTTAATTGATTAACCAGGACCATACTTCCAGACATCGAGTGCTGAAGCGTCGTATGGACTTACAGCTACGCCGAAGATTTCGGCCCCAACACCGCTATCCCGGGAGAAACAATTACAGACTGATCAGGAAGATCAGCCGAAGCCTAAGGGAGAGGTTAGTCGGCCTCTAGACCTTAGATGATTAACCTCTTTGCTATGACCAGCAATCGCTTGTGTAGCTGGTGGGTAAACACCCATGGTCACTCCTTTCCATCTGGGCTGCGTTTGAAAAACGAGGCGTGCATTTACACGCATATATACTAGAGAGTATATATTATTGTCCATTAACTTTGTGTTTTCCGACAATGTCATGGAAACACTTTGATTGACGTGCACCACAACCTTATTTTGTCACGACGGCACTATGCGCGTGATTGAAAAGCGCTCTAATTCTGATTTGCTGTAATGCCTTAGCAAGGATCGAAACGAAAGTGGGTTTGAGAAATATTTTGAAATGTAAGTGTGTCCATACGATTGGATAGAATTCTCTTATAACGTCACTGCATTGGTAATCTGTTGTGGTCATACAATTAATCAGAAACGAAGCACCGGTAATACGAAAATACCGATACAAGAGAAAACCGTTTGCGCACGCTCATAATGGGCACATCAAACACCTGGAGAATAACGCGCCATGCTTTGTATCACGTGATATCGTAGACATTCCGGGATCGTAGTACATACGGGACTACTAAACGGGACTTTGAGGGGTTTCTTAGAATGCAACGATAGTATGCGACCCCATGTTGCGGACACACAAGATTTCTGTGGATTGGTTTTAGCTCTATATAGGAAATTAAATCGGAACCAAAGACTGAAAATTGACGTGTTATGGACTATCGTTTTCCGCTGTTGTCTGATCTTGAACTGAAGATTTGAAGCGGAAACTGCCGACATTCAACCGCAATATGCACGGAAATAATCCTCTATTACTATCAGAACACATTCCCACTTATCTGAAAGATAAAGGGTGTTCCTGTAACGGCAGACGAACCAGTTAGAGACAACACTGACTTAATTGAAACTGACTTTACAGACCTCCTCCTTTTCTCACTTCGGGAGATCGCGTTGTAGAAACTCCGGTTTGTCCTGATAGATTGTTAAGATAATCTATTAAAAAAAAATGCGACTCACTTCTGCCGCGGCGTGACTGATACGATTCGTCTCTAGCTTTTCTGCATTAAACTATATTGAAAAATATGGTAGAGACTAGATAAACTAGTTGACCGCGTCGGTGTTTCTAATGAAACAGTTGGAGAATGAATATAACTTTGTACACCGTATGATACGTGAGAACTTGAAACTGATCATGACGTTTCGGACGTTAGTCCTTAGACATTTACTCCGACGAAGGACTAACGTCCGAAACGTCAGTTTCAAGTTCTCACGTATCATACGGTGTACAAAGTTATATTCATTCTCCAACTATATTGAAAAATATAAGACTTCTCGGGCGTATTCAGTGCCTTTAGTGGATATTTCTGCAGTATTCTACCTAACCTATCTAGACTTCTAAACTTGCTTTAAGATTACGTTAACTGTGATTCCCGGACTCGGCGTCGTATGTGAACAGAGTCGGTTTCTTGTTGTTTCTCTCCTGTGCTTCGAGGTTTTCTTACCTCCGCAAAAATCAACTTCAAAATTTGAACCAATTTAACTAGACCAACATAGAGTACAACAAAAATAACTTATAAAAATGTAAAAAAAAAAGAAAGAAAAAAAAAAATTTAAATATGATGAAAATACTCAAGAATTTCAAATGAAACTTTGAAAATATCTGTTGTATTTGGATCGGTATGTTTTTTTATTTTCAAATATCATTCATTGAAAAACAAAGTTCTTTTTATCTAGACTGAAGACCTCCTAAGTTCGCCCACTGATGACTACCGCCATGCACTATTCCAGGAAGTAAACACAACGATAGAAGTTCCATGCTCCCCGCAATTTTTAATTTTTATCCTACAAAGAGTTTGTTGAAGTCTTTATATCTGATTCTAAACACTTGTCTAATGAATGAAAAAATTTTCAAAATAATCTTATCAAAGCAAATCTATTCGAACATACTCAGTTGAGAGTCTATCTTATCGCTATATTATATTCCACTACTCTAAATTACAACACTAGAATTTCGTTCATTTCGAAAATTCAGAGTATAATTTTCACGATATAGAACTGTTTCTAGCTTGAAAATTTCAAGATTTTTTTGGAGAATGGTACAAAAGAAAACTCGGACTTTTTGGAACAAAGGATGTCAAAAGAATTTTAGACCTTAATTTGGCTGTTTTACGTTTTCCATGTGGCGTAGTTTTATCGAAAGAATAATCCAAGTAAACAAAACAGCGTCCCTAGTTTTGAGATATTACGAGAAAGACCTCTGTGGTTTTTCTGATAATTCTTGTGTTTTTTTTATTAGTTTTCAACAAGTCTCAATACAACTTGGCTTGGTTTTAATAAAATTCTTCACTAGGGGTCGCCATGTTTGCTTTTACGAAAAACAAAACAAAACCTAACTACATTCATTGTAAATGGCTAAAGATAGCAGAGGTTTATCTCAAGTTAACTTGAATTATATTTCAAAATTTTTTCAAATAAAAAATCTTTGCTAGTATATTTTGAAGAAAATTCCATTTGTCGAGAGCCCCAAAAGCAAAGTAGTTTATTTAAATACAAAATCACTCATTATTTCTGAAATCAGGAACTGTTTTTTTTTCCGGAGGAGTTTTGATACGGAAGGCGGAGAATTTCGTTAAGAAATTTGAATAGTAAAGAGAAGGATGAATCGACAGAAGAATCAACTTGTCCTCCTCCTTTTCGTAGAACTTCCTTTGCAATGAAGACATAAGTTACTATAAAAACACATTTTAGGAATTTCCAAATTACTACGTTTCAGTTCAACTTTTTAAGCAAATTTCTTCATTTTTTTTCAAGGATTCCAGATTTATTTTGGCTATTGAAGATCTTATATTTTTCATTGTATAAACTTAAGGTCGAAGTGAAAATATAGGAATAAACATATGAATATTAGCAAGAATGTCATTCGTTCCGCTTCGAGATAACTCACACACCTTCCCACTTGACCTAAGTATTGATCTGTCTTACATTAAGTGGCCACTTTGAAAAAAGCCGCTTTGCGAAAGAAATCAAATAATTTTTCAGTATTATTCGCTGAGTTATAAATACAGGGCTTCCGAGAAGACAAGATATGGGTATCTTAACTCGAATTATCTAGATTCAAGTGAGAAAAAAGGGAATTCAAACGCAACTGAGGTAGCAACAACAGTATAACGGTAAAGTCATAAAGTCTTTTTGTGTACACAATCGAAAGATTATCATTAATTTTATGATTATTTTAGTAATAATAGTTATTTACTAATATAATTATTTTGACTTTTCCGTTGTTTGCTAATGGAAATGTCAGTAACTCATGCTCATAAGAGTTCAAGTGGACGGAACTTGAGTCTACACTTTCCTACCAATCGAGATTCGCTTTTAATGGAAGTGTTTGAAAACTATGAAAAATAAGTGATATCTTTTAACAACTAGCCCATGTTTCTAAGAGGTCAGACATTTAAAGCTCTATACACAGTTTTTGTCATTAAAACGGTCGATTTGAAAGCAGAAAACCCCCAAGTTTTCGTACTGAACTTGTACAACAAAAGAGTTCCAGAGATCGAATTAATAACCTTTTCAAATTTTTGATTTACAAACTTCCACCCAAGTACTTATCGATATCGTGAAGAAGAATAGCGATAATAACAATTTCTGAGGGTTATTTTAGTTTTAAGGGTCATGAATTGTCGTGCGCTTCGATGACAAGAGCTTCTTTATCTCTCGGTAACCAATAGCAACCGGGACCAAATGATCTTAAATGAAGCACGTTGATTTGAAAACTTATGGTATTTTTAGACTACAATATTTTAGTATTTTCTAGTTTAAAGTTAAAAAGTTATTTTTTGAGTTAAGAAGCTAGGATTTTTAGATTTAAGTCAACATGAAGGAAGGATAGTTATAAGTCGTCAAGAGCTGTAGTAAATCATGTCAAAATTATTCAAGTATTCAAACTCTGCTTTCGTGACTTCAAGATGATTTTTGACGATGCTTAAGAGGTTTCTAATGGGGGGTATTTTAGTCCTGGAGATAACGTTGAATGAAGTACTTATTCATCGCAATACTCAACAACTAAGTTCAAGTGGCAAGCTTTTTAAGCTATTCATTCGCTGTCCAAAGTGTTGAAGTCATACTTCAAAACCAATTGCTCGGCTGGCATCTATTTTAAGCTTGAAGTTGAAATCATGTCAGATAAACCCTTAACTTTGGTCTTTTATAGGTTTCGAAGTGCAGTAGTTTTATAACAGCCTCGAGGGACGGTTTGCTATTCGTTTGTTTGACGACGAAAAACATGCAACATTTTCTTGAACAAAAATTATACTTGCGTCAAAGATGTACCATTTGCATAGCTGTAATTTACGTTTCATACTTTTCTTTTTCTTTAAAAAGTGTTTTGGAAAATTTAAGTATAAATGACCCCTAAGTTTAGTGAAATAAAGTAAAATTCGAACTGAATTTTCAGAAAGCCATCATTTTGGCAAAAGTCACTTGGTTTTGAAATAACTTTAGAAAAGACAGAAAGAGAGAAAGGCGAAGAAAGAAAAAAGAAAGACAGACAGACAGACAGACAAACAGACAGACAGAAGAAAAAGAAGAAGAAGAAGAAGAAGAAGAAGAAGAAGAAGAAGAAGAAGAAGAAGAAGAAGAAGAAGAAGAAGAAGAAGATTTAGACATGCATATAATATAAATAGATAAAGAATATATTAAAAAAGAAATAAATACTTAATAATCATTAACCAGAAATTTCCCAAGCGTCTACTACATTTGCCAGTCTGTGTTGAGTTATCAGTAAACTCTACTACTAAGAGCCATCAATCAACATACACTAGCTCTCTTAATTACCCAGTAAAAGGACAAATTAAGGTGGTATAGAAAGTATAAGAGTCCACTTAGAAATCTTTAGAAAAAACCTTTTATTCACAAAAGCTGAGCCGTTCATTTCTGAAGAGCAGTTTCCCGTAGTTTCTTTTACGCCAACGATAAGAGCCATTGCTAAGAGACAAAAGTTCGGGGGTTGAGGCCTCATGATTTGCTAGCAAGACACATGGTTGCTACTTGGCTGTAGCAGAACGAAGAAACCGAACGGTAACTGTGTGAACATTAATTCCTCTGTCGATTTGTTATTATATATTTTGGGAGTGTAATTGTGTACAATTATTATAAGTTTCTTAATCTTTGTCGTTAGATAATATTCTACTACTATTTTGTAATAAATGAGAAATTATTTAGTTTTTCAAAGAGAAAAGAAGAAAATAGATAACGGAGTTTAAAATGCTCTGAAGGCCTCGAAATGATAGCTTGGAATTAAGAGTCAAAGAAATGAAAATGAGAAAGAAAAGTTGTGAAAAAGGAAGATGGTAAAACGGTGAATTAGCTCGAAAATAGGAAGAAAGAAAGAAAGAAAGTAGACTTTAGAGGAAATGAAAAATGTGACGGTAGGACGGAAGAAAAGGAGGAAAGAAAGAAATATAGAATCATAGGAATCAAGAAAAGGAACTTCACTTCAAGAAAGGATGTAAGAATTGAGAGAAAGAAAAAAAGAAAACCGTAGGCGAAAATGTTAAATAAAGAATAAATGAATGAAAGACGAAAGGAAAAGAATAATAATAATAATGAATAAATGAATGAATGGAATGGTTCTCCCAACTGTACTCGAGTATTGTTCCACGTATTGTTATAGTTCCACGCTCAATTCAAAATGCGCAGCCAAATTCTTCATCAAATCTCACAGCTTGAACCACAATTTACAACCAACATCAAACAAAGATATCAAGCTGCCTCATCCCATACACCAACATTGATTCTCATCATACTTGATAACAACATTATGGTGGTTTCTTGTTTGGATGGAGTTCCTGTGGAGAGCTGTCGTTTACAAAACGCGTGTTCTCTGAATGCAGATCACCGCCCTCATGACAGGAGGCGAGAAGTGAACCTTGAAAAAAATGATCAAACCGTCTTCTCGTGCTTGTGTTTACGTATACGAGGAAACGACCAATGAACAGCTTTCGAAAGGACGAAGGTCTGTTGATCCACTGGTAGTATCGGAGGTGCATTTAATGTTTTTATTTTATAGTTTTGATTCACAGCTGTTAAGCGAGAAAGCCAAGCAGTTCAAGCTCAGTTCACATGTGCCGGCAGACTGTACTTTCACAAAGACAATATATTCATCTATCAGTAAAATTCTATCAAATTCAAACCGTAGGTTCGTTCATAGATGCTCTGTATTTAGTTACACTCACTTGGGTGGAAATTTACCTTATTGGATTAGAGCTAAATATATTGAAATCAAATCTAAAACACAGACAAAAACTCTTGAACTAGTACCTCATTACTAAAGACCATGTTCGATGTTATTGCAAAAGAGCTAGCATATATGCTCAGCCAGAACAACGTAATTTGTTTACGTCTATCTATGTTTTTTTCTTCAATGGCTTGATCGATCAAGACGAATTCATTAAGACAGGAAACTTCGACAACATTTGGATGAACGATTGTATATATACAACATGTGAATGCTAACTCTGCTTGAAAAGCCCAAAGAATGCTTTTGTTAAACATTCTAATACTGATTTTATAAACTAATATTTTTCTGATTTCTTCAGAATAGTATTAGTTTTAGGAAGAATTCTAGTGTGTATACAGAGATGATGAAAGGCTGGGAAGAAAGATTGTCGAAAAACGAGGCCACCAGTGGCAATGAAATACCCAAACAAGCAAACACTTGCAAACCAGTACCATCATCTTAAATTCTATGTTAACTTCTAAAGTTAACTTCTATGTTCTAATAACTTGTAGTAATTGGTAAAGTTAGAGCACAAAAGCTTTGTAAGCAATATTAGTGACTAATAATAAAAATATCGGTGAGTTTTTTTAAAATAAAATACTTTCTTAAAGGAAAAAAAATTGCATCAGTATCTCATTGTATCTTTACCATCATGTCTTGAGTCATGGCACAGGCAGAATTGGAAGTCTTTTTTAAATTTTGTTATTCTTTCACCAAGCTAAATTTCCTCCACATATCAATTTCTCTTTTATTTCTATGTTTTAATTCTTTATCATTGTAGAAGAACAGTTAAGTAAGTGCTTGTTGTAAAAAAAAGCCAATGCAAAACAATACTAATGTTTTATAACAGAGTGCCTTGCATAAGTTCTTTGGCAAAGCCGACCAGCTAGAAGCCCCTCCATCCCTCATACAAAACGTTTATTCCCTGAACTCATATTTAAAACTAAGTATCACAGAACACCTTCAAGTTAGTTCTGGTTTAGCTTTTTCTGTCCTCCCCTCAAACTTTTTATATAATTTCGCCTGTCGGATAATAAAGAAATTATGGAAGCAAATAGCCAAGACAAATAGGTAATTCCGATTTACAAAGTAAGATAAATGAAGATCTTTTACGGACTTAAATGATTAATTGTGCATTTGTTTTTATTTCGGGGAACATTAAAACGTTTAAAAAAGGATATACATGCTGAATCAAAGACCGACCTCTTGTCATGATAGCTACTTTATCAGACGATCCATGTGGGTGAAAATATCCTTGGCAAAATCATTGATTTTAAAAGTGGTCGACTTTTCAATCCTTAAGTCAAGAAAAAATATCCCTTCAGGAGGACCAAAATAACTCAAGTTTAGTAGAATAGATTCTAGAATGAAACGTGATGCCTTAAGTAGCCTGGCGGAGCTTCTCGAGTCTAGAAGAAGCCATATAAAGCTAATAGCCCGTGAAATGCTACAGGCAACACTGTTCGCGGTTTCATTTGCCGTTTGAAGAAGCCGACGCAACCACATCACTACGAAAGTGGTTGCACTCCATTAGTAAAACCACACGAGTAAGCGAATGTTTATAGAACGACGATGAACAAATGTACTCTCACGAAGGATATCCATAAGGCTTCACAAGCTTCTTATTATCCTTTTTTTCTCTCTTTCATATTCTGTGTATTTCTTTTTCGTCGATACCCTGAGGGGTAGTAAACCGAGTACACGAGACGTGTTTAGACTTTCTTTTCGGCTTATTAAAATTACCTAAACTCTCCTAAGCTCATGCTACAGGATATGCTAGCCTAACGATTAAGAATGACTGATGGTTTTTCTCCAAGGTACTGTAGGTATTACAGCTTCAACTCATAATTAGTAAGCTTTGTCTAATTGATAATATTTCCACATTTCGGTAAACAACTTTATCAAAGGGACCGCCTTCAAAAGGATTTTCAACTGGCTTTAATCACTTACGATCGACTATCCCTTCATCACAATAGTAAAACACATTCGAAAGTAGAATTTAAACGTAAAGACCTGAGAACAATAAAGATTCATGGCTCTTGTGTAAGCTTTTATAATGCATCTTACAAATTGAAATTACCTCTGAACATGAAACAAGACCGACATCGAATTAAGTTAACAATTTGAAGAACCAGCTTAAAATATTCAAAAACATCAGCAATTTAGCTATAAAACGAGTTTATTTCTCTTTCGGATAAGCTAGAATTTACACAAATTGAGCTATAATATAAAATTAATCATTGGTAATCGCTACTTGTGGCCCAGTTTCACTGTGCAATTCACTACACGTTACTCATTGTCAAATAGTCAACATGCACAGCACATCGACCCAAAGCAAATTCAATTTTAAATTTGCGCATATAATAATATAATATACATATGTATTCTTAACTTAAGGTGGACAGAGGATCCACAATTTTAATATTTTACAGAAAATTAGAGAATAGCGTGTTTCATCTCATCTTTAAAATAAACTTAGTTCATCGGAGTTCTGTAAGTTCATTTCTTACAAATTTATAAGTGTTCCCTTTTAGATGATCACGCTATAGCTGTAGGTCAGCTAGTGTTCAACGTTGATAAAGCAATCCGCTGATGCTTCCATTTTATCATTTTCTTCTTGCTTGGGAGTTAGAGCCATAATACTGCTTAGTTCATTTATATTTGATTCATCTACATCTACGGTCAGTGTCTTACTATATTCTTCAGTGTTTTCAGGCTTGTCTTTTTTGGGAGTATTTTGATGTGTTTTCTGATGCTTCCTTAAGTGATCACTTCTCATGAATCGCTTTCCACACTCTTCACACTGGAATCGTTTTTCTCCAGTGTGAGTTCGAAGATGTCTTTGAAGTTCGTCTGACCTGGTAAAGCTTTTCCCACAGAACAGCCAGTTGCAAACAAAGGGTCTTTCCCCTGTATGCCATCGGAGATGAGCTTTAAGATGTGAAGTTTTCCCATAGACTTTACCACATCCAGGGATATGACAGATATGTTGTTTTCTCTTGGTCGTGTTGCCAGTCGTAGCTGCAAGTTGGCAGTTAGGACAGCGACATCGTCTACATCTTCGAGTTCCAGTAACTTGTGAACTGGCAAAAGTTGAAGTGAATGCGCTATGATACGACCCAGTATTACCGGGGTTCTGTAGGCTGTGAAATGAGAAGTTGTGTCCCGTTGGTGATCCTGGTAAACCAGTGGCGATAGGGGAACGTGGAACTTTACTAGGTTCTACACTCCACCAGTGTTGTGGAGCCGGCTCAGCACGCTCAGACTTGCAAGTTGCTGCTGTACACTGAGAGTAGGTTGGTCTTGCTACCGTTGCAGGACATCCGTGCCCGTGAACAGTCATGCAGACGGAGTTTGGAGAGTGAGAGTGAGAGTGTGAGTGAGATGGAGCTCCGTGATGAAATGGTAAACCTGGAATATGTGGTTTCTGGACGGCTGAGAAGCAGAACTCAGGGAAAGATGGTGAATAATGAGGCTCGGCTGGAGGTGTTAGAGGTAAATTTCTCTCTTGGTAAGTGACCAACTGGTTCTGGATGTTCATGGCGTGTTGTACGTTGACTTGCTCTTGTAACATCGAGTTGTAGAGTTTGTTATGATAATCTGCTAAATCCAAAACTGAGCTCGGTTGTCCAATTTTACTGCATGTCGCTGCTAGAAGAGCGAGAGGCGAAGACTTTGGATAGCCCTAAAGCAATAGAAAAATTAAAAAATATAAGTCATAAAATTCACAGAAAAATATCCTGTAAAATACATATAAATATAGACCGTTAATATACTACAGAACTGTATCCAAAATAATTCTAAACTTACATGTGGAAATTGAAATATTTCGGGCTTGACAAGAGCCGCTGTAGCCATTCTAAGGGAATGTTTTTGAAAATTCGCTGCGAGATGTCTGAAGAGATGTGTTCTGTTCGCGAACGAAGTCAAACTAAAGTGAAACCTGCCCACCAACACGTCAATACTCCTTCAGCTGGTTGAACGAGCCGGTGCCGGAGAAAAACAGAGCTAAAGTAATTAGACAAACGATGCCGCCGTCCAATCAAACACAAGAGGCGGAGACCGGAGTTTATAGTATTCTCACACAAACGCTGTTATGGCAAATAAGTCGCTATTATAAGACATGACAAGGGAGGAGTACAAGGGCGGCGAACTAATGAGCAAAATCAAAAGATGAGACATTTTATGATTGGACTTAGATGATCAAAGGCGACCGCCGCTAAAGAGGGTCATTGATTGGCTAAGCTTCTATAAACACAGTGTATGAAAGCACTTGAACGAAAATCATTGGTTTTGTTCTTCTGTGTTTTCCGCTATCGCTTTGCGTTATTGTCATCAACTTTACAAGTGCTGTCATCTTGCACCAAAGAGACCGCCCAATTTAAATAAGAATACTGCTCCAATACGCTTTTCACTGGCGCAAACAGACCATTGTCTGTGTAACAAGCTCAGGACAATTGTGATTGAAATGCACGAGGTTGAGATGTAGTTCTACTACGCTCTAAGCGCTTGAGGTGTTAACAGAAAGCCTTTCATCATACCGCACCAGTATTATCAATCAATTTGACCGCTGGCGCTTCTGTTTACTTCGGAATCAATCCCTGACATTTTAAAAACCATCTCAGAATTGTGGTTTTTTCCGGTCTTCGTTCAACTAAGAAAACTACTTGGACCAAAACCTCCCACTGCGGACCTCCAATTTGTTTTTAATGTCGGCAAAGACGCGCGCGTGTACAGCGAGTTCAACTGAACTGCAAGCTGGGTTACAACTCGCTAATTGGGTTCCCGCCTCCAGTCGCCGCCTTAAGGACAACCTCTTTCATCTTGCCTTAATATTCATGCCAATCAAGGCAATCGGATTAAAAAAATTGTCTTCACAAAAATCAAAGAACAACTTGGAGATCTTTCTACGTGGTTTTTCCGGCGTATGTAGATGGAGTTGTAGCTTCATGATGTGGATTCGCCTGGAAGCCTCATTCTAAGGCAATTATCTTAGCTATTTCTGTTTGGATTTGTCGGTGTCCTTTGAGCTCGGAGATCAATTTCGACCAATTTCCTTGACTAACAATTAACAGGTTATTCGCACTCTTGCTGTGATTGAGAGGTGACAAAACTTCTACATCGAACATGGGTCCCTATTTTCCTTTATTTATTTTATTACAAGCCCCGAAGCTCACAAATATTATAAACTAAACACGGTCTACAGAACAGAGCCTATTCTTCTATGCTCTTGAAATATTTATACGCGCTATGGAATAAGATAGTGCGAGCGGTAAACGTGTAGGCGAGTGACATTTCTATATTCAACATTTCATGGATGGCTGGAAAGCTGAGTAATGCGACTGAATGTATTCTTTTCTTCAATATAACGAACACTTTGCTGTCTAACTCGAAACCTGTGGGTTTTAAGTACGTCGGAAAGACGGCGTCAGAATTTTGAAAAAAATAAATTCTCTCGGATATCTGAGTTTCTGACTTGAGAGCTCAAAAAGTCTAATATCCCAAAACAAGCTATTTTGTCATTGTCTTTCCAACATAGTTTTTATTAAATCCTAAATACTTAAATATTGTTTATCGTACATATAGAAAGGGAAGAATATTTCTCAAAGTTATTCCAACTGTGAGTTTTATTGACTTTGTCTACGGGGAACATGTTGAAAACAAAGCCCATGAGTGATCGGGAAATATCGTGTATTGATTCTCAGATATGCTCCCGTTCCTCGCGTCTACATGGTGCCTTCACACCACGGGGTTCTTACTGAATAATTTATCCAGTATCTGCGCTGAAAATTATCGGATCTTTGCCGAATACCGCAGTGATGCCTGAGCATGACAAATAGGCAAGACTGCAATGTTGTTATATATTTAGCAATTGATCTAAAGCGATGAAAAAATAACCGATCTGGAATATCAAAAAGCCAAGAAGAGTGATTTCCTAGTGTATCTAAGTGAGTCGAAGAATCTTTCACCTTGTTGTGGTACGAGGCATTAAGCGGTAGCTTATCAGAATTAGTATTGAATCCCTAATGACCACTACCCTGTCAGAGTCGGCGTTTTCAAAAGGAATACGAAAGTAAGCTTTTGAAGCGTTTTGTCAAACTCTGAATAAATATTCATTGAAAAATGAAGGTTGCGTAAGACGACTGGCTGACATCGCCAGCAGGATCACAACAGGAATTAAGATTCGAAGGAGCATTACAGAAAATGCTTTTTAGGATTTTTGATCACGCGCTGTCTTGACGACCATGTTCGCGGGAAAAGCACGTACAAAAAAAGCAAACAACACTGTATGTTTACTTACTAACCAAAGCAGCTCAAACGACTCAGTTTTATCGCCTCTAATATATGCCTAAGAACAATTTTTCCTATACAAAAGATAGCCTCTTACAAGTAAATTAGAGGGAATCATTTAAGATGACACGAGCGGGAAATGATAGTCATGTTTTCGAGTTTCAACGTATTTTGCTTGTTTTCTCAAATAAATTCTCGCATGTTGCTTACCGAGAGTACATTCTATCCTTTAAAGTTTACCGCTAAAACATTGGCTTTCCATTTTTGCCCAAAGGGTTATTTTCCAACATGATTAGATAAGTCCAGCTCCAGGTCCGACGTAGATAAGAAAGCTTTAGAAAAAGGGTTTTAGTCCTGAATCAACGCCAATTTAAGACTGTAATTTGAAGTATTATCCTTTTAGTTCACCGCCTCTACTCGCACTTGCTTGTCATCATATAAATACTTTGGATGTACTTTCTAAATGATCAACCGCTTCCATCTTTATTAAGGGACTTTTCCTCCAATACTTAGTGTAATTTTAGTCAAGTATTTTTGTATTTATGAGTTGAGTGATCACGTTTGGCATTCGTGCCGTCTTGCAAGGTGTATTCAACAGTATCGTACTCCGCCTTCGCACAGATAAATGCATAAAGACATCAAGCCCCTTCCCAGCCTTCGTTCGAGTTACTCATCTAAAAAAAAGCTTATTTTTTCCAGAAAATATTGTAAACATTGACTCCATTTCTGCCTATAACCCCGTTACTTTTTTTCCTGCTTCCAATTCAATGTTGAGATTTTATCGAATTCAAGGCTTAGAAAAATCTCTCAAAATCCTCAGTTGTTTTGTTTTATTTGCCGTAGTAAAATATCTCTGTTTCGTCAATTCACTTTGTTAGTAAACTTATCTTTACTACCGCTAAAAGCTATTAGTAGTTTGGAAGGGTTGTCACACAGACCTGACCCGAACAGACGTCTATGTGCTATTAAAATCCATTCGTGCTTTACACTTGCATGTATAATTGAGGCGGTCGCGTTTGAACTTTTGGTCCAGTCCAATTTAGGGCAATTTTCGTCAAGATAAAGCTGTAATTGAACCTTGTTCTCAGCTGTACAACTCCGCAAATGTCTGCGTTTGGCGCTATCGGGTCTCGCGAAAAAATAAATAATTCAATCACTTTTAGAAGTAAAGTCTTTCTCATTCCTCATCTGATGGCTCTTCTCATCGTTAAAAACCCGCCAAAGGAGAAACTTCTACAATGTATAGAGTTCTATTTTTTCCCCGAAGAGATTGGCGACTTGAAGACTGCTCGTCGGCAAGCCTCAAAGGCTCTTGTTGTTCGATAACGACTCTCTCTCCCACGCTCACTATTACGACACCATAGAAATATAAAAATATATTATTTCCGAACTTTTACCTTCTAAACCAAAAAGCCGATTTAAAAGTTTTCCTCCCATCCATATATCCTCACTGCAGGAGGCGTAAAGTTGATTTTGGGCCGATTTGTGGGTATTCATTTTCATCCCATTCAAACAAAGTCTGATCGAAAATACATTATTTGTAGGGGAGGGGTAGACAGTCTTAAGTCAATAACTCGCACCAGCTAAGTAATCACAAAAATAAAAGTGGTTTCTCGATCTATTGTAGTAGAATTCCAATGTATAACTTTACCAACGGTCGCTGATGATTTTGGTTTTCATTCAGTTTTGCTATAAAACATGTCGTTTTCCGTCTCGCATTTGTATTCTTTACTAAACTACGCCGCTAGAATCCCGTTCGCTAAGGCACAGGAACAGAACAAGCAGTTTCTTCCCTTCTTTACATAGATCATTATTTTATTTGTATAAAAAGACTTGCGAAAAAAACAGGTTGGTGGTAATGGAGGTGGCTGATTCGATTTTCAATAACTTTACAATCTAATACCAGTTTGTTCCAACTCGAAACATTTGACGACTGGTTAATGAATCTACATGCAAACTTATACTTCATGGTTGTGAGCCAACATGGAATTATTATCAAATTATTTGGATAATTGAACTTTAAGGTCTATTATGTAAGAACAAAGAAAGCCTTGGATGAACCTTTGATGTGAATATTCTACCTTGGACAGTGGATTTGCAGGATATACAATTCAGTTAGCATCATCATGACGCTAGCTAGTATCTAGATGAGTATGTTCTTTTTTCTTTCAATTGTGGTGTTGTATCAGACTTAAACCCTGGCTCAATATATATGCACAAATACAAGAAAGAGTGGTCCAGCCGATGAATGGATCTTCACTACTTAAAAAGGACTCTGTGAATCGCGGATTCATGGAAATAATGCTACCAAAACTGATCAATCGACAATTCTGCTTTTGTGTCCAAGGTTCTAGTTATTCAAAGATGAAGTTCCCTTGGTTCAAAGCAATGTATTGTATCTGTAATGAGCTCTAGCTTTCTTATCTTCGTGAATATTGTGAGTTACTGTTTGGTATAGAACACAACGTGTTGAATACAACGCTAGCTACATCATTTGTAAGCTATCGGGAGTCTTTGATCATAGCTCTACAATCCTTCGATTGTGCCCATCACTTGGTCCAAAGAACAAGTTGAATAGTTCTATACAATGCAATCAAAATTGGCCGTGTTTAAGCTCGCCGACAAAGCCAATTATAGAACAAGATGATATAGAAAAGAAGTGTTTGGTTCATTTACTAGGAGTTTCTTTAAGAACCGACTTATTAGTGGATTAAACCTCTTTTAAGTTTTACTCTCGGTCTATTACCAAAGGACCCGCCGCTACAAGAACCCGAAGAGGGTGTCCTTAAAAAATTACTTAACTGCTTTAATTTACCGCATCAAGGGTTTCTGTTGCGGTTCATCTGTATTTACTGATGCAACTTTAAAAGGAAAATTGATATTTGTTGAGCAATTATTTGGTAGGGGAAAAAATTAGAAATATGCTTGTGTTTGAGATACAGATCCTTTTGCAGAAAGTCGAGCAAATTTTTATATTTTGTTTTCTTATTTATTTTCTTCGAAAAATTTCACCAAAATTCTTTTATATTTTCTAGTAAATAATCCAAAGTTTCCTCGTCTAACTTCTACGTTTTCAATATTAACAAGTTGAATAGCTGCTAGGATTCATCATTTGTTTTTTTTAGCCGGCGTCACCATTTTCTACTGATAAGGACTTCACGAATGTTCTTCAACGTTGATCATTCTACGTTCACCACCACGCCTCGCACATCCATGTTAATAACCCACAAATCGACTCTAAAGCATTGTTTATATCATAATTTTATAAAAATATAACCTATTGTTCGTATTGTTTGGTTATATAAGATTTCGATGTTTTTTGAGTTGTGTTTTCTTTCTCATTCTGCTATTGTTCCATCAGTACTATGAGAGTTGCCATCAGTTGTCGGGAAAACCTCTCCGCCCCATACCCAGCGACAAAACAAAGCACATAATAGTACCGTAAGAATTGAATATTTAAGGACAGTCGTTGTATACGAGCTATTTGATTCAGGGGAATTTTCAAAGTCAGTCGAAAGTATAATCTTGGCTTTTTAACTGACGGTCGAATTTGTACCACGAAAATATAGCGTTGCATGAAAAAATTAGAATTAACAATTCTATAATAATCTTCTATCTAATGAAAAGTATTTGTTAGGCAGCTAGTGTAATAATACTAACCATAGAGTCTTGGATAGAGGGATTGTACATCCAATAATCCATCCCTGAAGAACTTGACAAGCGAAGAAACGCCGGGCAAAATGAATGATTGAAGATAATTTTGAATGTACCGAATTTTTTTGATGGCCAAAAATGCTACCGCCACTAGAAGGTTCTCTTTTTTAATGCGTCCAAATGTCAACGTCTATCAACATTCAATTCATCTAATCAAAATCCCGGTGTAGTCCTTTATATATATTGTTGCTACCTAGGGATGGGTGTATCGAGCGTCAATGCCAAACACAGGCCCCCCATAGGGTTTTCACAAACTTAGGTTTTGTATTAACAAAAAAAAATTACCTGACCTGGGTTTGTCACTGTTTGGCGCCAAAATTCTTACAGCTGATCGGTAAACTTAATAAAGGTTAGCAAGTCATATTGAGAAAAGCATTGTTTATCATAAAATCATATTAAATAAAATTCCCACATTTTCCCGTTACTTGTGTTGTCCGACATTTGCAGGGCTTCGGGTCCATTGAGAAATTCATTAACTTCGTTTTATTTTTAATCGCAAAACACGAGGAAAAAAGTGTCTTTGTGAAGTCTTATTTGAAGCTGCCTGTTAGATAGTTATGTACCTTTATCAAGTAGCGCAGTCGATGTAATTCGACGAATTTTGCCGGGAGTGACAGAGTGAGTTACATCAGTAAGGGCTGTCCGACAGTCATGAAGGAATCTAATGGCGAAATACGCAGATACTAGTTAGTCTATTGTATTCTAAAGCTTTTTATTTGGGGCTACAACTCCCTAACTAACTTGAGATGTTGTTCAGTTATAAAATACAAGAGTTTTCTACCAAAACGTTATGAGTTTGTCAACCTAAAGCGGCAAGGGAACGAAATTATAATGAGAAAAACTGACACAAAATACACGAATTGCTGCAAGAATATAATTGTTTTTGTTACACTTGTTACCATATTTTCATTACACAAGTCTATGATTTGTGTTTTGAATTATTATTAATATTACCGTACTCCAAAGAAACGATAATATTAGTAAAGAAAATGGTCATCAACGATTTAAGGAATTCAAATAGAACAAAAAAAAAAAAAAAAAAAAAAAACTGAGTCAGTTATTGTAGTTGTAATTAACCCATAAAATAGTTATAGGTTAGCACTAAGATTTTATTACTATTTCCACTAGATTTCCAGTAGGATTAAGTGAAATTCTAAAAGACTACTTTCTTAAGAATTATTCCTATCAAAGTTTCAGTTGATACTAATAACAGTAGCTGAAGGAACTATGAATGGTAACTTAGACTAAAAAAAATACCGGCTTTTTGAGATTTACTTCAGGCTTATATTTTGAAAGTGCTTTCCCCCTTCGTCTTTCATTTCTATTCTTGTATATGTGTTGACACAATTCGAGATTATAAGTAACCATGTTTGTTTTTAGTTTTGAGAAGAAAGAAGATTATATTCCGGCATAGATTTTCCCCTGTTATTAACTGAACTACATACACTGAACTAATTTGAGCAATGTTGCCAATTGAATCAAAGAAACAGCTGAATTCAAAATAATTATAAATAATTCATGTGGTTAGTGCCCCTGAACTAGTCCTCCGTTTCTCTAACTTCACTTGAATCTATGCTCTCTAGCTAAGGGGTCCTGAAGGGGTAAAATGGAAGCTGGGATTTGTCTTTATTTTTTGGGCTGGGAAAATGGGATTTCATGCACTGCATGGAACTGGGATTTAGCTATTACTGGGATTGGGATTTCTCTAACTATGACTGGGACTGCGGAGATTTTGCAAAATTTTGGGCTGCAGGAAAATTGGATTTAAGGATCTCCCTTCAGGACCCTAGAGTCATGTTATTTAGCCCATGAAAGAAAGATGACTGATTCAGTTAGTACTAGTTGATAAAGAACAAAAGAAAACAATGGATTTGGAGTCTATACTCTTTACTAACTATCAGTTTGCCAATTTTTCAGTCACGGTGCAAGTAATGCTTTTAGTGTATCTAAGGAAGGGTTCTCCAATCAAGCTTACTTAACCCTAGTTAAAGCACAAGATTTAGTGTTATTAACGACTTCTATTGCTGTGAGAGGGGTAGAGGGACAGGAAAGGGCCGGGAGGGAAGGAAGGCAAGGCAAAAGGATATTCTACTGAACTCAAACGTCTGATGATACAAATATCTCGTAGATCCGCCAATTATGGAAGAATAGTGTGAATGCTTAGCTCTTAGATATCCCATGTAGATTTATAGCCCGTGAGACTGTCTGGAAAAAAGTAGGCCTTAGCTTTCAGCTTTCATGTGAATTTATGAGGTACAGTTTTTCAGCTTTCTGCTTTTCAAAACCGTAGAAAGACAAGAAAATGATAAGAAGGTTTATGACTGAAATGTGAAGCAAACTTACTGCGGAAAATTCATACCCTTTTTATCAAAATAAGATCACCTTTTTTTAACTTATGCTAGTCAGTTGTGAAAACCAACCAAAGAGTCAAAGAGTAGGGAAAATCTAGACTTTGTATCCAATTTAATGTTTTAAATCCTGAAACTAAGCTAAATCTGGAGAAATTCTATGACCTGAATTTTAAAATTTTCAAGAAAGTGAAATAGCCACAACTAAATCTGTCATTGATTACAGTTCTTCCGTTTTGTTTTTCCTTCTATACTGATTTTGATAATTTTCCCTGCTAAATTCAAGTTACAAAGGCTAGTCTCTTTGTGCTGATGTTACGAAATCCTTGTCTGCTCGGATGAGAAAAGCCTTCCAGTCATAGAATAGGTGAAGGTGGGTTCCGACAAATGATGGATTGATTCACTCACATGGAAATGAAAAGAGAAGAAGAGAAAAAAGAAGGATAGCGGAGAAGGAATGGGAGAGGAGAAAAGAAACAAAAGTACAGGATATTTTGCCTATTTCTCCCAAAGATCACTCATATAATCCAGTTAATCTTAAAGTAACTTTGCATTGTCCTTTGGCTCTGAAAACCTCTTTGGAAATAGGCGTACTTAATATTCTAATTTCCAGGATGAACCAGTTTAGAAATCGACTTTTTGAATTGTTTTGTACTAAACTTACATCTGTTAACCCTGAATAAAGTATGAAAATAGAGAACATCGCATCATTACCTCGATATTTGATTTACAAACTAATCACAAATACTGATGATGTAATTGGTCAGAGCTTTACTCGGCTCTGTTCCCCGGCCAGTATTTATCCAGTATTTACTTTGAAATGTGACTTGTGAAGTAAACAGGGTTGCGCATTCTTAGAGCTATCACCTTTCGTTAATTTGTTCTTAATTAGTATAGTATTTTAAATTACTGTACGTACTGAAAAGAATAAATAAAAGGGAATAAAAGGGATGGATGGATGGATGGATGATGGTATAGATGTAGCGGGGAGAGGGAGGGGAGGGTGAGGTTGTCTGCGGAACAGTTACAGTTGCACTTCGTAACAAAAAAAAAAAAAAAAAAGAAAAAAGAAAAGAAAAAAAAAAAAAGAAAATAGGACCCTTAATGTTTAACCCATCTACACCCCCATGGATGGATAGAGGGCTGTTTAGTTGGATACATATGGATGGATGGGTGGGTGGGTAGTAGGATGGTTAGATGAATGAAAGGATGAAAGATCAGTGGATGAACAAATGGATAGAAAAATGGAAATTATTGATGGCAAATGAGTTACCATAAAATCACTACCAAAAATATTACCTTAAGAAATAATGTTATGGTAAGATAAATGGAAAGACAGGTTTCTCAGACAACAACTAGTTATAACGGATACCAAAACAGAAGGAAATAGATGAAGAGAAAAGAACAAAGCAGCCATGTTTGAAACTCTGTACGAAACATAAAATAAAATGAAAAAAAACAAAAACAAAAAAAACCAGAAATAAAAAATGTTCAAATCAAACAACACTGAAAATGAATGGATACAAGCAAAGCATAGACAGACAGTGGTAAATAAAAGTTAATGAACAATGAAAATAGTGTTTATAAGATAGCCCAAGTAAAGTAGATTCTTAATTTCTTTTACCGTGACGAAAGACTAACGTCCAAAACGACAGTCATTAAAACTTTTTTACACTGTGTTCAAAGATACTTTGTTGTAAAAAAAAAACAAGTGATTATAATACTACAAAAGACCATGCATTATGAATAAACAGTTAATAAGATGCATAGCATAACAGAAGCTGTTAAGGTAACTATAACCTTATAATTAAATATGATCGTGTCTACCAGAGTGTTAAATGTCCCATTGTCATACACAGTGCCCTGCTGGATAGGCTTGGCACCTGTTGTTGCTACTCAGGGAGTCGAGCCTCCCCGCTGTGAAGTTAGAGTTAAACAATCCTTCACAACGTGACAGCACTGAGCAACATATAGCTTGTCTTTGTCAGAAATAACCAAGCTATTTGACTAGAAACATAACAGTTTGCACGTACACGACCTTGGGAATCGAGGACGCGAGAGAACTCTTAAATGTTGGTTCAATTTGCACTACAATTATGATAGAACAGTGTTGTGAAATTAAGAAGAAAAGGAAGGAAGGAAGGAAGGAAGGAAGGAAGGAAGGAAGGAAGGGAAAGAAGTTGATATATAGAAACATGTTTTGTTTACAAGGTATATAAAGAATGAAAGCGTAGCTTCGAGACGTGTTTACGAGTTGTTTCAGATTGTTATCATTCTTGTGTGTGTTATTTAGATAAATGTGCAATAATTCTATTAAATTACTACACAACACGTTCCAGGGAGTCGTCCCAAGCAGGTACAAAATCGCGTGCTTCGTCTCCTTACGACAAAAGCCAACATTCTATGACTGACTGAAATTATCAAAACAACAGGTTGAAAACTTCATTGTGTAATGCAATCAGAGAAAACAGATTATATTGCTTTCTTTACTGTTTCCCTATGTTTACAAAACATGAAACATAATTATCTGCTTATTTAATTCAAAAAGTTTGAGAAATCTTGGAAGTCCTAATGCTTTTCATCCAAGGTAAATTTGAAAGATGTGACAACATTGGCTGTTTATAGAGTGTCTTAGCACATTCATCGAATCTGAGTAATTTGACAAAGTTTTGTTTGATACCGGCATTAAACACAGAGACAGGAATTGAAAACAATTGGTATGGATAAAACTAAGGAAGTTTACAAGTTAAGCTAAGAATTAATAATAAGATTACAGCTTAAGTTGTCAAGCTTTTTCTTTGGAAAAGGATGGGAATCTTTAGTGCTGTACTTTGCACATTGTACATCTAAGTGAAAGAATCACAAGGGAACTTAAAATTAAAAGAAAGAAAAAGAAAAAGAAAAGAAAAAAAGAAAACGAAAAATCAGAATGAGACAGACAATGTATAAGTATTTCTCAGATGAAATGTCTATGAAATGTTGTACCTATACTTTTGAAATAAAATCCGAAAGTACAAATATAACAAATTATGATAAAAAGGGTTAGATAGAATAGCAAGGTTTATTTGCATAAGAGTCTACACAATTTGATAGTCCAATAGATGTTAAAAGAAAGAGCTATTCTATTTTGTTTCAACTAGTCCAATAAAACGGTCATTATATTTAGGGCTGCTGATGAGAACTTCACTGGGGTGACAGTTCTGCAAAACATGGAATTTGTACAAAGATTTTCAATGTATCGCACACAAAGGTGTTTTCAATCTCATACTATGAATCTAACTAAGGTTTCTAATTTGATACAGGTTTCACGATGTTTGAAAAGAAACTATTTATAACTGTTTCCTGTTTCTAGACCTTGCTGTATCTATCTTCAACCCTTGTATTTAGTAATGACAAATGTGTTCCATATTAGCTAGCAATTCGAGAATTCTTTATCATTGAACTTTTCTGAGCTCTAGTACCATGTAGACCTAATGTTCTTACACGTGTCATTGTTCGAGTACTTTATCATTGTGGCCTAAAAAAGTGATACTCGAAGCAATTTCGTTAAACCTCAAATAATCGTGCTTCGAGTTCGGATATTTTTGGGATGATATCCATAAGTCATGACAGCGCTTCTGAGTTAAGGCTAATCTTCTCATATAGGAATCTAAAAGCAGTTCTGCTGGTATAAACGGACACTATAGTTAGACTTGAATTTGACTTAAATATAAAATACCAACACAAGCACTAGCAGGATGAACTGACTTCCTGTCCTTACAAGATGAGTAATAAATATATCTTGAAGGTTCATTTGCTCTGCGAGAGTTCCATAACAAGTATATTTTTGAAAACTACAAATTTATGCTTTTGCAAAATAAAGATAAATCCGTCAGAAACATTATTTATATTTTGTGTAGCTAAAACTTTATATAAACATTTTTTTAATCAATATCTTTTATTTACTAACTGTCGTAGCGACATTTAGTTACTTGTTAAAAACATTTGAACCTCACAAAAAAAAACTTTGGGACAAAGGGGGTGAACTGTTAATTGATAAATTTGAAGTTCCAACTTAGACAAGACAAAACCTAAAATTCCTACACATAAGATATCATTTTAGGGTATAAAAGAAATGTTTCTGACCTGGATGTCCTGAAATTTCAAGAAGTGTGAAATGACCGTGCAAATTCGTGGAACATATTGCCCTGAACCTTCAACAGAAACGTGGTCTGCACGGGGCAAGACAAAAGAACAGTTCTTGGAGGGCGGGGATGTTTTTAACATATTTATAACTGCAAATTTTTGATTCCTGTTTTGAAATTATTCAAGTAGACACAAATGTACAAAAGAAAAGTACAGAATTTCATGGCTACTCCAAAAAAAAAGTCAATATATGTCGGTCTTAGTTTCACGAGCATTTCTTTATGGATATTTGTGAAATATTTTTCATAATTATTTATCTTTTTTGTCCAACAATAAGCTTGGATGAAGATTATATTATAAGATTACTGCCCCAAGGCATTCCGAAAGAGAACCAACAAAAAAATGTTTGCTTCGAAGAAATTTGGAGCCAAGGTCGAAGACCTCCCACAGTGCAAGCAGCCTTCGGCAACCAAGTACGGTTGATCAGTTTTCTATCTCTGGTCTGGAGTTATCACTGCACAAGATAGTTCTTATTACTAGCCACTTCTTTCACACCGAATTCCGCCTTTTCAAGATAGTTAAAGGGTTTACAATTGTACATTTTCTGTTTCAGAATGTAGGAACATCTTGTTTAAGTAGTTTGGTTCGGAAATTTGGCATTAAAATGGCGACAAAGACAAATAATTCTCGACAAATCTAAATTAACTCGCAGTAAAGTCGGTAGCTTCAAAGATAGTCGGCATTTTGAAGCTAAGTGCTTTGCTTTATGAAGTATTAAACGAAAATAAACAATTGAAATGTGGCTTTTAAATGGATGTTCCCGCGATCTTGTGGTAAAAAACCTCATTTGTACTTTTCGGTGGAATTCAAAAATCGAATTTACAAAAAGCAGACAATGTTGATTTTTCTCATATCTATGTCTAATGCTTGTTTGACTTTCTATTTTATTTTTATCGTTGCGGTTTTGTTAGCTTCCAAACCATGGATTTCTAATCAACTCGCGTCGCAACTCCAACACGTGTCCAAGTCTACATCTCTGTAAATATTAATCAGTCGGAAACAATAACTGAACAGCTAAAATGATAAACATTGACACTATTTACTTAGAGAAGATTTAAATATTTAATAAAATAATTCCTGAGCAAATTGTTTTGAATTGTTAGAATATTGACCTGTTAACTGAAGCAACCCGAGGTTTATAGTTCACCTGGTTGGGTAACCGTTGTTATTCTCTTTTCCCAGACAACCAAAATTTTGAAAGACATTTGTAATTAGCTTCGCTTTTTTCATTTGCTTGATAACTTAAAATTAATTTGTGACATAACAGGTTCCTTAATTCTCCTCCCATAGCACATTGTTCGCAGTGTCAGTCCATGTTAAACGACCTGTGTGTTGAATTTACTAACAGCGCTCTTTGACAGGTTCCATGTGATGGTGTTACTGGTGTGCGCACTTCGAAATTGTTGCGCGAAAATAACACAGGGATCCCATTATCATTTTTGGCCACGTAGTTAGGGCATTACAGCCTCGTACATTCTCGTTCCCTGAGCCTGCGCTATTGTGCTATTGAGAACGAGCCTTGTATAGCATAAGAATTATATAGAACATTCTAACTAACTACTTATGCAAACAAAACTCTTTCGACATTTTTGATGACATTATGGTATTGTCTTAAAACGCCGTTTACTGAGGTCACCCACCTTTGCCTCTATTGAGGAAAGACGCAAAATCTTAACTCCACATAGGATAGCAACACAAGATTGGGCTGCCTGTGGTGGACCTTAGTTACTGTTGCTATGTCCCAGTAACTATCAAAAGTACTAGTTGATGGCCAATACCAAATGTTTGTACTGTGTACCCCAACACCCAGGCCATGTGGGAGTGGTGTCTGTACATAGTGAGGTGTCTAGTATGAGGATTAAGGGACCTAACAGTGTTAACATACAGTACTAATTGATGGCCAATACCAAACCATCTTTGTCAGCACTGCATGCCAAGTATTAAACAAAGGATAACTTTTAAATGAATAAGATCGTTTTTTCGGTCGAAAATGGAGGTCAATCATAACTCAATGAGTGGTTGAATAACAAAGCATATCTTCATCGAGCGGTCGAATAACGAAGGTCGATTTCCTCAATGAGTGGTCGAATGGCGAAGCACTTCGTTATCGGGTGTTCTCATAACAAAGACGAGTTTCTTCAAAGACGAGTCATCCAATAAAAGAGGATTTCCATCTTCGCCGAATGGTCGGATAATATGAATACCATTAGAATATGACGTTTTTGCAGAATAACCATTAAAAAAGTATTTTGGGTTTGGCTCGTATTTTGACGCAATAAACTACTGACATAAAGCAGGAACAATGTTCCCATTTGCTATTTGGGGTACGCACAATCCGCGGAATTCGTACGGAAAATCGCCGACTGAGTGATTACTTAATAACATCGTAACGGATATCAAGCATTTGACGATCAAACGAATCCAGAATACGAGCAGAATTTTGATCAATATTTTTTAGTAGTGGCCTGACTTCATTCCGGGTAAAATGCCGAAAAATTGCATTCATGATTTTACCTCGCACAAAATCAAATTTTCATGAAATTGAATTTTGGTTCTTGTTTTCTAGTGAAAAGTAAATATTTCTTTACTTTAATTAAAATATTTGGGTTAAATTTCTACATCGTAGTCGTTCAATATCAGGAACGAATATTGTGATAAAGAAACCAGGATTCCTGTGGTGATATTTGGACGCGGGGATCTGGGTCTCATTTTGCTTTCTTTTTGTCTGATAATCCTGCTCCAGCGTTGAATTTGAAGAAGATGATATCTCCATCGTTAACGACATAATTTTTGCCTTCTTGGCGGTATTTACCAGCAGCCTAAAAACAATGAAAGTAATTAAGGACATACTATTTGAAAGCAGTATTGGTTGTCTACGGTTGCTAAGGGAAGGGATAACACTCCTCCACTCCTCTCTCCCTTTACTGTTTACCGCAGACCACAAAGAAACACAGACTAGCTCTGGTCAGCTTGAATAGTAGGAGCGCATGCTCTGGGAGATATATTGGGTAGCTTCAATGCACTTTTCACCCCAGAGCCTTCTCATTCTTTCTGCGCATGCTCGAGACTCACGACCCCAGCCTTCTTCAATCATGCGCATTAAAAATGACAAATCTCTGGAATCGAGAGAAGTTTCTATGATGTGAAATGCGTACGGCGCATGTTCGGAAAATAACGAACAACACCCGAACACTTGTCGACTAGTAAATTTTTCTTATTATTTTGTCGACAAATTGAAATTAAAACAGCAAACTGATATGAACACAGAAGGACCCACTGAAGCGCAATCTGTGGGACACTAACAGACCAGTCCTTCCACGATATAAAAATCGGCATTTTTTCATAAATGTTCCGCACATGCGCACGACATTTAGCCAATAAGCAAGATAAATATTGCGCAATACTACTCAGCTCTTCTTGGCTTTCATAATCACCTTGGCTGCTGATTCGGATCCAAGTTCTTTAAAATCAGAGAATTTCATAACTTCTGCCATGATGAATCCCTTCTCGAAGTCGGTGTGAATCTTGCCTGCTGCCTGGGGTGCTTTGGTTCCTTTCTGAAGGACAAAAACATGAATTATCATGTTTAATACCCCTATTAATGTACGCTTGTTATAGAGATGCGCTGTAATCAAACATCATGGCTACTACAGCTGGCTAGTACCAAGATTCTGAAACTTTTGTAATTTACTCTATCTTTGCTTTGCAATTATGGTACTAAAAATTGATGGATTGATTGGTTGATTGATCTAATAACAGTTTTATTGTACAACAGATTTTTTTAATAGACTTGCTCAAAGACGACCTCTCTGAGACTCACAGAGTCACGACTAAAACAAGTGATAAAAAAAAAAGTCAAAGTCGCGAGAGGTCCAGCGCTAGATCCTGGTTGGGCTGCCTGTGCTTTATTTATCGCGCGTTACAGCACGACGCGCCTTACCGTGGCCACCCTGCAAAGGTTTCGTATAAGTTAACCAATCAAAATGCGAGAATTCGATTTCAAAGCAGTGCCGATCGACAAACACATTACTGCGATTCTCAAGAAAACTCTTTCAATTATTTCAAGCAATGTGGATATGTTTGATTTAATGGTTGTATTTGCTTTTCATGACAAATAAAATATGTAAACAATCTTATTAGTTCTCGCATTTTGATTGGTTAACTTGTACGAAACTTTTGCAGGGTGGCCACGGTAAGGCGCGTCGCGCTGTAACTAATAGGGAGACGAAGGATTTTGCGAAAGTCTAGATTTTTCAAAATATTTGTTGTAATGTACCAATATTGTCCAAGCTTTGACTTCATCTTTTCCTGATGTGAAGAAGTACTCCAGTTGAAGAGCTTTGAACCCAGTGGTGATGATCTTATTTAATGCACTGAAATTGACATGGGAATGAGCATTGTTATATTCATATGTATGATTAGAACGTACTATGCAGGATAATCATCGTCATCATTATTAGCCATTTCTAAGTTGAGAAAAAAACTGGGTCGAGCTGACATTGCAGTGCACTGTTGGACTGTTCTAGGGAATATATTTCCAAGATAGTGTCTAATTCATCCCCTAAAACAGTCCCACAATGCACTGTATTAAATGTATCATCATCATGTATCATCATCATCATGTATCATCATCATCATGTATCATCATCATCATCATCATGTTTCATCATCATGTATCATCATCATCATCATGAATCATCATCATCATGTATCATCATGTATCATTGTTGTCATCATGTATCATCATCATCATGTATCATCATCATCCTCATGTATCATCATCATCCTCATGTATCATCATCATCATGTATCATCATCATCATCATGTTTCATCATCATCATGTTTCATCATCATCATGTATCATCATCATCATCATGAATCATCATCATCATCATGTATCATCATCATCATGTATCATCATCATCATCATGTTTCATCATCATCATGTATCATCATCATCATCATGAATCATCATCATCATCATGTATCATCATCATCATCATGTATCATCATCATCATGTATCATTGTTGTCATCATGTATCATCATCATCATCATGTATCATCATCATCATCATGTATCATCATCATGTATCATTATCATCATCATCATCATCATGTATTATAATGACTGTGAAACATCTATGAGGCACTCACGACTGTGTGTTGTGCTCCTTGCAGTAACTTTCCTTTTCTTCCTCACTCATGTCCACAAACTGAAAGACAGGTTCAAGTACAACATACCAAATGAATGTAGACTAATTTACACACCAATCTAATACAAGTAAGTTTCAAAAGAATAAAGTATCAAAGAGAAGAATTAGAAAGAAAGAAAGAAGACAAGAAGAAAAATTAAAGGAAAGAATAACAGAACAAATTTTTTTTTTAAAGCTGTCATTCTAAAGGATACAGCAACTATCTAGTTTTGTAGTCAAGATACCTTGGATTCAAGAGCCCCACTGAATGGTATTATTGCTGCTCCCTTGTCATGCTCATCCACCCATACCTTGATTTTAGGAAGGCTGGAAGAAAATATCAAATATCAAAAACCTTCATACTGGTCATTTAAAACCTTCATACTGGTCATTCATTCATTCATTCATTCATTCATCCATTCATTCATTCATTCATTCATTCATTCATTCATTCATTCATTCATTCATTCATTCATTCATTCATTCATTCATTCATTCATTCATTCATTCATTCATTCATTCATTCATTCAACTCGGTTATCAATTCATTCATCTAATCATTTGTTCATTTATTCATCCCTTAATCCATCCATCCATTTCTTTACTCCTTTATTCACCAACTACCCATCTTCCATCCATTCATTTAACCATTATCTATTCCCATTCATTCATCAATCCACTCATCTATTCATTCCATTCAAGCTACCTGTTAAGATAGGTGCAGTACAATTCAAATATTAACTTACAACTTGTTCTTTTTCCTGTTGTAGTCCTTTTCTGACAGATTCACGAGATATATGACTGGTTTGGATGTCAGCAATAAATGCTTATTCAAAACCTCAATCTATTGGGAAAAAGAGAGATATTTGAGATTATTAAACATTTTTACTCATTCTCATGTCCAATAGCTTAAAAATTAAAAATTCACAGGTTTAAATAGAGTGATTTTACTAGGACTTTGCAAAAATAGTAATCATAATACATAATAGTAGACAATAATTCCCTGGTTTTCTTTTGTTTTACATTCACTGTTAGTTATTAATAGCCCACTTTTGATATTCTGGTTGAGTGATCACACACAAAGCAATATTATTGAAGACTAGGCTCCAGGGAAACAATGGAGCAATGCTAATATATTTTTTTCTTTACCCGGAGCCTCATCTTCAATTACTTTTGGAGTGATAACTCAACCAGAATATCGAAAGTATCATATTATACTATTATAAATACAACTTTGTTTAATGTCAAAAATTTTCAAATCGCTTTAGTAACAGACTTACAAAATGCACCCACGACTTATGACCTCCATTCATCAACAAATTTGGAAACACAGCTTATTTTTCTGTACAATTCCTAACATGGGAAACACATGATGTGGTAGGAGAGTGCTTGCCTCCTACCAATACAAGGTTCCCAGGTGCGATTCCTGGATTCAGTGTTCTTGTACATGAATAGAGTTGCTCATCGGTTCTCTCCTGTGCTTCAAGGGTTTTCTTGTGGGTTCTCCAGTTTTCCTCCCTCCACAAAACTTAACTTCTAAATATTAATTTGATTATGAAACAAGGGCCATAGGAATAATGATAATGATAATTTATTTATATAGCACCATTTCCAGCAGTTCAATGGCGCTAGAGACAGTAAGAAATGGTTAATTTATTATGTGGTAACTTCTTAAAAAAAGAACAAGGACTAGCAGTAAAGTGCAGGTTTTTACCTCAATTGCATTCCAGCTTCCAAATCTTATATGTTTTTTCTCTTCAGATACCCACTGGTAAAACTTCCTTAGACACTCCTGCAAATTATTGAAACAATTAGTATTATATTCATTTGGCAAGATATACTGTACCTACAAAATTTAAATAGAAGTGGCAGGAGTGAGAATTAAGAATTAAGACCATATCGTGTTGAATACCTGAAAAGTGTGTGTGCAAGTGTGTGGTGCAAGTGTGTGGTGCAAGTGCGTGTGTGCAAGTGCGTGGTGCAAGTGGGTGTGTGCAAGTGTATGTGCAAGTGTGTGGTGCAAGTGTGTGTGCAAGTGTGTGTGCAAGTGTGTGTGCAAGTGTGTGTTTGCAGTGTGTGTTTGCAGTGTGGGTGCAAGTGTGTGTGCAAGTGTGTGTCTAAGTATGTGTGTGGCCTCTTAAATGGCCCATTTCTGAGATGAAAATGAGGCTTCATGAAAACACAGTGCAGTGTACTTGAGGCCTAAATATAAGTTTTTTTTAAGTATGAAATTTATTTAAAAAAAACTGATATAACATAGATATTCATGTAAACTTGTTGATATACTTAAGGTTTCCAAGTTCATTTAGAGGCTTTTTAGCAATGTGAGTTCTCCCCATTAGATATGAACTTTTGCAAATATATTCCAATAAGATTAGGTTCTCAAGGGAAGCACTGTTGGTGCAGCAATGACAGTGCTTGCCTCTCACTAATGCGACTGGGTTCAAGTCCCACCAGGCTCAGTGTCGTATGTGAGTACAGTTGTTTGTTGGTTCTCTCCTGTGGTTCCAGGGTTTTTCTCCAGGTTCTTCAGTTTTCCTCCCTCCGCAAAATCAACTTCTAAATTCCAATAGCACTGCGTGGCAGTGACGTCCAACTCAGACAAACAAACCGAATTTCTCATCTCCTTGAGTCCGATTACTGCCGTTGGGGTTTTAATGACAACTTTTTATGAAAAGCAATGCTTTATAATGAAAGATAAATAAATAAAATGTGATTCTCTGTTTTCTTTTCAGTATAATATTACGCTTTTCTGAGTCATAGATCTATTAAGTGGGCTGTTTTTAGAATAGCCTGCAGCCGTATTGGAATGCAGTGGAAGAAAATCTAGTTTGTGGAATTCACTGTTAATTCCCATTTATTAATTATTTTATTTGCTGATTGTAGGGATGTGGCTTTAGTAAATACTTACAAATTCTTGGATTTTCTTTTTGTCAGCTGCAGAACCTCCTCGTTGAGATGATTTCTCCAGGTTAGCCTGGATATGATAAAACAGGTACACATAAAACACAGTATTAAAGTTGTTACAAATGTTTGGAACACAATAATGCTTACAAAAGCACATTCTTTGTACTTACAACTTTGTCTTTAAGGTATTCTTCATCCTAAGAAATAATATAATGTAAGTACAAATACTCATTTACTACAATGTTCAGTTTGCTGTCACCCTTTGCAGCATATAAAACTGTCACATGAAAATATTGTAAAAAAATACAAAAATTATGGCGACTGTGCTCAGCGCTATGTTGCTGTACAAGCTCCCCATGAAGCTTCAAAAGAGTATGACCTGTGCAGAAGAATTCGTAAGAAGATCTAAGATAAGTTTTAGCTCAGCTATTAGATTTGTGTTACAGTACAGTACAGTTTATTTCTCTGTTGTTGACCTAGTCAATGAAGAGCCAGAGTGAATTGCTGGTGGATCACTCTGCTGAACTCCTTTTTGGACTGTGTCAATCTCTTTGCCTGGTCCACTGATGTTCCCACTGATGTAAGCTTGGTTGCAAGCCCCATATAATGTTGCCATAGTCAAAAAGGCGTATCACATAGCTTTTAAGAAAGTAAAATGCTGGTATTGACATAGTAATTATTAATGTATACTTAAGTATTCCTGTAAAGTGGAACTCAAATTTGATGCTCATAAGCAGAAAATATATGCATGGTGGGTCATAAGGAATTGGTGAACAATAACAATGAACAGCTACCTTTTTTCTGAGCTCCTCTGAAATAGTATCCAAATCTCTGACAGGGTTAACCTCACCATCAATATGGGTAACGTCTTCTCCTTCAAATGCACCTATGAATACGAGAACACTCAACCATGTGACTCAAAATCCCTTGAGATATAAATGAGGAATGCTTTGTTATCATCAACCAACATGGCAGCTATGATGTAACATGCTCCCCAAGAAAAGGTTTGTCAAATTGTGTCATGAATTCATTTGAAATATCCAGCCATATTATGTGATTTTTCATGAATAGATGAGCTCATTTGATCTCAAAGATGAGAGATTTGCCAAACATCTGCAAAAAGGATGTTGGCCTCTAAATAATAAAGTATAGATTAGTGCCAAAACCCTCATGAATACAGTAGGGACTTCGGTCATTGTTGCTAAATAAAGGCTGATTGCTTATTAGGTGGCCACTTTAATAGTTTCTAGGTTTTTTTTTGTCAGATTGGCTAGAACTGACTTGGTAAATGAAACATATTAATATTACTTACGAACTAAATGAAATATTGCATCACAGGCCCAGATGTGTGAGAGAAAGGCATTTCCAAGACCCTAGAAATGTGGAACAAACAAGCTACAATAAATAAATAAATAAATCTTTATTTTATGGTGTGATATGAGGAATTGTTGCCGAGTCTCCCAAGCCAGAGACTAGTAATAGTAATAGGGACCAGTATATGACAAACTTCACACCAGCCCACTACTACTATTACATTTAACTCTATTTTAGAGTGCTTTTCATTTGCTGTAAAACAAAGTGTACTTATTAAAGTGTAATAGTCAGATAAACACAATAGGAAACAAAAGAATCAGAGTGAAGTAGTGGGTAATATATAAAGTGTATTTCATGGGTTTATGAGAATTACTCTAAAATGTTACAACTACTGCAGTCAATAAGATGAACTCTTACAGACCTGTCCTTCATGGGCACCTTTGACCAATCCTGCAATATCCACAACATTCAAAAATGCTGGAACTTTACTAAAATATAATCAGGAAAAATTTAAAAAAAAAACTTTTTATTGCTACAATTTGATTGAGAAAAAAGGCTGCATCAGGAACTGTCAAGGCTAAAAATAACAGCTGTTAAATGGACAATGTCTGGCCAAAATTAACACCTGTCTGGCCAAACACAGGTCTCTTACATGCCATCCCTCTTAACTGGTCACATGTTGATCAGTCCGATGTGGCTGGTCATCATGTTCAGCTATTGAGCTGCTGTTACTTTTGGCCCTGAGTTGCAGAAATATTTTAAAGTATAGACTATACCTGACAGGTTTGAAATGTTCACAGAGAAAGTCCCATCTTTCATCTGGTACAGCTACGCGATGTGGAGAGAGAGAGAGAAAAAAAACAATAAGATACAACAATAATAATACTCAACTATCAGTGCAAGTCAGTAAAAGAAGGAACCAGTGTCTAGAAAACTGGAAAACCAAAACAAGTGGGAACATATGAAAATAAGTTAATGAATGTGTGGTAGAAAGAATGGAAAAATGAATAGATGAGAAAGTGAATAAATGGATGAATCACACACAAAAGTCCAGCCACCAAAGAGAGAAAACACAAAGAACATAAATATCAATAAATAATAATACAGATAAATCTACTTCACCAAAATTGGATACTTATTTTCATTAGGATCTGAAAAATAAACAAAATATCATGTGTAAAAATACACAAATATATCGGAAAAAATTAAGCTTAATATATCTAATCTACGTATTCAAAGCTTAACCATCAACAATCTATAGTTTTAGGCAGATTTAAATGTGGCCTGTGAAAACACAGTTATAACTTTGTTTCATGAACTATAACCTAATAAAACCATTCTACTAGTAAACTAAATTTTACAGCCATTCTCAGCGCACATGCGCACTCTTGTGAATTTTTCTGTCACGACAAGTTGGTTTTTGGTGAACTTCAATCAAAATCGTTGCCATAGCACTGTAGGAAAACACAAAGCTACAAAAACATGTGCGTATGGAATGTCATGGAAAGGCTTTGATTGACGTCCACCAAACCCTACTTTGTCGTGAAGGAAAAAATCGCAACAGTGTGCGTGTGTCTGAGAATGACTGTAATGAAGAATTATGAGGTACCAAATTTAGCAAATCCTTTGTTTTATCATGGTGTAAATAGCACTTTTCCATAGAAGAATTATTGTGCACAGTCTAAGATTTTTAATTTTTAGTGTTAAGATCTAAAAAGAAAAATAATGAAAAAGCATTTTTCTCACCTATTGTACAAAACGGGAAATTCTCAGCCGAAGCAGCACTTTTCGTCAGTACATTAAAAAACGTAGATTTTCTGTTACAATTATAAACAGATTTTAGTAAATTTTTTAAGATAAACTTTCCACGTGAGATACTATATCAAGCCTGGTACTCCATGTCCTATATTTTTTTGTCTCGTTTAGTTAGCTCATATTTAACCAACACACCAGAAATGTTAGTACATGAAGTATTAGGCTTAGGTACACAAGGCTTCGTATATTTTCTCACCCAACGTTAGGAATTCCAACAATTCCACACTTTAAAGAGGTACCGAATCGGCCCATTAAAGGTGTCTTCTCCTCAACTTCCTTCTTTTTTGGAGGCATTTTGAGAGCAGAAGAGATGTGAAATGGTTGAACGAAGAACCTTTTGCTGATCAAACCACTCCTGACAAAATGGCGGACAAACATCGAGTGCGCATACTCTGATGTACTTCCGCATTATACAATATCGCTGGCTCAATAACTTCGTATAACCACAGGGATCCCATCAGTACTACAATTTTTCAGGATAATATTTCATCTTTTGCTGATCTATGTTGTATCGATCCCATCTCGGTTCGCAAAGCTATTATTTCTTACACAGTACTAAAATAACGGCTCTGGAACAGGACTGTATCGTATTGTGTTGTATCTGGCTCAATAACTTACTATAACGACAGGGACCAGGGATAGAACCTGTACTTTTGAAGGGGGTACTGTTCCAGGGTGTCTCGCGTCAGGAAGCTCATAAAAGATGAAATTAGATTTGAGAGCTTCACGTAAGTCGAGTTTACCTGACAAAATGTTTTCAGTTATAAACACATGTTTTTTTTTGTGCAAGGGGGGCCCGTAAGCCCCCACCCACACTCCACCATATCACGTGGCCTTAAGTCGAAGAAGAAAATCCATTTATAACAATAATTAATAATAAATCAATTAATAATCAAAGTACTATCTTATCATATTTTGTCATTTTTTTAGCATCTTATAGGAGTTGAAAATCTTTAAAGCCACGGCCATAAATATATTTATGCTCTCTTGATAGAAAGGATAGCAATAAAAAAACCGTTTCGATATCTATATATATATATATTTAGTCATATGAGGAAGTAGCTGATCCCATTAAAGAGTGCTCAATACACATATGGTGTAGAGCAAAGTATAAATGTAATAACGAAGAGGCAAGATTTGCTGTTACTCCGAGTTTCGTGCTTACGCACTCGTCAGACAGTATTTAATCTGTCTGACGAGTGCGTAAGCACGAAACTCGGAGTAACAGCAAATCTTGCCTCTTCGTTATTACATTTATATATATTTAGTAAAATTCTACTACTATACTATTGCAAATCCTGCATTCTGATTGGCTAACGTACTCACTATCTATTTAACAATTAGTCCTTGAGTCCGAATGGTCTACGAGTCAATAGCCCATGAGGCCGAAGGCTGAATGGGCTATTGACTCGTAGGCCATGAGGGCGAGAGGTCTAATTGTTTTAGTAAAAACCTACTAATCGGTCCAATAAAAGGATGCAAAACGTTTTGGGTTTTGCTTTAAATATATATTTTTTGGTTTTCAAAACCGGCGCTTTTCGCTACTAGAGGTCTATCACTAATAGACCCCTAGTAGCTCAGCCAATGACAGGGCTCGATTGGTGATAGACCATTAGTAGGTTTTTTCTAATTAATTCTGATTGGCTAACGTACTCACTATCTATCGGCCGATAGATAGTGGGTAGAGAAAGCCGGCTTTGTTTTGAAAAAAATGGCGGCTTTCCCTTCGCGATTTTGTGAAGTTTCGTAAAAAAACCTCTTGTTTGCAATTGCATAGTTTCGTTGAGAATTTTACTAAAACAATTAGAAGACTCACTCTCGATTTCTATCGGCTTTGATAGTTGACTCGGGGCCGGAGCCCCTCGTCAACTATCAGCCGATAGAAATCTCGAGTTCGTCTTCTAATTGTTAAATAGATAGATATGTTATTGGACATTTTAAGGAGGAGATTGCAATTGATTTTATTTAAGTCTGCATTTTTTTTTTTTTTTTGTAAAATTTTGCAAATTTATCAACAATTTTATCGTAGAAAAATTACGGTCAAACCAGCTGGAATATTCAATTAATTTGTTTTTTTTTTATCTCAAATTGGTTTCGAATTCCAAACCAAAGTTCCAACCTTCGGAACGCATGAGCTGGTTTGACTGTGAAAGCCGTGATATATGATTTACCAACCAACTTAGCAGATAATGAAAATTTAGCACTTCGTAACATTAATAAACTGACATTTGGCCTGTCCTCATTTAGCTTCTGCACAGTGAGGAACATTTGGTTTGGTTTGTTTCATTTCAAAATGTTTCTCAATTACCAAACAACATTCGTACGAGTTTTTTTCAGCTTTGCTTAGCTCCTCCTCAACGGCCTCCGAACGCCCTGAACTGTAATTTCCCCCACCCACCCCACTCCACAGGCAATCGTGATCATGATTTTGTTGTTTAATGTAAAGATTTTTGAAAAATATTGAGAAAGCTACAAATGTTATCAATGAGTGTCCTTGTGAGCCATTTGAAGGAATACAAAGTAACAAGTCGTATGGAAATCGCCCGATGGAGGGGGGGTACTCCCATATATAGAAGGTATAGGCGGGGATGCTTGTCGGAAATTTTGAAAATGACCCCTAAAAGGTACCAATATCTCTTTCTCTTAGTCATAAAAATTTGCAAGTTTCATCCCTAAATCGTAAGTTAAACTAATTTCACCGATTCTTTAAAATTAGATTTTTGTATGAACACCAAAGCACCAAATAACGAAAATTAACTCCTAAAACGTAAGTGTATTTCGTCCCTTTCATTTTGGAGTCCCCCCCCCCCCCCCCTCCGGGGAGATCCCAACACTCAAAAGGATACCTATCTAGAAAGCTACAATATCAGTGAGCCAAGCGTGTGGAATATATACCTTGGAAACTACAGCTAGCTATCATACCCTCACACCATGAAATAATTTTCTTTTTTCAAAAATAACTACGTCAGTAATAATTTCAGTTATATCATTATGATGCCATTATATGTCAGTAATAATCTCAGATATTTTATTTTAAAGCATTTTTACAAATTAAAACTTGAAATTAAGAAAATTCATTTAAACCGTGTTTTTTTTTCTTTTAAAAAGCCAATACATTTGTACAAAAGAAACTGTTATAATAGACTCTCTACTAACTATGTATACACGACATAATTATATGTAATCACAGTTAGCATACTGTTTTATATATTCATGTGAGAAAATCTTGATATCTTTTAACAATGAAAGACCACAAAAATAGAGTTGTTCAAATTAAAGCAAAATGCTTTTTCCTTAATTTTTAATTGTTACATAATTTATAATTTTAATTAATTAATATATTCTAGCCATTACAAATTTTTACTTTACTGTTTCAGGGCCATAGCCACCACTACATTTGGTCAGGTTATATATAACTGACCACTTTTTACCATCAGAACTATTTTTCCCCCTTGCAAAAATATTCATTACCTTAAGAAGCTAAGCAAGACCACTTTTTCAAAACCCGACCAGTCCAAATGGTGGCTATAGCCCTGTGTTTTTAACTAAATATAACACATTCAAAGTCACAGAAAAACTTATACATTTTAGTCAATAGGGCACCAATGACCTTCTCACTGGAGAACAATATCAATGTATTTTCTCTAGATCTGATGACATTACTACTTTCCTAAATTTTAGCCCTTTATGAGTAACTTAAAACTTATTCACAGCTTAATTTTTCAAAAAATATTCTTACTTTGAAGATATAACTTGCAGATAAAGATACTTTTAATTATATTTTTTTAAATCCAAATTATCTATAAGACAAGTTAATAATTAGCCTTCACTTATTTGTATCAATATAAAACCAGTTAAGTACGTTTCAAGGTAGGTAGGTTTTGGCAGATGTCAATCAAGAAGATTTCCTGAAATCCTATAGGCATATGCTAAAACTTTGTGTTTTCCGACAATGTCATGGAAGCACTTTGACTGACATCCACCAAAACTCTATTTTGTTGCCAATTCGTATGATTCCAAGCATGGTTTTTAGAATAACTAGACCCAGTGACCTTGGCTCCTACACTAACTATTTTGCACGTACCAACAAAATTCTATGATGAATCAGTCATATTAGCACAGCTCTATGACATAATATACATTAATAAATTTAAATGCTTACAGCAAATGACATTTCATATATAAATTAATCTTATGGCCAACACAGTTAAAGCATGACCTTTAAATGTATACAAAATATATGTTATACTAAATGGTCGTGGTAACAAATGGTCATGTGAGTTTGGGTACGTCCTACAAATGTGTCTATGTCTACCTCATAAGCAGCTATAATATATTGCATTTCTGTTGTTAGTTTTGAGACAGCTGCTCGTCTTAAGGGGGTAGGGTCATGTGACTTGTTAGTGCAAGTCGTCTATCAATACACAAGTCTTGCATATTTACATTGACCATATCTATCACCCCCTAGTATACATGTCAGTAATAAAGCCATGCAATAGCAATAATACCACTTTTCCAGGTTGCTTTGTAATTTGAAGAACAGTATCTAATAATTAATGCAATATTTTGAATCTTTTTGTCATGAATACTACACACCATTGCATAGTATTCAACTCCACTGTGTAGCTAGTCTGTACTGCAAATATTTTAACAGTCTTTTGAAATCCAGTTCATAGTTGCAGTGAGTATAAAATCTAGGCAAAAATCAGATCAAAAAGATTTTATTCCATAGATACTGAACTAAAGTCAGTAGCACTTATAAAATCTTCAGCTGAAGTGTTACTAAATTCATCTTCCAGTGTCCTATCTTGAAACTCTGCCTGTGAGATACAACCATCTTGGTTCACAGAAACGACCTGAGGAATATTTATTTCAACAACAGCAGTTCCATCGCTGGGAATACAAGAAGGTTGTATTTCAGGAGCTTCTGGCTGTGGCTGGATCACAACCGGCTCCTGACCTGTCACAGCAGAGGCAGAAGAAGTTTTATTCTTCCCGTTTGAGTGGGTTTTCACATGCTTAGACAAATGATCACTTCGCATGAATTTTTTCCCACACTCGTTACAAGTAAACCTTTTTTCTCCTGTGTGAGTTCGTCTGTGTCGTTGTAATTCATCAGATCGCGTGAATCGCTTCCCACAGAACAACCAGTTGCACACAAAAGGTCGTTCTCCTGAATGCCATCTTAGATGAGCTCGAAGATGAGACGTCTTCCCATACACTTTTCCACATCCTTGAATATGGCAGATGTGTTGCTTGCGGCCATTAGCGGTTCTTCCTTCTCCATCACGGCAGTTAGGACAAGTACAAGCCACTCTACGAAGCCTTCGACCAGTTGATGGGCTTATAGGGGTCGTAGGCGACGTATTTATAGAGTTTTGAGCAGTCGAAATCCCATCTAGTGGCAAAGTAACAGGAACAATATTACCTGTTGTTGTTGTTTGTTGTGGAGAAGCAACGACATTGAGATTAATAGTCGCATTTGCCGGCCATTTACCAGCTTCACTTGCATCTTGGGTGAGAATGATATGCCCCTGTGGAGTTCGAGTAACTTGGATGTACGTGGGAGTTTGATTCCCATTATTACTGACGGGATTCATGACGATCTGCTGGGTTTGCTGCTGTTGTTGCGCTTCAATGGCGTTTTCAACTTCCACCATTGTTGCCGAAATATTCGGCGGAGGAGAAAATTGATCGGAATTCGCGTTCGAATTTGGCCAATTTACCGGCTTGTTTTGCCACCATTGAGCTGCAGAATTCACAGAATTATCAACAGTTGTTGTTTTAGTAGACCATCCAGGGGAATCGGATATTCTTGGTTGCTCGAAAGAGTAGATTTGGTCAGGCGACTGAGGATTGCCGCTCGTCGTTGAAGGCGTTAATGGCAGTTCTTGATTCGGAGCATTTTGTCGCTGATCTTGCCCAGGAGAACTCGTAACAATGGCATAATAAACTTGGTTAGTATCGATCTGACTTAGTGCATTTAAGGGGGAATATAACGCTGGGCTTGTATTGTTTTGAGCAGGAAGAATATTAGGTGGATTCGACGAGAATGCATCGTTAACTTGGACAGAAGACGCTTGCTCTTGCGCCCAAACTTGAACGAAGTCTTGCTGCTGTTGAGCTTGATTAATGGCGGATTGAGACTGATCTTGTTGGAAATCAGAACCTTGTCCAATCTTGCTACATGTAGCAGCTAAGAGTGCCAGAGGAGAGGGCTGTATTTCCTGTCGATAATGTGTATAGTGGGCGGGCACAAGAAAGGGGGTGTGAGTTTTGAAGATGAGAAATTCAAATCATACACACTCTACTCGTAAACTATGAACACTAAACTACCAACCTGAGACGTTTGAACCGGCTGAATAAAGTCCATGTGCGGGTGTTGAAGAGTCATAACGGTCATAACGCTAGAACAACCTCCCGATCGCCTTTTTAGAGCGATTTTGGCGAGAAAGAAGGCAAAAATCCATTGGAACTCGCTATTTTTCTGACAAGACTGGCTTCTAAAAAGACAGCTGCTTACGAACACTCGAAGGGATGCCGAATATCAGCCAATCACGTGGCCTCGTCAATGATTTGATTGACATCTCCAGACTTTATTACAAGAAGCCATGTGCTTGAATTTTGACAAAAACTGCTCATTTTTATTATCAAAATGCTATAAAATCTTCAGTTATAGTTAATCAATAGGAAATAAGGAGTTCACTAATGCGAACTAATGTTTTATTACCAGACGTGACAGGGAAATTCTATACGGGTTTTTCGTTCACGGAAGAAATAACAGACGCTCACTCAGAATGGCTTAAAATTATTTACATACTAAAATTTTGTTTAGAAAGCGGTTCTTTTTATCTATTAATGGCCAAAGGGATTCGTCATTAACAATTATATTTGGGATTAATCTAAATATATTTGCTTATCAGCTTTAAGGAAGGTTACGTTGAAAATAGCGAGGATTTACTTTCGATAATTATTTCGATATCAATGAAATTATTCATGATACATTATTCGTAAAAAAAAAAAATGTGCAAAAAAAGGAAAGATTAGATTCTTAATGAAAAGACTGGTTCGCGTTCTTGCTTTCATTCTTTCTTTCATTCATTCATTCATTCTTTCATTCTTTTTTCTTTCATTTTTTCTTTCATTCATTCATTCTTTCTTTCTCATTTCTTTCTTTCTGTCCTTTTTTTTTCCTTCTTTCGTTCTCTTTATTTCTATCATTCATATATATTCTCACACAAAAGAAATCTTAGATTTCAAAACTTGTATTTCAGCTGTAATATATAATTTTCAAAAAAGCTGATTCCTTTCTAAGGCCTGATAAACTAAACATTGTTCTTTGATCATGCATGAATCCAAGTGAGAAAATCGAAGAATCAGAAGGTCTTGGACATAATATGCTGTAACATGGAATGGACGTGGACTAAGGAAATGAAATAGTGTCCCTGGAATATGGAACGTGGACTCCGGAATTTGGATTTGGACTTGAAAAATCAAGAGCTCTGTAGAGGAAATGGAATTAGGAATTCGTTTTGCGACGCGGTAATTGTTTAGAAGCGTATGGCCAAGGCAAAAAATATAAAAATATCAGTTATAAAAACCTGCAAAACTCTAAAAAAACCCTGGCCAATTCCGCGCAGTTCCTGGCCTCGAGCGGCTTGAGAAACATCGCGAAGAATGGTTTAAAAACATAGATTCTCTTTTGTGGTCTTGTATTGTTGAACGCTCATGCATGTGCCAAAAGAACGTCCATTCACGCGAAGCCTCTAATTGAGGAGGATTAATTCTATTGCACTGCGAAAAATTCCATATTGAAAGGTTCGGTGACAATCAAGTATGAGTGTACTTGGTTCTTGCCGGTTCCTTCAGATTCACGCTGACCTTTCCTTTCTCCGCCACTGCGCGCACCGCCATGTAAGACAAAAGTCCATCTATGGTCAGTTTTTGGTCATCGAGTACTGCCTCGTAGGCTGTTGCTTCTGCTTCAAATGTCGAGGTGATCCCAGCAGCAGTAGCGTCTGCTTGAGCGAGAATCACACTTGATTCAGCATCGGCTTTTTGTTTGGTGATTTGTGCAGCGGTTATTGCTTCTTGTTTGGCTGTGTTTGCTGTAATCAGTAACCTTGGTCGCTGTGCTTCTGCTAGTTTGATGTTCTCTTCAGCGGTTTCCTAAAGCGAACAACAACAAAATCAAGGATTAGGACGAGGGTAAGACGACGACGCCATAAGTTAAGGTAAGGTGGGGAAAAGGCAGGAATGCATGCCACAAAACTGGAAGACCAGTCACACAAGACATTCTAGCCCAAGAAAGTATAGAACGAAGGTATAGAAGTTTGGAAGTATAGAAGTTTAACGTTTGGAGGTATGTAATTCACCTTCCAATATTATTGACAACTGATCTGAAACAACCTCTGGGCTGATTAAAGTCATGTAACTCACACTTCAGTTTAGCGTGTTAGGTTTTTTAGAGAAGGGAAAACCGGAGAAAACCCTTAGTCGAATCAAGTCTAACAGACTCTACACTGTGATGCTGAGTCCAGGGATTGAACTGGGGATGACCCCAAAGGCGAGAGACAAAATTTATGCACTACCACTACACCACCGCCAATGATTCCTACATCACTAATGTTAATGTGCTTGTTTCTTACCATTTTCCTGACGGCAGTCTCATAAGAGGTGGGTCTAATAATGTTGCTGATTTGCAGATCAGTCAGGTCAGCGCTCACATTGTTGAACCGCTGAGCAGTCAACGTTCTGACGTATTCTTGGAATACTGCTCGTTGTGTTTGGAACTGAGTGACATTAAATGCGCTGCAAGAATCATGGATCGCAGCCAAGGCGAGAGATCTGGTGGAAAAAATGCCAGAAAATTAAAAAGACCAAAAGCAAATTATCATTTGAATAAATAAGCTTTGCGACTGAAACCTCCGGGGAGGGGGGGGGGGGGGGTAATTCGGGTTGTTTCATATACCGAGATGCTCCGCCCGGACTCTCGACTCCTTACCCTTTTATATACCAAATTTCAGCAAAAAGTTACCCCTTTTATATATCTTTTTGCCTGAAAGGTACCCCTTTCATATACCTTTGAAGAAAAGCTACCCCTTTTTATACCAAAACTCACAAATTTCCTCGCCATTTCTATATCTGCGGCCTGAAAAAGGTACCCCTTTCGGGCGGAGCATCCCGTATAGTCCGTTATAGGGAGTACCCCCAGGTCTGAAACTACTACCTAGTCATTGTATTACCTCAGTAATCTGGCATAAGTCTCGTGGTTCTTATATCGTAGAATTATATCTCGTAGATGCTTAGGTCTCGCACGGTACTGGAACTGTTCATTGATTACAATGCTCACACCTTCTTTGTTGAAGCAAGTGATTTTTTGGAACTTTATCGTCTTGAACACGCTGGGGAACTTGATGAATTGGAAGCCTGGTGTTCCCGTGTGAAGACCTGCGGTCTGGACCTTATCTCCAAGCTTCTTCTGATGGACATCGTACGAAATACCGACTGGAAGAAAAGATTCATTTTTGTCAAGTTTAGACTGACCAAACTTTGAAGACAAGTAAAAAAAAACCGGAATAAACTGAGGGAGAGGGACGGTGAACATATGAAGACGGAGAAGAAGAAGAAGAAGAAGAAGAAGAAGAAGAAGAAGAAGAAGAAGAAGAAGAAGAAGAAGAAGAAGAAGAAGAAGAAGAAGAAGAAGAAGAAGAAGAAGAAGAAGAAGAAGAAGAAGAAGAAGAAGATGATGATGATGAAAGGAAAATTAGGAGGAGGAAAAGAAAAAGAAAGAGGAAAGAGAAAGTTTAATGGAAAGTTAAATTATTGCGAAATCCGCATGACAATACATTTATGTAAAGAAACTCTGCTCATAGCAGGCGAGTATACTAACTGACAAAGCAATTGCAATTGATATCAACTCTTATTGGTTAGACCACACACGCACACACTCTCACTCGTCCCCAGACGTCTCCGTATAATATCGACTTGCCTTGCACATGGTCACTAGTTCGCGAGTGTCCGTGTCACAGATAAGAACACATTTACTCATTTAATATATATATTATCTAACTTACATTTATTTATATGTCTGTCCTCAAGGGAAGTGCCTAGCATGGGACTTAGAGTCCCGTTCGCGCTTTTCCTGTTGGGTATTTTTACTTATCTACTTTTCCTTTAAACTATTTTCATAGTGTACTATATTAACAGCTATTGAAAAAATAAAAAAAACAAAAATAAAAAATAAAATATATAACGGCGGTGCGCAAAGAGCCTTTGCATGCGCGCTCTTGAAAAAATACGTGAGAGACGAGGTTCTATTTGGCTTTAACCAGTGAGCGCCGAAGCGCAGAGAATAAATAATCTCTGGACACCAGGGTTACCCACTCACATACACCAGGCAGGCAGTTACTGCGCTTTCCATTGATATTCCTTTACTTCTTTTAACTGGTTCTCCACACTAAACAAAAGTCAAATCAAAACATACCCACATATTCGCTATAGAAGAGTTTGTGTCAGAGCAGTTGCATTCATTGAAAAATTAAGCAAAATATATTCTAAATTTCGCTTAATTCAAAAAGCTACATAAGAATCTGTTTGTGTCTTTTTTTAAATATTCGTTTATATATTACTGTTTGCACAAAATGCGTATGGAACTAAACAGCTTTGCCAGTTCTCTAAGGAATAAAAATGTACTGCGTTGAATTCTAACTTCGCTTTAGTTTTGAATCTTTGGTTGAATGCATTAGACATCTGTGGTTTCGTTGCATGCATGGAGGTCGACGAATTCCAGTCAAGGTTCTACCCGGTTCAATGAAACTTTTAAATCAAGTAAAAAGCAAATAAAACAATTCTTGCCAAATAGCTATTTTAAGTTCCCATGTTCGAAAACACATGCGTTTTAGTATCAATCTATCTATCCTAGGATTCAACTATCTTTCAATACGTATCAGCAAGAGAATATGAACTTAGTAGTTCAGTCTCTCAGTTAATGTCAGTATTTTGCGCAAAACGTTATCAAGAAGTTCGTCGCTTACCTTCCCAAGTATCTATCTTTTTAAACGAGCTTACCATCACCGCTATAATGCTTACCAATACAGCTAAGACAAGTACTATGATCAAGTTTTTCTTATTCTTCTCGACAGCCATCCTGAATTAGAGATATAGCTATATATATTGTGCCTCGAATTGATTCTCCCGCTATCTATGAATTGCAGATCTGAAAAGTTATTTGTAGCGCCTAGAAATGAAGCGCGGAATCGAAGATAGCACTTTGCGTCAGCATTAATAAATAGTACGGAATATATTCAAATATGGAAAAGTTTTTGATCATCAGCGAATTATCTTTTGTTTTACCAGCTCGCTGACTAGGATTGTTTATAACGTAACCAAAACAGACTCCATTGTCAATCAACTCCCACGCGTCTTCGTCCAAAATCCCGGATCATGGACGATGACATTAAAATACTAAAGTAGTTCAGTTGTAGTTAGACACTATAAGCACATGAAGAAAGCCGTCGATATAACACCAAGTCCACCGACAGATCCGGTTCAACAAGAACGAGGAGTAATGTCGGTTAACACTCCTACTAGTAACTGCCGTAAATTCATCTTCGGTATATTGTTTGTTGGAACTGTGTTGACGGTGGTGCTGGTGGTAGTTGCTTATCAAGATGTGAACTTCTATGAAGTAAGTTAGTAAGTTATTGTATGGGGTTATGTGATAAATCAATCTCTGTGACTCTTGCAAGCTGAACCAGAAAACAGATTCCGAGCGAAGATGCCATCATATCAAATCAAATTTTATCGAACCCTAAAACAACTTCTGGGCTGATCTAAGTCAGGGCATGGCAACCTCACAGATCGTTGTCATTCCAATTCTTGCAAGCTAAAAAATCAAGAAACATTTTTGATTTTGCGATAGAGTTTTTTTTCTATTTGCAACTTTTTTTCTGGAGCAATTTTTTAATATTAAATATTTACGACCATCTAGTCCCAAGCTCGTCCCGATCAAGGATCCAAACATTGGAGGCTGGTTAGAGGATATCCAAAACTCGGTTCCGAGTAAATTGCTTTGCAATGTACAGAAAGTGAGATTCAGTAATCCAAAATTCTTACTCAGCTTGTATATAGAGCCGAAGGATAAATAAGGTTGAGGGTGTCTTACACTGAGCGGCAATTGAATTCAACTGAGAGACAGGTGAAAGCACTTTTAAAATACAACAATTCGCTACTGTCACGGTTTCGGGTGTTTTGTCCAAAGAAGAAGAATAAAACTAGAGTTAGTTTGGATTCTGAGAAAAATGAAAATGAGAAAATTTAGACTTTAAGATAGAAAAACTGTTTTCATAGTGCATAACCATACCTATATAATTTAACTATGGCATAACTGCAGAATTTTGGAAACGTGGAGTGCTCCAAATGAGGATTGTCTCAGGTTAGCCACGATCAATCGTGGTAACATCACTACAACTTACAGTGTATTAATTTTGATTTTTTTATCGATACCCTGACCTGTTTCAGCTAGGTATCCGCGATAAACAATTTGAACTTTCTGAAAGCCGCTATTTTATTAGCCAAACTTGCGAAGAAAATACTAAATTTCAAGTTCAATTTTTCACGACGAAAATATTCCTTTTCGTAATCATTCTTAATATAGAAACCTACGTCAAATTTATTCCACTTGTTAATTTATTCTACTTGGAAGGATGTTATTGTATAATAGACTCAGTAGAGCTTTTCTTCATTGTCATTATCAACTTCGATGAAAAGAGTCCAACCGAGTGTTGTTACTAAGCGACCACAGCAGGACTTCATTCAGTTGATGTAAACTACTAAAATCAGCCAAAAGATTGTCGTTAAATTCATGAAAATAAGTGTTAGTCCTTCGCCCAGTCCCTCTCAGCAACCTCCAGCAAGAGGAATGGCTGATAAATCGAAAGGATTTCTCGGGGCTTTCGTATCTTTAGTCGTTTTATTGACCGTCATTCTTATTCCTCTAAGTTTCCAAGACGTGGATGTTTACGAAGTAAGTTAATGATTCCTAAAAGAATTGTTTGTTTCTTAGAATAAAAAAGTAAATCTTACATGAAATAGCTTTTTTTTTCACTCCCCCCTTGAAATTGCTTAGTCTTTCTTTAAAAATATAAACCCAAGTAAGTTTTGAAGAACGAAAAATCTAAAACAGATCCAAGAATATTTTGTAGCTAATTTTATTAGTAAAAATACCGGCACAACTTTATGTGTTTTCTAAAAAAAATAACTGTAAATGTAAATGTATTCTACATTATTTTTTTAGTATGGATTTCTGAAACGCAAGTCTACAGGAAAGGTAGACACATCCAAAGTGTACAAGAGTGGAAGACACTTCGTTGGGCCTGACTACACATTCAAGAAATTCAAAGCAGATGCGCACTTTGAAGACGTGAAGAACATAGCGGTTTTCACCTCGGATAAGCTCGAAGTCCAGATCTCTTGCGCGTTTCAGTATTTCCTGAAAACTGAAGACCTGGCGGATTTGCACAACGAGTATGACTTGTTTTATCAACCAGTTATAAGAAGCACTGCTCTATCGGCACTGAAAGGTATAGTGGGCTTACTTTGTGTTATGCAAAACTCCAAAGTCTCCGGCTTGGGACATTTTCAGCTTTAGTTTTGCGCATTAAACCTAGTATAAAACAGCTACCGATCGTGCTCCTCCTAACACTTCTTTCGCGTTTTGTCGATCCCCTCAGGCGTGCTTTATATCTGCAAACTGCAAGCGCGCGCGTGCGGTTTAGTGCATAATCAAAGCCGGATTGTTTCATGGTAATCTTTTTCTGAAGGCAGCGTTTGCATTTTAAAAACCTGTCGGGCTACAAGATCGATAACAGTTAAAAAACTGAGCGTTGCATGCGCTTCCGGCAAAGTTTTTTTTTTTTTTTGTGAGAGAAACTATTGACGTTTTAGTATTATAGAATATATCTAAAAACAATTTTGAATATCAAAAAGTTTCTGGAATCTGGATGAGCGCACAAATTGTAAGAATTTTCCTTGGGTGTGAAAACTTGAGGAGAAATTTCTATTTTTTGCTTTGCGCACAAGAAACCATGGGAAGTAACAATCGCATGCTTACAAAGCCTTTTCTCTAAGCACAAATAAATAAATACAATTATTTGTCATTTTAGGGCGAGCAGCATTGATATCAATAGAGTATTACTTGAGACAACGTGCCAAGGTTGAACAGCAGCTTTTCCAAGAACTGAAGGACCGTCTGAACGGGGTATGCTGCAGAGAGAACTGCAACTCCAAAAAGACTTGCAAGCCAGGCTGTAAGCCACGTTCCACGTGTTTGAGGGCCGACAAGGGACTGTTCGTTGATGTGGATACGTTCCAGTTACATTCTGTGTTGATACCCAATGATGTGAAGAGCCGTTACTTGAGCCAGGTCATCGAGGAGGCAAACAAGGAGAAAGAAAACTCTGTTCAGCAAGAAAAGGTTTGGGAATATCATTTTTTTCTATTTCATTCTAGTGTATTGATGGTTTCATTGTTGTTGGTTGGGGGAAAAGAGACGTTGGAAGAAGAAGGGACAAAAAGAGACAAAAAAGCGTCACACAAGGCCCCTGTTACACGCTTATAATTTCTCTTGCAACTTGTCTCTAGAAAAAAATTATTGCAGGTTGTATGTTTTTCACGTTTGACATGCCCTTCCTCTTTTCATTTTTTTTTTTTTTTTTTTTGCTCCACGAATATCGTAGAACCGGCTTTTACTTTCTGTGTTAATTTCTTTTAACTGCGCGCGCACGAGCCAACTTATCATTCACTATTGATTACGAATTACACCTGTATTTTGCTGGCATTTTTACCTGAAATGTTTTACCTCAAATTGCAGCCAATGGGTGGTGCGCGCATCTACTACGCCACCTCTCACCAATGCGACGCGGGTTGGATTCCCAAGAGTTGCTTGTTGGTTCTCTTCTAAGTTCTAATTCGATCTTCGGGCTTTCACCTAGATTGGAGCCTGTAGCTCTGTTGTGATTGTACCACACTGTGATACAACAATAAAAACTTAATAGATTATATATTTGATAATAACATACCTTATTTCCTCTCAGATTGTACGAAAAGAAACAGAGAAGATGATCCAACAAATCAAGAATGAAGCTCAAGTCATAGCTCAGAATGCCTCAGCCCAGGCCGAGCTCACCAAGACGCGCGCTCGCTCCCAGGCCCTGGTCAAGGTGGAGAAAGCAAGGAATAGCGGTCTGGGAATCATCCACAGCCGTCTGAACATTACCACTGAACAGCACAAAGCTTCATTCAATTATCTGCGCACACTTCGAGCTCACAAGAACGTTGAATTGAATGTCAATTATGATACTCTAATGGCACGCAATTAACATCCTTCCGAGGACAGCTAGGGACAAACGGATTTGTGTGAAACACAATGGAATGATTCATAAAAAGGCGATTTTTGAATATATATGTTTTGCCTTATGCTTCTAAAGAGACATTTGTCCAGGTAGTCTTGCTGCCCGGAATAAAAATTTTCAAGTTAATCCTTTCTCGACTATGACCAAGATCGCCACAAAAATCGCACCGCTCAAATTGCTGCAAAATCATCAGTGTAAATGGGCCTTATGATTTAGACTGCACTCGATCGATTAACTCTCGAGTTGAAGATATGAAAAACGAAGCAGAAAAATTAATACAATAACTGAACTAAAAGTGCGGGTACACGGTGCAACATTACGCTCAATGTTGCGAGCCAATTCACACGACGCAATTTGTTGCGCGCAATATTGCTGAAGTAGAAAACGATCCTACATTGCCTGTAATATTGCGCGCAATGTTGTACCACGCCTTGACACTTTCCAAAAATAACAACAACACCAGCAAGTATAAATCTTGTATAAACTGTATCGATATAAAAAATCATATTAAAGTGATGAATGAATTTTGAACACCGTAGAGGAAAAATAACTTACTAGACTGTATTTTGTCGGAGCTCGAGTAGGGCGAAGATTGCCATGCATGCGGATCCATTCGATGTAGAACGCATGACGTTTAGAAGTTCATCGCTTTAGTTTTATATAGGGTATTCTTATGCTATTTCTTTCTCTTTAGTTGATTCTGTTTGAGTTCAAATTCAAATTTACATGTCTTCTAATGGAAACTTTGACGGTAAAAAAACAATACTCAAGGGAATGACTGATAATAAGATCATACCCAATGAGTCAGTAGAGTGAGTATATCCTTCCTAAAAGAGTTCAAGGTTGGGTTTCATGAAAAGTTCTCTTTTCGAGCGCCAGGACCCAGAAACAACCATCACTAAAAACAATGAATCTTGAAGAAATAAACTTATTTTCTCGTTTGACAGCAATTTCTATTACTCGTAATGAAAAATATTTCGTATGACTGCGAGAAGTCACGCACGACGCACGGTCACGGCACGGAATCGACGTCATCCGGTGAGCCAATCACAGCGCGCAAGGTCACTAATCATCCAATCAGAACGCTTTCTCAGCTACTGTGTTACCTACTTTTATTATTATAAAGATTATCATCCTTGTTTAAAAATGGTTTTTGTAAATGGTTTTCGTATTCTTCAGGGCCACCTGAAAATTCTCAGCCTGGTAACGGTGTACCCTGCCTAATAAAGTTATTATATGATTACTGTGCTGTAGTCTCGCATTGCAGCGTTTATGAAGAGCTTGAAGCAAGAACAAAGTATATGCAATATACTCCTTTCACGAAACGTCGAAACAGCTCAATTTGGATCACAAAACAAAAACGATTCAATCTCCTGAGTATTGGGACCTATTGTTTTGTCCTCCAAATTTGGCTGCATTCCGACGTGCTGCAAGGGGTCTACTCAATACGATGAGATTACGCGGTCACAAATTTTGGTAATGTTATCCGAAACTGCATGTAAAAATATCACGTGTAATTTCATAACAATTGATAGTAAAAAAACAGCTAAGATATAAGTAATCAAATTAAAGAAATATCTTCATAGATTTTCTTTTATCTGGTGCTGGATCTGAAACGTATGATTAAAGTTTGCAGAAATTTAAGCAATGGATTATTCTCTTCAAATATCTTGATAAGATAACAGAAGAAAATAGATAGTTGCACCCAAGCTAGACCAGAATGCATCTTGGTCTAAAATCGCTTAGAGAATGAGTGAAAGAAACAGAATGCCGTCTACAATACTGAGGTGCAAAGAGAATCAATAATATGCTTGAAGAAATATGAGTCGGAACAACACTGCAACACTGCGCGCAAGAAAATATTGTTCAAAACTGTAGCCTAATTTTATGAGAATAACCAACAGGATTACTTTGAGAATTCCCATCTAATTGACCTTTTCCCATTTCAGACCACGTGTCATTCCCTTGAGAAAACGTTTCTTTGAGATTGTACCCATATTCATGTGTCTTCTCATGCACAGCCGTTAAACAGAGAAATGATACTCTAGGGAATGACACGTGATCCATAATGGGAAAACATTTCACCACGACGACTAAGGTCCAGAAAACACTTTTCTCATGCACCCATTATACATCCCCTTGAATAATTACAAAATCTTTTCTAACTATATTCGATTCGTACTATCAGAAATATTATCTCTCTGCGCTTCTTGTTCGGTCTCTCAGACTTCAAAGGATCTAAGAGATTCTCTATTCTGCTTGCGTCATGAATATATTTTCTATTTTTAAATTATTTTTTACTCTTTTTGCTTTTCCCCCCAGATTTCAGCGATTCTATCTCATCTTGTTGTGTGGTCAACTTCTCGTTCATTCCACACAAATGTTCGCTCATCATTGATAACTGAGTTTCATAATTTCTCTTTGTAACATCAAGTTCGTCCTAAGAATGAATGAAAATCCGCGTGAATTCTTATTCAGCTACAAGAACATTTGTTACTGTATTCAGGGAATCAAGGGTGGTGTAGTGAGCTCGGCTCTCACCTCTCGAGTCTTGGGTTCGATTCCTGGACTCGGCATCGCGTGTGGGTAGTGTTTGTTAGATCTCTGGCTTTCCTCCCTCCGCAAAACCTAACCTTAAATTTCAATTCGATCTGTGAGTTAGCCATGCCCTGACTTTGAACGGCCCAGAGGTTGTTTCAGGCTTCTATCTGTGAGTTAGCCATGCCCTGACTTAGATCAGCCCAGAGGTTGTTTCAGGGTTCTATCTGTGAGTAAGCAATGCCCTGACTTAGATCAGCCAAGAGGTTGTTTAACGTCCGTCCGACCATTTGGTGAGTCCGCAATCGGTCAGTCATTCTCAGTGTTCGATCGGTCGGATAGTTAGTCCGATCGGTTGTTTAGTTAGTCTAAAGCAAGCAAGCATCTCACCTCTATTTGTTTAACCCTAGCATTGGCTGTCTTTATCTTCTGAGACAGTTCATTTCTGTCTTTCTCTGATTGTCTTATTCGCTTGTAAAGTGAACGACACTAACAACAGACCAGAAGAATATTAGCAAAACAATTCAAAAATATTTCAGACTGAAAGCGAAAAGTTGAACTCACCTCAGCGGCAAATGATACTCCCTTGCTGTCCATTACTTGGAGCTGAAATATCGTATGAGTCAAGGTTAGAGTTAGTTTAGCAAGGGGATTAATCTTTTATAAGTTTAAAGGCTCGTTTACAGCGCTGATTTTTGCTGCGGTTTTTGAAAATATAATAAATTTTGTCTTTTGCTTCTGAAGATACATTTGTCCAAGCAATCTTGGTGTCTGGCCTAAATCTTTACAAGTTAATCTTTATCATTCTTGACTATGACCAAAATCGCCGCAAAAATCGCCGCAAAAATCGCCGCAAAAAATCGCCAGTGTATCAAACGGCACTCAATTAGATACAGATTAAACTCTTGGCCATCAATGGGACTTGAGACTCTTCTTGAAAACCTGGAATCAAGGGAGAGACCCAAGTATTTCTGCTCACATGTGATACCACGTGTAGAACCCAAGACCCCTGACTTGAGAGGGAAGATTACTCCTGACACCAGCATTGATTCCCGACAACCCTCATTTACCTGAGACGTAAGATCACTGATACGGTTAGTAAAATGGTTCTTGATGAGAAGTTCACGTGTCATTCCATCTGAAGACTAGGGAGATCAATAAGCACAGAATATAAGAATCAATGACAATCAACTAAATATATGAATACACAGTGCTACTGTTCCGCGCAATGTTCCTGGTGACAAATTTTCGGCCAGCAAACTAAACCTAGAATGAAGAAAAGCCGGGAAAAGCCGAATTTAATTGGCTGAGAACATCACGCCACTAACGTTGCAGGTCGTGCGTGTTCACATGATCAAAGGTCTTGCGCGCAAAAGTAGCAGAATTCGATTCTGTTTGTGCAATGCTGCTCAAAATATGCAGAGCTGGGGCACGGTGCAATAGTCCATATTAGGATTACCGGTTGACAATGCATGGTGGGATTGATAAATGGCGAGTGAAGCATGACGACCTTTGTTATCTTGAACACGTTGTCATGTCAACTGAGGTAACAATCCTAGAATGCATCGCTGTGATTCAATATGACAGACTATAATAAACTATGTTGTAAAACCTTACCTCGTCTGTAGCTTCTGCAAGTACTTTGCCAAGCTATAGGAAAGAGGAACAAAAATTATAAACCGCTCATTTTTCTAGGGTGAGGTGGGGGTCGTGATGGATGGTTTCGTATTAAAAGTGGTCCTGTTGTGTTAGCAAAGGCATTCAAGATCTGCCAAAGGCATGACTAGTTCTACTATAATAGGGTTGATCTACTGATTATCATAGTGCTTACATCAGTTGGTTCGATAGGTGCTTCTTGTCGGGTAGGAGAGGATGGCACAGACATCTGTCTGTTATCAGCCTACAAACAAGAACAGTGATATTGATTATATATGTCATGATAGGGGTGGGAATACTGATGTTGTTTGATGATGATGACGATGATGATGATGATGATGATCATGATGATGGAGACGACGACGATGATGATGGCGCCGATGATGACGATGATCATGATCATGATCATGATGATGATGATGGTGATGATGATGGTGATGGTGACGATGGTGATGATGATGATGATGATGATGATGATGGTGGTGGTGATGGTGATGATGATGATAATGACGACGACGATGAATATGATGATGATGGTGATGACGGCGGCTGCTTCAGATGCTGATGGAAATGATAGTAATACTGATGATGATGATGCTGGACATCAAAATGACGATGTGATGATGATGGCAAAGATGAACATCAAGCACATCAGTTACGATGATGGATACACGGCTGTACATGTACACTTGATAGAAGCCGTGTTGGGAATACAGGAATACTATGCTTACCGGATCAGTTGACACACTAGACTTTAATTTCTCAATTTCCTTCTCGAGTGAAGCAGCTTTCTGTTTATGAAAGTAAAGAGAACTTGTCATCTCTGATACGGGTCAGGTTTACAGTTAACCGGCAGGTTAGCTTTCAGTCGGTGTATACTATACACTATATCAACCAGACAATCGGTCAAAATTGGCAGCATTTTTGGAGTGAAACCAAATTTAATTTCTGCAAGGGGAACAAGTCGACCACTTGCTGGTCTGTTACACGTAAAATAGATCGTGAACTCGTTTTCTCAGGGTGATAATAGGGGTCGACTTGTGTCAAGTCTAAAAGAAGGTTGGATTACATGAACAAATTCATAATTTGGTAGGGTTAAATCTTTTAAATCGAATTAGAATTTAGGTGTTGATTTTTGCGGAGGGAGGAAAACCAGAGAAATGGCAGAAAAACCCTCAAAGCACAGGAGAGAACCAACAAACGCTATTGACATATGACACTGAGCCATACTAACCTTGTATTCTTTCTCATGTTTGACCTGAAGAAGTTGACATTCCAGCATCCAGTGTTCTTTCTCCTAAAAACGGAAAAAACTTCATCAAACTCATTACAACTAGGGTGTTCAGCTGGGAATAAAGAACCCTAGGTAGCAACCAAGGTGCATTCTGGTCTAGCTTGGGTACAAACATCTATTATCCATCATTACTTATACAAGCAAGGTGCATTCTGGTCTAGCTTGGGTACAAACATCTATTATCCATCATGCCTCATACAAGCAAGGTGCATTCTGGTCTAGGTTGGGTACAAACATCTTCTGCTCATCATGTGTTATATGGTGTTGTTCATACTGCAGCTAGACAAAAACACTCCTTGTTTAACTGACTACAGCCTGGTTCATGCTAAAATCTTACTTGTTCTAGCTTGGACATCTTCTCTTGATTCAGTGTAATCTGTGATCAAGCAAGATACATAGATTATAAGTACAGTGAAACCTCTGTTAAGTGGACACCCTTCTCACATAGGAGGGTCCAGGGTTATCCCATAATGCATTGCGTTTCATAGTATATTATCAATTCTTTCATGAGGTCATCACTTTGTTTGAGCAGACTCTGAGTGAAGATCAACATGGCTAGTTGGAATTGTAACGTCCTGAATTTTCCTTCCCATATTTACTGTAAAACAAAACTCTATTCAGCAGACACCAGACAAGGTCCTGAAGGTGTGCGCATAATACAGGTACCACTGAGGTATCATTTTTGTAGTGTTGAATCTACAGCTTGTACTCATCATCATATCTTTCTGGTTCTTACCTGTTCTGATAGAGTATCTCTACTCACACTTGATGTGGCTAGAACATTATGATTATGAAGGCTTAAACGATGTGGCACGGAATCGTGACTGGGCTGGAAGAAAATCATTTAGTTATTGTGAATAAAATGAAAAGAAGGGAATGAGGGAGTGAGGGAAAGAGGAAAAAAGGAGGAAAAAAGGAGGAAAAAAGGAGGAAGGAAGGGAGCAAGGAAAGAAGGAGCAAAGGAAGCAAGGAAGCAAGAAAGGAAGCAAGAAAGGAAGCAAGGAAGAAAGGAAGCAAAAAAGGAAGGAGTGAAGGAGCGAAGGAAGGAAGGAAAGAAGGAGCAAAGGAAGCAAGGAAGGAAGGTAAACAGGGAGAGATGAAGATTCATAGATCAAATATCAAGACAATATTGATACCTTGGTTATTTTGGTGATGTAATCAGCTGCTTGATGTCTGAATGACACAACAGCAGGAGACGTGGTTAACTAAAATAAAAAACAAAAAACAATAAAATGTAAAATAACTTTTTATCATCATACAAGCCATACAATACTATAATAATACCAGCACCTTCAAACAAATGTGAATAGTCACCATGGATACTGGCTAATGCAACAACTAACTAATAAATGTGTTTTACTCACGTCAGTCTCGCCAGCAGTTGAAGCTCCTCTTGTCCTCAGTACTGACTTACTGGACAGAAAGTCTAAGTTATTGTTCATGAACTTGACAATCTGAAGGAAAAACAGTAATTGGTAAAGTAAAGAGTAGAGCACAGTAGAGCAGGGCAGGGCAAGACGGGGCAGGGAAGGGCAGTGCAAGGTAGGGCATGGCAGAGGGCAGGTCAGGGCAGGGCAGGGCAGGGAGAAAGCCCCATGAGGAGTGTGACCTTGTACATCTGAAATTATCTAAATGACACAATATAAATGAAAGATTCAGTTTACCTTTCCTGTGACAGTGATAAGGAACACTAGAGTAGACACAATGCATTCATCTGTTGTCTTCAATGTCTATCAAACAGAAGAAATAATTAAGGCAGGTCTGACAGTAACAAGACAGCTGCTATGCAAAAATGTTTATACAATCAGTATTATTTATAGATCTTGCTGTAAAGTTGTACCTGTATGTCAGGTACAGCTAGATCACATGAAACATTATACATTTTACTCAGTATCTCAATACTGATTGGTTGAAAGCCCTCAGCCTGTCAGCTTGTGATGATAGAGACATGTGAACAATTATTGTCCAAGGTGTCAAAAAATGTCTAACAATGCAAGCTCACCTCACTTCAATGCAAAGACACTGTTACCTTTCAAGTTTTCAGTAGTCTCATGATATCATAAATTACCAAGACCTTGGCCGTTTTATCCATCTTGGCCTACAGCTTCAGGAGATAACACAGCCTTGGTCTTGATAATTTATAATAATATGCTCAACGTCATCCAATATTATTGTTTAATATTACCTGTGTTGTTGTTGGCAACTGATGCTCCACTGTTATCTTGGAATGATAGTGTTTTGAAAGTTCTATGGAAACAAATAATATTAATCAACTAACTACTTCTGTGTATTGCAGGGCAAAAGTCTGCAGGCTTTGTTAGAGGACAAAGTGCTAACATGCCCTTGAATTCATGTGCCACAAATCCCCCAAAAATTACCTCTACTGACAAAAGCACTGCCATATTCAGAAAGAGCACCTTAAAGTTAGTCCTGTTGCCAAGTTTTAGCATTTTTTATGTAATCGAAAATATTTATGATTTTTTCAAAACTCAAAATTTTACAAAAATTTTATTTTTTTGTAAACGGTTTTGTGATTTACAAAACAATCATAAATATTTTGTATTACATTTAAAAATGTTCAAACTAGGCAGAAGTACTAATGATAAGGTTTTCTTTCTGAATATGCCAATGACTTTGTCAGCAGAACTAATTTTTGGATTTGTTATTTTTCCATAATACTACAGTTATTCCATAATACTATTACAGCATTTCTCACCTTTAATAGACTCATGAAGTTCTTCTAAGAAGCAAGTCAGCTGCATAAAACAGATATTGGAGTTGGTAGGCAGCAGTCCAGCCCCAGAACAACCTAAAAAAATTACCCAAAGATTAAGATGACTCTCCAACTGGTGTTTTCTTGGCAAATTTTTTTCCAGGGTTTTTGGCTGGAAAAATCTTTGCAACAGACTAGACCCTTTCCTATGGTTCTGGCTAACTGGCAAACTTTTTTATAGAATTTTTGGCTTGAAATATGTTTGCAACTGACCCCCTTCTATGGTTTGAGGAAATAGGCCAACTTTTTTTATGGGGTTTTGGCTAGAAAAATTTATGCAAATTGCTCTCTTGCATGGTTGTAGGAAACTGCCAAATTCATTTTTTCCCATGGGTTTTGGATTTGAAAATCTATGCAACGACTATGTCTTGCATTGTCAGGAGCCAATTTATTATTCACCCCCCCCCCCCCCCTACTCTGAAAGCATGCAATGGGCCTGCAGGGTTCAATAAAATTTGAAGGGTTTTTAGAGGAACCCACATTTTGTCTGTGACTTACATGCTGAGGCTAATGCCTGTATATAGCTGTCGACCTTGGTGAATATCCTCACCATACCAGCTGTTGCTGTTGCAACATGTCTATTATGTCCCTCTAGTGTTTGAGAACAAGTTGAACTCTTGCATTCTTCATCAGTACTGTCAATCAAGAGGAAATATTACATTGGTAAAAGACTACAGGTTAGCAGCGTACACCAACCTTGCTACCCATGGAATGGAAGAATCATCAGTAAATAATGGGTACTATGATATCCAGTGACTTGAACAATGTATAATAAAATGGTATACTTGACTAATGTTAGCCCTTTGTTAGAATAATGAAGAAATGAAGGACTATTTTACTGATCCTTTACCATGTTCAGCAAATCTAAAGACTTACCTCAGAAAGTAGTAAGGCATCAGTTTTTCTAAATACATAACGTAACAATGAAAAGCATCAGCAAATCCCTTGAATCCACTCACAGTCTCCTAAACAACAAACAAATAAACAAAACTGTAAGAACAACCAGCAGATAAGTCCAGTTATCTCAAATATATCGAACTTGAGGTCTCATCCTGTGCAACTAAAACTGCCTTATTTCACTATGGCATCAGATCTTGTTATAAGGGGGACAGAATGGTGGAGAACAAATAGTATTTGGACTAATTTCATTCTGCAGCTGAATTGATAGCTCTGATATGTCTGGTTTACAAACTGGCGTTTATCCTGCAATAAGTACTGTACACTATTTAGTGGCTATTATTGCTTTTCTAAGTTCTAAAAAAAATTTCACAGTTTTTTACAATTTTTCACAGTTTTCTTCATGTTGTTGCTGCTTTAATTTGTCCCACTCCCACAGCCATGATCTTACCATTAAACAGAAGATTGTTTTCATGTAATTAATGTCATAATTTTAACCTGCATATCTCAAAATCTATAATTATATTATTTAAAACCTTTTTCCTGGTCTCCAGGAGGTTTAAGGTAATAGGACTATTTGGTAACAGTATACTGCACATATAAACTGAATGGATTGTTATACATTATATATAAATGACAGTTATATTTTCTTACCAGAGTGATAAGTGAATCTGTTTTTAATTCCTTGTAAAATGAAGAGAATGAATGTTCCACTGCACGAAGCACTGTAGCATTTTCATGTAAGTAGCTGCAGAACTTTAGGGAGAAAATTAGATGTTAAATTATATCTATAATGTTTAAGTATTTGATGAGCAAAATCAACATGAATGTTCTAGTATGTGAAGTACTGCAATAATGTATGTAAAATGAACTTGTTGGTCAATACCTTCTGGGTTTGTGCACTTAGTTGTTCTTGTGCAGATTCTACATAAAATGTTTTGATTCTCTGAAAGAAATAGCAAAATAATTATAATAATATATCTGGTTGTATTGCCTGCTTACTTGCCTCATTCATTCATCCATCCAGTCATTTATTCATTCATCACTCATTTATTCCCACACATTCCTTCATTCTTTCTTCCATATTTATCCATCCATTCATCCATCCATCCATTCCACCACCCATCCAATCCTTCCATCCATCCAAACACTTATCCATCCATCCAAACCCCTATCCATCTATCCATCCATCCATCCATCCATCCATCCATCCATCCATCCACCCACCACCCATTCATTATTTCCTATACATTTGTTAATATGTTTATTCATCCATCCATCCATATTCTATATATATATAGTATTTATGATGATCATCTTCATATCCCCAACCCACCTGTTCAGTGTATGTGTGTAGATTAGACAATGCTGATGTGAATTCCTTGATCAAATCAGCAGCTAATCCTATTAATTCCTTGGACTTCACCTGAAATAGGCAACAAAACATGTTGTCATGTTCTCAAGGTATTTCTTTTTTCACTGATTATAGAATATAAACTAAATATTTGGCCTGCAAACTCAATTTTGGTTCTCAGACTTTTAGACAGCATTGATGGCCAATAAGCTGCAAGTTTGAGCCCAGCTGAGAGAAACCAATGTCAATAATTTAATCTATCATATTTCATTTTATCAGTTTCGCCATTTGATACTAAAATATATTTAAAGGAAAGACAAATGGTAGGGTCACTGCAACAGCATAGTCAATTACTGCAGGCCCAAACAGAAAGAAAAACACATTATATACAAAAATAACTAATGTAGAGTAGATAACTAGTGACAACAAGTAGAAGGACAAGTAAGGTTACGACAGGAGTTACACCTGGGACACATTATATACAAAAATAACTAATGTAGAGTAGATAACTAGTGACAACAAGTAGGAGGACGAGTAAGGTTACAACAGGAGTTACACATGGAACACATTATACACAAAAATAACTAATGTAGAGTAGATAACTAGTGACAACAAGTAGGAGGACAAGTAAGGTTACGACAGGAGTTACACCTGGGACACATTATATACAAAAATAACTAATGTAGAGTAGATAACTAGTGACAACAAGTAGGAGGACGAGTAAGGTTACAACAGGAGTTACACATGGAACACATTATACACAAAAATAACTAATGTAGAGTAGATAACTAGTAACAACAAGTAGGAGGACGAGTAAGGTTACGACAGGAGTTACACCTGGGACACATTATACACAAAAATAACTAATGTAGAGTAGATAACTAGTAACAACAAGTAGGAGGACAAGTAAGGTTATGACAGGACGACAGTTACACCTAGGACAAAATTAATTTTCTTAAAACTATACGAGGAATTTCAATGTTAAAAGTATTTTCCAGAGATGAAATGTAGTATTTTCTTATTACTAATAGTCAGTTAATCAACTTACTTGGTGTTTTCTATCATGTGTTGGGACATTTAAACTGTTGAATTCTTTATTACCTAACAAAAAATAAAAAGTTCACATTGATTACTTCCTAATGTACTAATCTAGACAATTATAGATTTCTTTCAAAACTATCTTGAGTGTGAGGCTCATAGGGAAAAAAAAAGAAAAGCCACATATGCTGTTGTTGCTGTTGTTGTTACTGTTGCTGTTTTTACTGCTGTTGTTGTTGCTGCTGCTGCTGTTGCTGCTGTTGTTGTCGTTGTTGTTGCTGCTGCTGTTGCTGCTGTTGTTGTTGCTGCTGTTGTTGTTGCTGCTGTTGTTGCTGCTGCTATTGTTGTTACTGTTGCTGTTTTTACTGCTGTTGTTGTTGCTGCTGTTGTTGTTGCTGCTGTTGCTGTTGTTGCAGTTGTTAATGTTGTTGTTGTTGCCGCTGTGTTATTGTTGTTGCTGCTATTTTATTAGTTTACAGATTACAATGCATATCAATAAATAATTCTCACTTGTGTCATTGAAGGGGATTTTCTCTGTAATTATCTTGGACACATTTTCTAAGGAAAAGAAAGTGAAAAATACATCACAGCATGAAAAAAAAGTCCACACCACGAAGCAATCCAAGCCAGTACTCTTACCATATCTACTAGACATTTCATTATTGAGGAGTTTAAGCTTCTGTTGGCTGCAAAGAGAAAACCATTGTCAAAGTTTGATTCATTTAAATATTCTTATTGTTTATCTAACTTTGGTTCACTACAAACTTATCTTTGGAGTTAAAATACAGTATTGATGACTACAGCAACTGTTACAAGTTTGATCAATTCAATTATTATTCAATCTTATCTAAGGTATATTTTGCTAGATAGTGAAAAACGTTTTATGAAATTGGAGAGAGAAGTGTTGACCAATCAGCAGGCACCTCACTCCTTACCAACTGCACCAAAAACTAAGTGCGAAAAGGATTGTTGTTGTAATTCAAGCTGCCCAAGTCTTAAGTCATATATCTTGCAGAATTAAAGGAGATTTTCATACATCACGTACATGTTAACTTTATTCTCTAAAGTTTTGAAAACTTGTTTTTTTGAATGTATTGGAAAGATACTAGGAGCTAGGGCTGCTTGGCTAAGCATCAAAGTGTACACTGTGATTGGTTGGTTCGTGTGTGCACCAGACACCTGGTATTGACTGAGATACAAATGTATATTCTTACAGGACATTTAAAAGATCTAATAAATTTGATTGCTAGCTGTGACATAATTCACTGTGCTTAAATCATTTTTGCTCTTTTAACTGCTACACAAGTATGGGCAACAAACCTTTTTTCAGCTTTTAAAGTTAAAGTTCTGAGTTCTTCTTCAGTCTTGCGAAGTTTTGCCTGAAAAAAAAAAATGTAGTGTCAGTGATGTGCTTGACTTACATGCAAAAAACTACTGGATCTACACTCCGAACATGCAAAGTAATGCAATGGCCAATGTATATAGGCATGGCTAACTCAGATCAAACCCTGAAACAGCCATGCCCTCACTTTGATCAGCCCAGAGGTTAACTCACAGATCAAACCCTGAAGCAACCTCTGGGCTGATCAAAGTCAGGGCATGGCTAACTCACAGATTGCATTGGAATTTAGCTGGTAAGGGTTAAATTGAGGAGGGAGGGAAACCAGAGAACCTGGAGAAAAAACTTGAATCAAGCCTGGAAGACCCAACAAATTCTACTCATATATGACGCCTAGCCTGATTGAATCCCCTAGGTGAGAGGTGAATGTATTACTTGGACAATACTAAACAGATATGACACAGCTGCTCATTTTCTAAACTTTACGTTATATACCGTACCTCCATCAAGGCTCTGTCTTCTTGGAGCTTGTCTACCACCATCCTGTGGGTGTCTGCTGCTTCGTCTACTGTTTTTTGGTGGGTGGATGAACTCCTGTTGAACATACATTTTTGAAATGAACGCTTACAAGCTGACAGACTTTCAACTAGAATAGCCTAGCTACTTTATCCTCAGACCAATCACAATGCAGTACAATTATTTATAATGAAAGTTATTGAACACTAGAGACTTGGATCTGTAAATCCATGTCCCAACAATAGTCCACCAGTAAAGTGCTCATGCTTTACCTTTCTGCTACTTCAAGTCTCTCTTGTAAGCTGGACAAAATGGCCTTATGTTCTTGTTTGGCATTAAACAACTAAACAAAACCAAAAGATAAGGTTAGTACAGCTATGGATGAAAAAAACCTTTATATGTTATTCAAACCCTGGAGCAACCAAGACTGGGTTGATATAAGTCAGGACACAGCTAACTCACAGATTGAACCCTGAAACAACTTCTGGGCTGATCTAAGTCAGGGCATGACTAACTCACAGATTGAACCCTGAAACAACTTCTGGGCTGATCTAAGTCAGCGCATGACTAACTCACAGATTGAACCCTGAAACAACCTCTGGGCTGATCTAAGTCAGGACACAGCTAACTCACAGATTGAACCCTGAAACAACTTCTGGGCTGATCTAAGTCAGGGCATGGCTAACTCACAGATTGAACCCTGAAACAACTTCTGGGCTGATCTAAGTCAGCGCATGACTAACTCACAGATTGAACCCTGAAACAACCTATGGGCTAATCTAAGTCAGGGCATGGCTAACTCACAGATCGAACACTGAAACAACCTCTGGGCTGATCTAAGTCAGGGCATGGCTAACTCACAGATTGAACCCTGAAACAACCTCTGGGCTGATCAGGGCAAAGCTATCCCACCAACGGAACTGGAATGTAGCATGTCAAACTTATCCAAGAATCAACCCAGGACCCCAGATTGCCGAGAAGATGCCATAAAGCATATGTACATGTAGGTGTACATGAACTGACCTGTCTTTGAAGCATTTCATTTTCCTGAATCTTAATTTGTAATTCCTCCTCTTTTACATCACTGTCAACAGATGAACGTGATGGAGCTGGATTGGCCTGCAAAGAAAAATACAACATTTTTAGAACACAAAACAATTATTGAACTTTCATATGTACATGATATATAACATTCTTTAATTTTGTAGACGTCTTGATGTACTCCTGTCATGTTCACTACTTATTATACAAGAGTTATTGGAGAAATATACAGATATATACAATATGTACTTATTATACCAGCTGAGTTGACCTCCAGAACAAACTCAAGGTCAACCAATCAGAATTGACGATTTGACATCATATTTTGATTAGCATTTTCCATTATTTAGAGAATTTATGAAATACAAGTTCTTCCTTCTTTAAATTAATTGCAAATGCTAGTTGAACTCATGGCGGAATTTTATTTCAATCAACAAGAAAAGTCTACATTGTATACTCGAAAATGCTTGAAAAATGCTAACCAAAAATAGTGACCCATGACTCCTTTCGGGTAAAGCGATCAACTCAGCTGGTACTGTATATACAGCTATTTTAAAAAATGTTGAATACTGAATAGTGCATTCCAAGACCAAAGAGCATTGCAGGTACTCTCATGGATTTGAAATCAAAAGTTAACATTACAGCGATTTGCTCTCTATATGTAGCTAGTATATTATTTCAGTTGGAATACACTAAAATGTAGCATTCAGTATATAATTCAATGTTTTTTTAAATAGTTTAAATGTTTAAACGATAACTGAACCAAATGTAAGGTCTTCCAAAACAGAAGATTGGTCTGCCTGTGGTTATATCTAGACTTCTACTGCATAACCCAGTTATGTCTAGACCTGTTTACTTACCCAAGACTTCCAGTTTTTGCTTCCTGATTCATCTAGTTCTTCTTGGAGTATTGCAACTCTCTTAGACAGCTAAGGTTTCAAGGAAAAATAAAATTAGACTTGAACAAGTTCCAGATAATATATCAATACCTTGCCAAAATGAGAATAGTATATACATGTACAGTATCTTCTCCATACTGTAGGGGAGATTGGAAATTCCAAGCGGTGAAGAGGGTCTGAGAAGAGTGTATGTGTTAACTTACTGAATACGGCAAAACATAATATTTTGTTTATTAGTGCATCTGCTACTCTTACATGCAGTGTTTTGAATCATATTTCTGTGATCAACCAAGTCCAGACATCTGGCACTTTGGCTTCTATCATTCAAACAAACAACAGGCCGAGTTAATTTTGATTGTACAATAAGGAAATTCCCATGACTACACAACTATTTTCACCCAGGAATTCCTTAATCGCTCACAATCAGAATGAACTTAGCCATTTCTAAATTTGATTGAAGGAAGCCCAAATGCCAGATGTCTAGAGTTGGTGGGTTGCAGGGTTATGAAAAGCAATGTAAGACAATAATATTATTGTGTAGTTTCAAAAAATCAAGTCTTCAATTGAAACCTTGATAAATATAATTTAATGCATTTCAAAGACTATATTGTTACATAAAAAACAAAAATGACAAAGAATACCTGATCATTTCTGAACTGTAGGCTGTCAATCTCTTGTTCATATTTTCTGATGGATTGGTCTCTTTGCTTGGCTGCTTCCTTTTAGGAATAAAAAGATAGGAGGATGGGAATACTGTTGCATTTAAGATAAATACCTTCATAAATTATTACACCATCTACCTGTAAGTACTTTGTTTTTTCCTGCTCTTCAATAACAGCCTTCTTGAGAACAGTGTTCTGTGCTCTAAGCTGTGATGGAAATAAATAATAGTTATATAAAACTCTTTAGTTGTATACCAGGGAATATTCTATGAGCATAGACCAAACCACCACCCAGTTGGCTAAGTTGGTTGAGTGTCAGTCTGTTGTGTGGGAGATCTTGGGTTTGGACCAACACTCAGGGTCTTTGAATAACTGAGGAGAAAGTGCTGCCTTTGTAATTACATTTATATTAGTAGGTTAACAAACTGCACTCTAAATGTTGGGCCTTGAGTACCGAAATGCAGACCTTTGGGGCCTGTTTGGGGGTGGAGGGAGGGGGCAGTGTGAACTACACCTCCTGGCCATGGGCAAGCAATTCATAATTCATTTTAACACCTTTGACAATATGTATATGGAAAAGGGTGCCAAATAAACCAAGTCCTAGTGTGCTATCTACCACTTAATATCTTATGAATCCAACTATCAAACCACATTGCTATTAAATATATCTCAAGGTTGCTATATCAGCTCACTTGTACTTGTCCATAGATCAACCAGCCTAAGATTTTTTTTTTGCCACAGAACTTTAATAAGGTAAAGTTTCCGTGATTCCCTGCTGTTTGTTATTTCAACAGATAGAGTAGGATCAAAACGTTCCTACACCAAAATTATTCTTCAGCATTAAATTTTAACTAAGTCTTGGCTATAAAAGCTATCTAAATGAGACTCATTTGTCTGTTATTGAGGTTAAGATTGTCCAGTGAAAGCCGTATAATTTGCCAAATAGTTCCTCAACAGTCATCAGATCTCATGTAATAATAATCCTTCTCGTCCTGTCACTAATATCACAAGAAAATTCCTTTGCAATAACACTATCTTCTCACCTTAGCGTACTCAGCCGCGAGCTTTTGGTACTTGGCTTGGAGGTTTTGACCCTCAGCACTCATTGTTTTTAGTCAGAACTCATTAAAAAGCAAAAACTGTCCATAAAATTGATTCCAATCATTGGGCCGCCATCTTGGATTGAACGCCCTGGATACTACTGCACATGCGCTAAACCAATACCACAGGAACCCCGCTTGGAATAAATCAAAGGAAGCACACCCAAAAAACTCTTGTTAAAATGAATATTACATTTTATAGTTAAGATGCTTATTCATTCTTTTTAGGTTTTATTAAATTCTCAGATAAGTATAATAAGTGTTGATTATCGACTACTTTGATTTTCTTATATGATGTCCTTGTGATAGAAAGAACCAATCAGATTACATTATTTTTGAATTTCAAATGACGTAATAACAAAATGGCGGATGAAAATGTAACTCAAGCATAAGAGAAGAACTGCTCAAAAACCGTCTCTTTTATGCCATGGGAATTCATCTTTAAGGCGTTTTTAAGCTGAATTAACAAGTTAGAAGTATTCTCTCTTATTATTCGTGCTTTTGGATTGGGTTTGTGGAGCGTGATCGAGCACATCGATGGTGCAATAGTTTGTTTTGTTGTGAAAGCAATTGTTACATTAGTTGGTAGAATATTACATCACTTTTACTGCCAGAAGATATCAAGGAAGTATTAAGATGGAAGCTGAATCTAGTGTAGCTCTTTCTGTCTGTGACAATCCTATGGTTGAAAGGGATGTTCATGACCAGCAACATGAACCAAATACGGAGGAAGTACAAGGTGAAGAGGATGCGAATGCTCAATCGCAAAGCGCAAAGAAGAAACGGAGGAGAAGACGAAGGAAAAAAGGAAGTACTGGAGAATCAGCGAGGGACGAAGAACTTGACAAGAGCTTAGAGGAAGAGAAAAAAGAAGGGGAAAAACCAGCAAAAGAAAGACCGACGTCTGCTGCAAGTAGTAAGAAGGATAATACTGCAGAGCCAAGCGACTTTGCTGCAACACCAGTGAAAGAGGAAGAAAATAATGATGAAGAAGATGGAAAAAGGACTGGAAGCAGCAAACGAAAACGAAAGCGTAACAGAAAAAAGAAAAATACCCATGAAGGTGACGTAGAAGATGGAGAAAAAACTCCTGATTCCAAACCTATGGAATCCAGACCAACCAACTCGACACCAAAGGGGACAGAACAGAGTCCAAGAAAGCATGAATCTCGTAGTCCAATGAGCCACAAGAAGAGAGGTTACGAGACGTACTGGTCGCTTGAAGAGGTGTCTCAAGGACTGAAAAGGGGAGAACTGTTAAAAGGTTCAGTAAGGATCAATAAAAGGAACTTTGAACTTGCTTGGGTGACAGTGGAAGGGATGAAAAGAGATGTGTTACTGGAAGGAATGTTGCCTAGAAACAGAGCTTTAGAGGGAGACATAGTTGCGCTTCAGCTTGATCCAAGAAATAAATGGAAAGTCATGAAGTCGGAACTCGACGACCACCAAGCAAGTCTTGAAGCTACAAATCTTGAAAATGAAGTGAAGAAGGATGAAAATGTGGAGGTTCTGGCCCAAAAACTTGACGATACTCATTTGACTCCAAATAGAAAGACATCATCGCCTTCATCGAAGCATGGGACACCAAATAAACCCCGAAATGCTGATGTTCCAGAAGAATTCCTTCAAAGAACAGCTTCTGTTGTTTACATCATCGAGAAAAGGCATTCACGTGCTGCAGGGGGCCATCTGAAGCCTTTCAACAAGAAGAACGAAGACAAGCCTGATGCTCTTTTCTCGCCTACAGATACTCGGTTACCAAGATTACGCATTCCGCACGGTCGTTGCCCACCTGGTTTCTTTGACCGACCACAAGATTTTGCAGGCACACTCTTTGTTGCACGAATAACTGACTGGCCAGAGAGCTCATCGTTTGACAATTATTTCGCAATCGGGACGATCGATAGAAGCCTGGGCGAGGCTGGTGAAATAATGCCGGAAACGGAAGCAGTATTCTACGAGTATGAGATCGATTTTGAGCCTTTCCCAGACGAAGTTCTAGCATGCTTGCCCAAAAACCAACCATGGGTTATTCCAGAAGATGAGCTGGCCAAGAGAAGGGACTTCAGAGACGAGTGTGTTTTTACAATCGATCCTCTAACAGCCAGAGATCTTGATGATGCATTGCACTGCAAAAGACTTCCAGATGGCAACATTGAGGTGGGAGTCCACATAGCAGACGTAAGCTACTTCGTACGACAAGGGACCGCCTTAGATAAAGCTGCTCAAAGCCGTGCTACCTCGACCTACATGGTACAAATGGTAGTTCCTATGCTCCCAAGACGGCTCTGTGAGGAACTCTGCAGCTTAAACCCAGATGAAGATAGACTTACAGTCTCTGTTGTGTGGACGATGACTGAAAAGGGTGAAATACTAAGCGACTGGAAGGGACGTAGTATAATCAAGTCACGTGTGAAGTTAGCTTACGAGCATGCGCAGGAGATGATACAGAATCCGAAGAAGAAGTGGGAAGAAGGAGAGCTACCACCTATCTCCCAAGGAGCCAATGTGGAGGACATTTCTTCTAAAGTTCTCCTTCTGCACAAAATTGCCGGCCATTTGAGACGTAACAGGTTTGAAAATGGTGCCCTGCGACTTGACCAGGTAATGTCCAGTAATTGTACTCATAGCATAGAATATTATTGCTAAAATCACATCAGCTGATGTATCAGAAAATCTATTCATAAGGTAATGTGTGCATGAATATCATTCTAATCAGCAATTCCGGTGCCTTTTGCGTCGTATGAGTCCATTGGGCGGGGCAAGAATTTTAAGCCCTCTTAAATCAAAGTCAGTTTTCTAGAGATAGCTTACCGGGTGCTGAGATCACAGGTAGCCCAAGCTATGGTTCTGAATATATTTAGAGAGAATGTATGGCAGATCAAAAAATTTCTTTAAAATAAAATAAATTTCATATTTTATTGTTTCTTTACCGGTATATCAATGTTTTATTGCATGTTTTGTGGTTTCCTGACGGTTTGGTTGCGTTTTAAGGCGATTTTAGGAAATTTTATCTCCTCTCTTCGTCTTTAGAGAAGCCATACATTCTCTCTAAATATATTCAGAACCATAGCTTGGGCTACCTGTGCTGAGATTTCTCCCAATTAATTCATGTCATATTGATTCAAGTTACTGTAATATATGTGCAGCGCAAAAGCAAAAAATTTATAGTCGGATTTTTATGTAGAACAGGGCTCAATAGCTTAGTTAATAGAATGGAAAATGTCACTTTAGTTTGAGTGAAAATTAGGTGGGTAAGAGCACTGCTTCAGCGTCAGATGGAACCCATTGATTTTGTGATTTTACAAAAAATTGTTTGTGCTCGAAAAGCCCGAGGTTGACGGGATAAATACTAGTTATACAATCATGTTTTGAGTGGCATATTATGGAATGCTGTGACAAGTGGGATATTCCATGGTGTGCCATGAGAAAGCATTGTAGAACTATTTGTATCCCACACCATTGAAAATACACCTTGGCTGCAATGACCAAAGGGAAGGCTGTATGCTCAATGGTGTGCAATAAAAACCTAATGACCAAGAATCTATTCAACATTGTCTGATGTTTCTGATATTTCACTCCTATAGGTGAAGCTGCAGTTTGATCTTGACAAGGAGACTGGGTTGCCTAATGGTCACCACGTGTATCAACAGCGAGACAGCAACAGATTAATCGAGGAATTCATGCTGTTAGCTAACATGACTGTCGCTCATCACATCTATACTGCATTCCCGGAGATTGCACTGTTGCGCAGGCATCCAAAACCTGGACAAAGACAACTGGACGAATTAGTGAAACTCTGCAAGAGCCATGGTATTCCCTTCAATGCGCAGTCTTCAAAGACGATCCATCAGTCCCTCGCCAAGTTCAAATTGGGATCCGCAAAGAGGGAAATTCTGGTCCAATACGCAATGAAACCGATGAAGAATGCTGAATACTTCTGCGCTGGATCCGTAGACGAGGTGGATTTTTACCACTACGCTCTGAGTGTCCCGTTTTACACTCACTATACCTCGCCCATACGAAGGTACGCAGATGTGATTGTTCACCGACTTCTTGTAGCAAGTCTTGGTTTGGATGTCAAAATCGATGAACAAAAAACAGACTTAGATTCCATTGCTAAGCGCTGCAACGATCGCAAGTTTGCAGCAAAACGTGCTGGGGAGTTCAGCAATGAGCTTTTCTTTGGTATCTTTGTTCGAGAGTGTGGTCCTCTGGAAGAAGATGGTCTTGTACTGGCAGTCATGGATCAGTCATTTGACGTCTTTATACCTACTCTAGGCGTCACCAAAAGAATTTATTGTAAATTGATCCAGAATATCAAGCGTTTTAACTTCATCAACGGCGGTAAAAAACAACCAGCTCAACTAAAGCTTCTCTGGGCCGCCAGCAAAGGCGAGAGGAAGGATTCTCAAGACATTGAGAAAACACTGACTGTTTTTTCTAGCGTCCGTGTTTTGCTGACCACAGAGAGTTTGACTGAAGAGAAAGGTGAGAAAAAAAACAAGCACGTGAAAGTGTTTGCACGACTGATTCCGCCAAATGGAATCGCTGGTTCTCATGTTAAACCCAAGTCCTCTAATACTGGTAACAAGACGATTGAAATATCTCAATCTCAAGACGTGAAGAAGAAACTGTTTGCTGAAGAAGAAGACATCAAAAGCCCTGAGGCTGAATGTGATGAGGTTGTGAACATCAAGGATGAAGAACAAGGGGGAAAAGCTAATGGAAGCGACAGCGATGATGTAATAGTCGAGGAAGAAGAAGTACTCACTTGAGTATAAACTGTCCCAAAACACAACCAAACTTATTATATCTTATTTGTTTCTTTTATGAACTTCAGAGAAGAACACTGATTTGAACTTTTTAGTTATTACATTTTAGGTATAATGGGAAACTAATGTATAATCATTTTCTTATTTCATTTTCACGTTTTCTTGCGTATTCATCGTATTTTGACAGACTTTCAAAAACCACTTAAGTATTTTAGTAGCAAAGAATCTCTGCCGACAGAGTTATTAAACCTATTCTGAGCTGTAATTCAGAGAAAAAATAAATAATATTCTATTGAAAGGATACGAAAATATTGGAATACATCCAGACTAAATTCGAATCAGATGCGCATGCACAGTCCAAAAAATATTATTAGCCATTTTCCTTTAGAGATCTTTTTTCAGTTTAACACCTTGGACAATTATCCATGTCTCTATCATTGCAAGCTCACCGAACGTCGCTCTTCTCGCCTCGATGCAAAGGCACGGCTACCTTTGAAGATGGCGCAGGGAACGATCAATGTATCAGGCGTAAGAATAAGAGAATACCAGTGCGCGCGCACGAATATACAAAGAAAACAGCTGATCGAGAAAGATTTTCTCAAGGTCTCTTCGTGCACTCGCATGCATGCGCATCGATAAATGTGGGTCCAGCTCTGGTCTAACCACTGAATTTCAGACATTTCCGGTTCCGGTTAATACGTCATGAGGTCAAAGTAGATAAATTAGTCTGTTACCACGGTTTGGCTGCTTGACTGGTGATTATAATATCCGTGTCATTCTCCATTCCTAGTTTTATTCTTGATGTTACAATGACGATCTTACTCTACATTGGTACTGTCTTCGCTTTGGATTTGGTAGTTGAAGGTAAGCAAATTGAATGAATAACGATATCCGCTATTCCTTCCCAAAATTTTCATGGCATATTTATACGCGGCCGGTGAACTTGACGTTTTGCCAAAACTTGCCTCGTGATCAAAGCTTGCATTGCACTTGAAATAGATTTACCATAAGACTGGTTCACCAAGAATCAGATAGACTGTATATTTACTACATGGTAAAACTTTTCAGTAAATGAAAATTGTCTCGCATCGTCTCCAATTAACAGTCGCTTTTCGTTATAAAAGTACTATTCCTATTAGTCGGTGAACTGATATGACCTGATATATCATTTTGAGTACTATTACTGCACATTACTCCTTCAAGGAACAAATAATATTCAATTCAACTTTGCTAATTAGTTACGAAAGATGAATTGTTCCTTGTAATTAATCGAAAAAGATATATTAATTCGAATTAATAGAACAATCACATGACTTTTAGAGGGAATGCTAATTATTTGTGGCCTGAGTAGCACCCGGGGGGCCAGGGGATTAGCATCAATTTTGCGCCCGGGAATTCTATGTGAAAAACTCCGTGTTTTTATGATCAGTCCATTATCGGGGGTTATCTACATGAGAAATCACTGAAGGGAGGCAGTGGGTACAAAGAAGCAGAACTGTGGAGGGGAGTAGTTTGTTACACCTTATTACCTTGAGCGTTATGTTTTCCCACTTCAGACCACGTGTCGTTCCCTGGAGTATCATTTCTTTGTTTAACAGTTGTACATGAGAAGACACATGAATATGGAGTACAACTCAAACAAAGAATTTTATTCTCAAGAGAATGACACGTGGTCTGAAATGGGAAAATATTTCACCGAAGCTAAAATGGCCTATTTTGATTCTTTTCAGCAAACAAGGTGTTCAGACCTTCTGTTACCGATCTCAGTATTGACACAAAAGACCACAAGGTATATTTTGGAACCACCTTTAATCTGTCGTGCACAGTGAATTTCAACTCCTCTGTCAATAGTATCCCACAAATCGCCTTCGTTAGACATGGATATAGAGTGACGGACATCCCAGGAAAGTATGAAAACTTTCCTATGGCAGTTGTGAATGGGGCTTTGCGGAACACAGCGAAGCTCTCATTAAAGAATGTGACGATTGAAGAAAAAGGAAACTGGGGCTGTTATGGCATTCAATTGGAAATCAAGGGAAACTCTAAAGAGATATATTTAGAAATAGGTAAAAAGTTAAAATAACTTTAGTATCCTAACCAATTTTCAACACACATTTAATTAATTCCAACCAGGCGTCATTTTTTTGGAAATGAGATTTTTTGTTTGAGCTGTATTCGATATTCATGTGTCTTCTCGTGCGCAACCGTTGAACTAAGAAATGGTACTTACTTTAGGGAATGACGCGTTGTCTGACACGGGAAAACATTACGCCCAAGCTAAAGCATGTTGCTTGTTGCATGTTGTTTGCCCAAGATTGAAATGTGTTATACTCATGTGTGAAAATGTCAGCACAGAAGAAAATATGTCGGAAAAATGTGCAGACAAAGTTTGGGAAAGTTCCATATTGTTGAGATCTTTCGCTGATTGTATCAAAATCACCCATAGTGCATTTTGGGCTTGCTGCAACATGCAACATGCAACATGCAACATGCAACATGCAACATGCAACATGCAACATGCAACATGCAACATGCAACATGCAACATGCAACATGCAACATGCAACATGCAACATGCAACATGCAACATGCAACATGCAACATGCAACATGCAACAAAATTGTTTTTTTTTAGTTCCATGTCCTGCTGGGTATTACTGTCCATGGAACGAAAGTACAAAACACGAGTGTCCCTACCGAACATATAGTGATGGCTTGACGAACATTACTTACCAATGTACTAAATGTCCAGGACAGTACCCTTCTACTACACCCAAAGGTTATTCTGGTCCTGCCAAGTCCATCCAAGAATGTCCTGCCAAAGGTATTACGTCATTGGTCAGCTGGTTTGACTAGAACTAAAAATAATAGCATAATGATAAAGATAAAGCTCGCAATGGATATTTTTTCGATAGAACTAAACTTGCCAGACAGACAAACAGCCGTCCGTCTAACCGACACACCAACCTACCCACACGGCGGCAACTCCAACTCCACCCATATATACTTTTAACCGGATCTATCTATCTTCTTTCAGGAACTGGCCTAGAATTCAAATCATTTAATATTGCATTGGTGATTAGTCTTATTGTGTCGATTATAAGTTGTGATGGTTCCTTAGCCATGGACTAACCGTACCGAGCACAACTGCCGAACGCTGACTGACCGGTCTACATCAGTACTGGTATATAGTCATAGACTTTGGAGCAAATTTCAAATGAATATGACAAAGTCATATGTCGTACCATGATCGTTACCGTGCCGTCTCCTAGGTTTTCATTGGACGAACAGCGATCTCATGCACTGTGAATGGTTCAGAAGACTAATGCTGTATATTCTGTACGACGATGGCCCCGTTTCACAGTCATAGTATATATATTTGCTATTATGGCGCAGGTTGGATCGAGCCCCTGGGAACTTTTCCAGCCATAAATTCAGGATTGGATCGAGTCGACACAGTGGCCAAACTCTGGGCCCGTAGACAAGAATTGCATACCAATGACGATACATTCGAACACCGCGGAAGCTTAAGGACGTTCGTGGGCTGATAATATACAATTATTACTCATATGATTATGTAATTATAAACCGCTTTGGGCAACTAAAGGATTTAGCGCTATATGAATAAAGTTTATTATTATTATTATTATTTTATTATTATCATCATCATCATTATTATTATTATAATTATTATAAATATAGTACTTAAAAAAATAATGAAGGTACCTGACTTTGTTTAAGCGCTATAAAAGTGTGAAGAAGCCAGGAGAAGAAGAAAGACTTGTTGATGTTAATGAGGATGATTGATGATGACGCATGGTGATATGATTTTGATGATGATGGTGATAATGATAATGATGATGTTGATGATGGTGATGATGATGTTAATGAGGATGATGATAGTGTTGTTGATAATGATAATGATGATGTTGATGATGGTGATGAGGATGTTAATGAGGATGATGATAGTGTTGTTGATAATGATGACGCATGGTGATGATGTTGAGGATGATGGTGATAATGGAGATGATAGTGATGAAGATGAGTTGATGATGACGACGATGATGATGCATGTTGATTGTGATGGTGATGATGATGACGATGATGGCGGTGGTTGCTGAACACCCAACCTCTATATAAAGTGGCACTTCCTGCTCCGCCAGCTTTGACATCAGCATATTACATTTCATAACCCTGATGCCGGAGTTTCGGGTCATACGTTCTTACCATAAAAGCGACCTGGCTTTTAGAATATACTCGGTAAAAGGCTATTCTACAGTTCCGCAATACCTGTATTTCCGCTGTCGGTGTGATTTCCGGTTCCACCTTATTCAATATAGATCATTTATAGACCCCTTGCAGGTTCCACTCCTCAGAGATTAAAATTGAGCTGCTCTGATGTCACGTGCAAGGGGTCTATGAGAAATTAACGCTCCATGAAATTAACGCAAATTTATTTACTATTTTAGGTGACGTCAACTAAATAGTTATCTAAGTTAGATAAATGTATCTAACTATTGAACAGTGTGAATAAATTCACTCTATCTATCATCAGTCTAAACTTTGCACACTATATGTTGACAATAATTAGTTCAATATGTCACAAAGGGGTTCCTTCCTGGTCATTAATAAAGTGGAACGTTAATTTTCACGCCATGAATTTCTAGCAATGTTATCAGTGATGTACTTAAAAAAAATATTTATTTACTGAAAACTGAACATTACATCTTAATACTTTAAGTCGCGCTAATTTCCAATACTATATTTTCGTGAAGCGTTAATTATAATAATGCGGAGTCAGTTCCTGTCAAGTTTGCAGACTGTGTCGCTTAAAAACGTGCGTAGTGCGTGGTACTTTGCTCATAACAGGAAGTGCGTGACATCCACGTCACGCAAGTCTAAAAAATATAACTTTCATAATAATCATAATTCGGGTATTTTTATAGTTAACTCTATTCTCAAAATGACATATTGTATTATATTTAGAGCTTAAACTAATTCCTGGCTGAAACATAAGTTAGTTTCTTTGACAATTCCATAATGAATTATTTGGCATTCTGCCTCGGCCGTCCCTAAGATAAACTTACGTCATACCCAGAAATCACGAGCTCAAGTAGTTTCGGTTTCATACTTACTAGCATGCTGGTCTTCAACGAAAGTTTTGTTCGTCGTACACTTTGAATGTCATGGTGAAGATTTCTCTCTTAATCATTGTATTCTTAGGTTCTTGTGGGTTAAGTGAAGCTCTGAAATGTTGTATGTGTTCTGGTAATGGAAAGACAATGATTGATGTGTCGTACCGAGAATGCAAGGAAAACAACACATGCAAATGGACTTGTAGTAAGTGTTATTTACGAGTTCTTTTGCTTATATGTTCATGTAGTGCTTTATCTAGTATCATAAGCCTTTTTACCGTCAAGATTCGAAGTTTTGGCCCATGATCGATAACAGCGCCTCAGTACAACACTACTAACCTAATTTCGCATGTCAAACAGGAAATCAATACTGCAAGCCATCTACGGCCTCTACGATGGTGTATATTATATGTGATATAGACAATATGAATGACTTCAATATCTACATAGCAGGATATAGATAGATTCAAGTATAATCGGTAGAATTAAAGATATCTTTATAATAACATCAGTTAATCTGAACGCACAAAGCGACAGAACTGGTAATATAATATCACTCTCAAAACGTATTTCCTAAGATTATTCAACCGTGACAAAGTGAATTTTATAATAACTTTTCACTCTAAATAATTTCAATTATTAAAATTTAATCTCTCCAATTAATTAAATTAATAATAACAATCTCTCAGAACTCAAATTATAAACAGTAAAAAAAGGTAAAGTTTATTATAGAAAAGCATGAAAAAGAAAAACGAATCGGATTAGTAATCATTTCAGTATTGATTCAGTATTACAATAATGAATCTCACTACCAACCTATAATGACAGACTAACGCTGTTCGACATGTACCGGGACATGTACTATGTACTAGATAAATTGCGAGCAGTGCCCCTATTTCCCTTGGTCACTGTCTGATCGCCAGCATTTAGTTATATTAGTCTGATTTGGTCGCGAGTCAAACATCCCCAAGGAAGGGGGCTCGGGAAGTAGGGAGATTGAATCAGACGTCGAATTAGAGTTTTCCGATTTACAGGTACTAAGGCCGATTTGGCACTAATAGTACCGCGCTAGTACCACTGTTCAATATGACTACATTCTGGCCATAATATGGTTTTGTACTAAATATTTTATTCATTATTTGTACAGTTTATTTATGACTCTTATTCAAAATGTTGGAGAAAAGCGAAAAAATTCACCATAGACACTCACTGCCAAAGAGTGTGATATTGCTTGGATAAAAACCGAAGCCTACTGATGGGATATGAATATCATTCCGTCGACTGAAAATAGATTTAATGAAAATTCAATCTCCATTATACACTTATGTTATGAATAAGATATCAGATCGGGCTAGCTAATATGATGATTGACTTTGCAATTATAGAGCTTGTGTGTCCGGCAAAATGTTTTCAGCAAGGCACCGGCGATAGGCACCGATGAAATCTTTATTATACTCTTATCATTTTATCATAAATATCGTTTTGTACAAACTCAGTTCTAAAATTACAATTCTCGCTGATACTCAAAAGCAGGAAAAGAATTATAAATATGAAACCGTTGTGAGATCATTATTATTTATCAATCGTTCCTAATGCCTCTCCCTCCTCCACGTACCAGTACTTTTGAATCAAACTATTATCATTCTGACGACAATTTCTGTTCTGCTAGAAAACCAGCAGACTGTTTGCAAGACTTTTTCAAAATCCTATGCCAGACAGAAATGTTGGTCGCGATGTTTAGACATTACTTGAAGTAGACCCTCGCCAGTTTTGGTACCTGGCTGCTTTTTATCTCGGAAATATCTCTCGAAAAAAATATCGAAAATGTAGTTGTTGTATATAAAACCAAGCGTCGGTCACATCGTATCGCCGTGATGTGCTTATCATGCATCAGTGCACATATGCAAATTTGTACTTGGCACTATTAGTACCAAAGCCTGTAAATCGGAAAACTCCCCTTTGATGCTTTCTTAGATCTTTTGAATTCTGCTAACAGGCGACAGTTAGGGCAGTACCAAACTTTGGGGACAGGGTCTGACATTTGCAAACAGGAATAATGAAATTCCTTTATTAGGCAATTAGGGTTACTGCAGTGGACTGTACTCTCTTCAGAATTTATTCTACAGTAACAAATTCCAGATGATTGGCTTGCTGGTTGGAGCTCGGGTAAGTGCTGTTTTCTTGTGTACCAACGTGCCATAATCTCAGGTAGTACACAAGTCCTCCATACTTTTGTAATTTTAGGCACAATAGCTTCCCAGTGCTTTGGATCTGGCAAGATTCTTTCCATGAAAAACTGTGGTTTGTTGTCATGGAAAGCACATACAACAAAATCACAATATTTATGACCAGTAATAAAGATTTGTTGTTGGACTTGATAAAAATATTGATGGTTTCTCTTTAGTCTAAAGTTGCCATCAACTTTCTCAAGGCAAGAACTTTTCTTGTTCGCATAGCTAGCAAAGTCCCAGTTTTCAATGGTATATGGGCATTTTACTTCTCCGCACCCATCACCACAACAGGAGCAAGTACACAGGAAATCAGGTGTGGCATGTATCCAGGGATGTTCCTTGTCAATGAACACTCCACAATTCTTGAGCACAAAATCCTTGTGGTTTGCAGACATCAGGGTGCTATAAGCCTCTATTGCTTTCCCTTCATTTTTGATACCATGATTTACTGCTTTGTTGCTAACTCTAAATAATTGGGGATAGCAAATGTTCTTAATAAGAGAGATGGATGGTTGGGCAGGATTTGTGTGGGCAGCAGCATAGCTAATTGAAGCACCAATTCGACCAGCTCTATGTTTAAAAAATGCACTTCCATGCGATTGATCCCTTGAATCCTGTTCTACCAATTCTATCTCAGAATCAGAAAGGGAAATTTTGATTTCTGAGCACTTCTTCAACAGTTCTGGGTAGTTTAACTTCAGATTTTCGTGAGTATAAAGGGCTGTTAATGTTGGAACTCGTCGACTTTTGAGAACAAATTGATCTTCATACGGAGGTATTAAAGAAAGAATGACTGGTTTTTTTTGGCTTTCATTTAACTTTGAAAACAAATTCTTCATCTCAGTATCTGTAGGGATGGCATCAGAGGAAGACTTCACCACTGTATTAGTATTGAGAGGCATCAAACTTGATCTTGGATTATCAATCTTCTCGTCTAATTCAGATTTCATTTTCACGGCTGATTTAAAATTTATGTGTTGAACTTCAGAATACGGGACTTCATTGACGTAAGTTGGAAGGAGCCAGGTACATTTAACTTGAGTGCAGGCTAACTTTCCGTGTATTCGGGTCCATGCCTCAATATAAAATAAAATGCTTGCTACATGGGAGCACGACTCTGCTAGCCCTGCTTTGCAGCCCAAACAATGGGCAGATATGATCGTTCCTTCCTCGCTTGCGATAATCCATATAGGAATTGGGGGCTCATTCATTCGTTGTGAATGGCGAACCTTTCCTAACACCACGAACTTACTTCCGATTACTTTGCCCTGAACGCTTGTTATAAAGCCTGAGACCATCTGATTGTAAGCCTCTAAACTCTTGAAGTTCTTGAACTGTAGTAAAGTATAGTAACTTGTTTCCAGGACAAGATAAGTTACAAGATCTGTGGCTTCGATCGGCGGAAGGCATTGTGAATCTAACTTCTCACCTAGTAAACATGCGGGATCGACTCCAACCACTGCGATTTTCTGTAAATATCTGGTACGAACGTGACTTTCAAGACGCTTGGTATAGTCAGAAAGCACAATTAAAGATGTATCTAGGTCGCTTTTCTGTTTTGGGTCGTATTTTTTTAAATTATTGCTCGTAGGAACTTTCGACATCACATAATACGAACCAAAACATTGATACACGTGTGTAATCTGACATATGCTAATGAGCTTCCTGTGCACCAACATGGCGGACAGTAAATCTGAATAGGTGTGTGACGTCACATGAAAGCCGAGAATTTAATGCATAAATTTTCATTCAAGCTCAAAGGATTTGATATTCGAGCGGCAAAAGTTCGACGTCTCAACTGGACCTTATTTAATTTATTTTAATTGCTTCGCTGAATAAACGCATAACTAATTATATGATACATATATGATATACGAACGAGCACAAAAAAAAAGAAAAAGAAAAAAAAATAGAAAATAGGGTCATATTTATACAGAATAATAACTAACACTTCAGACAAACAGTCTTAAGCCCCATTCACACCAACTAACCTTGGTATTTCCTTCGTCATTTGGCTGCCATCTTTATATAGAATTAAAGCTACATCCCCAAAGTAGTTTAGTTAAAGAAGGTTTGAAAGTTGTTTAGTTAGGCGTACAGGCTGATGGAAGGGCACTTGTTCAACTAAACAACCTTTAAACATGTTTAAAGGTCCGGTGTGAATGGGGTATTAGAATTTCAGTGGTGTTCAGGGTCATAAATAGCAATGGCAATGATCTGGAGTAGTATAATTGAAGATTACGGCTTTGAAGTTAATGCATATTCCTTATTTTTCAGAAATATCAAAAGAATGTGGGCCCAGCCGTTTTCTGGACCCCAGTGCAAAAGAAGGTATTAAACTCAATGTTCAACTTTTTTGTCCATCTGTGAAGACAATAATCGAAATTATTTACACACACAGGCAGCCCAAACAACACATTTGTGGTTTGACGAACACATTTACAGCTAATGTCTGGGACGAAAAAAATACGTATTTTTTGGCTGGTTCATACTTGACAAAAGCATAAGCAGATATAAGCATAAGAATTGTTATGTCGTGCTGGTTCACACTTGTGTTTTTTCGACATAACATAAGGATAAGAAAATGGAAATGCAGCAAACAAATACAGCTAACTTGTGATGTCATATCCGTAGGGCCACCAAACGTAACGTCTGATTACTCGTTCTTTGAATCGAAACAAGATGAAACCACTTCCATGCCCTGTAAGATTCGATCGAATCCGGAAGCCAATGTTACATGGCTGTTCAACGGTAAAGACATTTCTTCCTACTCAAACGGGATGGGTCATGTTACGCAGAATAAGGGAGACTGTAGTTCAGTTCTTCATGTGATAGCACAAGACAGTGGATCGTTCACATGCCTTGTTCAGAACGCCAAGGGATCTAGAAACTACACCTTTGGAGTATATGTTATACGTAAGTGCAAAATATGATTTTCAATATTATCATTTTTATGGAATCCTAAAGAACAGATTGAACCCTGAAACAACCTCTGGGCTGATCTAAGTCAGGGCATGGCTAACTCACAGATCAAACCCTGAAGCAACCTCTGGGTTGATCTAAGTCAGCTAACTCACAGATCGAACCCTGAAACAGCATCTGAGCTGATCTAAGTCAGGGCATGGCTAACTCACAGATCAAACCCTGAAGCAACCTCTGGGTTGATCTAAGTCAGCTAACTCACAGATCGAACCCTGAAACAACCTCTGGGCTGATCTAAGTCAGGGCATGGCTAACTCACAGATCAAACCCTGAAGCAACCTCTGGGTTGATCTAAGTCAGCTAACTCACAGATCGAACCCTGAAACAGCATCTGAGCTGATCTAAGTTCGGCATGGCTAACTCACAGATCGAACCCTGAAACAACCTCTAGGCTGATCTAAGTTCGGCATGGCTAACTTTCATTCCAGGGAGAGATCCAATAAACTCTATTCACGTGATATCGATTCCAGGAATCGAACATCGTAAATGATTGCATGTGGTGAACAAAAAGCGTGAGGCGGCGTGCTTCGGAGGAAAACAGGAGGTCAGAGTCCATTTAGGCGCCATACGTTAAATTTAGAATTATTATATTTTGCAGGAAAACAGGTGGTCAAACCACATGTTACCGACCTTAGCATTGACACCCCTGACCACAAAGCATATCTTGGAACCACCTTTAATTTGTCATGCACGGTGAACTTCAACCCCTCAGTCCAAAGTATCCCACAAATCGCCTTCGTTAGACATGGAAATAAAGTACGGGACGTTGAAGGAAAATATGAAAACTTTCCTTCGAAGAAGGGAGTTCTGCGCACACGGAAGCTCTCATTGAAGAATGTGACGATTGAAGAAGTAGGAAACTGGAGCTGTTATGGCATTCAACTGGCCATCAAGGGAAACTATAGAAGGATTTATTTAGAAATAGGTAAGATGAAGTATAAATCATATCATCATTCGAATCAAGATTGGCTCACTCAACTGAAACCCCTATGTCCGCTGACAAGAGGAAACGCGAGCTCTTGGAACGAATTTACTTGCAAACAACTGTTTGAGCATGCGCCACTCTTATTCATGTTTACTTTTAAAAAAACTATCAAAGAAACCAAAAGCAAGTTCCAGAAATCCCTCGGTATTTCAGTTATTACTGACTGTTTCTCAGGCGCGTTACCATTACCATTACCATTACCATTACCATTACCATAACCATAACCATAACCATTACCATTACCATTACCATTACCATTACCATTACCATTACCATTACCATTACCATTACCATTACCATTACCATTACCATTACCATTACCATTACCATTACCATTACCATTACCATTACCATTACCATTACCATTACCATTACCATTACCATTACCATTACCATTACCATTACCATTACCATTACCATTACCATTACCATTACCATTACCATTACCATTACCATTACCATTACCATTACCATTACCATTACCATTACCATTACCATTACCATTACCATTACCATTACCATTACCATTACCATTACCATTACCATTACCATTACCATTACCATTACCATTACCATTACCATTACCATTACCATTACCATTACCATTACCATTACCATTACCATTACCATTACCATTACCATTACCATTACCATTACCATTACCATTACCATTACCATTACCATTACCATTACCATTACCATTACCAAAACATGATTGTGATGTGAAACAGAGCGAAGCGAAGTAAAGATTTAACAGCTACAACAGTAATAGAAACAGCAATAACAACAACAGCTGAATATCTAAACAGCATGAGCATTAACAACAACAATAATAGTCTCCTGCAGCTGCTAATAGTGTCGTTACGTAATGGCGTAGGAGACTACAACAACAAATACAACAGAACAAAAGCAACAACAACAACAACTGAATAACAGCAGGAGCATTAACAACAACAAGAACAAAACAGCAACAGCAACAGCAACAGCAACAGCAACAACCGCAGCACCAACAACAACAGCAACACCAACAACAGCAACAACAACAACAGCAGCAACAACCGCAGCACCAGTAACAACAGCAGCAACAACACCCTCAGCACCAGCTACAACATCAGCAGCAGCAACAACAGCAGCAACAACAACAGCAGCAGCAACAACATTAACATCAACAGCAGCAACAACATTAACATCAACAGCAGCAACAACAACAGCAACAACAACATTAACATCAACAGCAGCAACAACAACAGCAGCAACAACATTAACATCAACAGCAGCAGCAACAACAACAGCAACAACATTAACATCAACAGCAGCAACAACAACAGCAGCAGTAACAACATTAACATCAACAGCAGCAACAACAACAGCAGCAACAACATTAACATCAACAGCAGCAACAACAACAGCAGCAACAACATTAACATCAACAGCAGCAACAACAACAGCAGCAACAACATTAACATCAACAGCAGCAACAACAACAGCAGCAGTAACAACATTAACATCAACAGCAGCAACAACAACAGCAGCAACAACATTAACATCAACAGCAGCAACAACAACAACAGCAACAACATTAACATCAACAGCAGCAACAACAACAGCAGCAACAACATTAACATCAACAGCAGCAACAACAACAACAGCAACAACATTAACATCAACAGCAGCAACAACAACAGCAACAACAACATTAACATCAACAGCAGCAACAACAACAGCAGCAACAACATTAACATCAACAGCAGCAGCAACAACAACAGCAACAACAACATTAACATCAACAGCAGCAACAACAACAGCAGCAACAACATTAACATCAACAGCAGCAGCAACAACAACAGCAACAACATTAACATCAACAGCAGCAACAACAACAGCAACAACAACATTAACATCAACAGCAGCAACAACAACAGCAACAACAACATTAATATCAACAGCAGCAACAACAACAGCAACAACAACATTAACATCAACAGCAGCAACAACAACAGCAGCAACAACATTAACATCAACAGCAGCAACAACAACAACAACAACAGCAGCAACAACAACAACAGCAACAACAACAACAACAGCAGCAACAACATTAACATCAACAGAAGCAACAACAACAACAGCAACAACAACAACAGCAGCAACAACATTAACATCAACAGAAGCAACAACAACAGCAGCAGCAACAACAACAACAACAGCAGCAACAACAACAACAGCAACAAAAACATAAACAAAAGCAATAACACCAAATAACAGCATTTCCTTTTATGTGCTGGTTCTGAAGAAATGAACGTTACGCTTCTTACAAATATAAATATTTTTTTAGTTCCATGTCCTGCTGGGTATTACTGTCCATGGAACGAAAGTATAAAACACGAGTGTCCCTACGGAACATATAGTGATGGCTTGACGAACATTACTTACCAGTGTACCAAATGTCCAGGACAGTACCCTTCTACCAAACCCAGAGGTTATTCTGGTCCTGCCAAGTCCATCCAGGAATGTCCTGTCAAAGGTATTACGTCATTGGTCAGCTGGTTTGACTAGAACTAAAATAATAGCATTATAATAGTAATGAAGATAATGTTTGCTGTTACTTTTGGTTTCAGCAGAATTAAGCTTGCCAGACAACCAAATCAAATATGCAACCAACCAACCCCTTGCAACAACAACAACAACAGCAGCAACAATATTAACATCAACAGCAGCCCAGTTAAATATTAGCTATGCTAAAACTGGTGCATTTTTACATGCTTTTTTAACCTTGAAATAAAGTTCGTTCATTCGTTCGTTTATTCATTCATTCAGCGACAAGAACAACAGCAACAAAAACATAAACAAAAGCAATAACACCAAATAACAGCATTTCATTTTATGTGCTGGTTCTGAAGAAATGAACGTTACGCTTCTTACAAATATAAATATTTTTTTAGTTCCATGTCCTGCTGGGTATTACTGTCCTTTGAACGAAAGTACAAAACACGAGTGTCCCTACGGAACATATAGTGATGGCTTGACGAACATTACTTACCAATGTACCAAATGTCCAGGACAGTACCCTTCTACTAAACCCAAAGGTTATTCTGGTCCTGCCAAGTCCATCCAGGAATGTCCTGTCAAAGGTATTACGTCATTGGTCAGCTGGTTTGACTAGAACTAAAATAATAGTATTATAATAGTAATGAAGATAATGTTTGCTGTTACTTTTGGTTTCAGCAGAATTAAGCTTGCCAGACAACCAAATCAAATATGCAACCAACCAACCCCTTTCACAAAACAACCCATGAAACAACCAACCCCCAAGCCCAACAACCAGTCAACAATTTACCCAACTACCATCCCACTTACTCAACAACCAAACGACCAACCAACCACCCAACAACCAACCCACTTGCCCAACAATTACCAAACTACCAACCAACCACCCAACAACCAACCCACTTGCCCAACAATTACCAAACTACCAACCAACCACCCAACAACCAACCCACTTGCCCAACAACCAAACTACCAACCAACCACCCAACAACCAACCCACTTACTCAACAACCAAACTACCAACCAACCACCCAACAACCAACCCACTTGCCCAACAACCAAACTACCAACCAACCACCCAACAACCAACCCACTTGCCCAACAATTACCAAACTACCAACCAACCACCCAACAACCAACCCACTTGCCCAACAACCAAACTACCAACCAACCACCCAACAACCAACCCACTTACTCAACAACCAAACTACCAACCAACCACCCAACAACCAACCCACTTGCCCAACAACCAAACTACCAACCAACCACCCAACAACCAACCCACTTGCCCAACAACCAAACTACCAACCAACCACCCAACAACCAATCCACTTACTCAACAACCAAACTACCAACCAACCACCCAACAACCAACCCACTTGCCCAACAATTACCAAACTACCAACCAACCACCCAACAACCAACCCACTTGCCCAACAATTACCAAACTACCAACCGAACGGTCATGAATGCTGCATTCATCAAGACATATGTAAGAATGTTTTTACGATAGGTTCTAACCTTATATATTATCTCGTCTCAGTTTCAGTAAAACCTTCCCACTCCATGACGCCTCTTATTGTTAGCATCAGTGTTTTCTCGATCATCCTTGTTATCGTTGTTATAAAGTTCAAAAAGCAATGCAAGCGATTTCTGTTAAAAACCATAAGTGTAAACAATCTAGTCTCGGAGCCTGAATTGGTAATCAACGACTTCTTAGCGTACGACTCAGAGCAAAGGCTGTCCAATTCAGGTAAGCTTACTGAAGAACAACCGCGTTATTCTTACATTTATTTGTGCCTAGCTTTCGACCTACACGATCATCTTCAGGGCACAGTCGAAATAAGAAAAACATAAGAAAACGTGAGCCAACAGAGTAGAGCAGAAAAACAACGAATGAAGCTAGGCACAAATAAATATATTATTTGCATTATTGTTTGCATTATCTTGATGTAATCACCATCCTTATAGTTTATCATTCATCTATTATCTATAAACAGTGTGCATAGCTAGTCATGATCATTAGCATTATTTTGTCTTTTCAGCAGCCGAGACCCCTGAGTTTCCTATCCTATACGATGTATTTATCAGCTACAGCTCAAAAGACGTTACATTTGCTACGGAAATCCAAAGAGAGCTTGAACGTCAAGAATTCAAATGTTGTATCCACATCCGGGACTTCACACCAGGAGACACAATCGTAAATAACATTTCTAATGCCATATATGGAAGTCGAGTAACTTTGGCAATTTTGTCTCCCGATTTTGTTGAAAGTGAATGGTGTAAAGGCGAACTACAACAGGCTTTAACACGAAGCATGCGTGATCATCGTGTTATTCCAATCTTGTACAAAAACTGTCAGATTCCTAGAGAATTACTACATAGAACGTACATTGACTATGAGAACTGCTATGTCAAACCTTATTTCTGGGAACAACTGATAAAGGTTCTAAATCCTATGACATCGGCTTTGGAGTCAAAAGTTTGATGTTCATTGCCAACACATTTTCTGTCGTATATCGCATAGAGTAGAGGAGAAAAGTCATACATATCATTAATGGATTAAAACCTAGTGTTATTTCTTAAAAAGGAATGTCATGTACCAACGAAGTGATGAAAGTGAAAGAGGAAGTTGATTGTATATGCGTGTGAGGACTACAAGAATTAATAAATAATTAATAATAAATAAATAAATGAATAATAGCTAATAACAATTAATGAATATACCTAGCAGTGGTACGAGCCTAACTGATCTAGCCTGCGTGCAGCCCTAAATATTAATATTTAATAATAGTTATTTATTACTTATAAAGCGCAAATTAACAAGCTAATGATATGATCAATCTATAGCTTTTTATATATTATTAAATTATTTTTAGATTATAGTTCTAGTAAATTAATAATTACTAAATTAGATTTATGTTGTCCTGATCTCAAACACTTGGTGAACTTTAGTGAACATTTAATAGACTGATCAAGGACACACCAAACAATCCTTCTATTATGTCAGTGACTAGCAGTAGACGCACTCATTGATGTTGTTCATTTCATTCGATCATTTTTTGATAAATCTCTGCAATCGTTTATGATTTCGATCAACGTTTCGACCATACTTCATTGGTCTTCTTCAGGATCTGGTAATGTTGAATATTTCTCCCTAGTATTGCGTTCCATGGCTCAAGACTTGCGCAACTCATTGTCAAGTGGGATGTTTTTGCTGTGAATATATCTCATTGTTTCTATTGTCTCTAAGAATTTCCTTTTTTCAATGTTTCTCTCCTGAGAGATTATGATAATTTTGCTCTCGACCCATTTGATCTCGTGGTTACATGTCTGGTCGTGTTGCAGAGATTTCTCAAAAAATGAACGAACGAAATGAACAACACATGCAAAAATTTAAACAAGGTTTCAGATATACAAATGTTGTTACTGTTTCGACGGATGGCAAGACAAAAAGAAACGCCCTTATTATTAGTGCACTTGACATGAAACCATGATTTATTATCTATTTTCTGTCTAGGATATTGTGATGTACATATAGTGGAGTGTTTAATAAAATAGAAGAAAGTAAAATAATTCGTTCTTGCTTTACGGGGGTATCACTTAATGGCCAGTAGCTAACAAACCTGCGTGGCCCTCAGAACATTGGAACATGATCGAATCGGAATTTTATAAATTGATTTAGTTTTGCGAAGAGATGAAACCGTAAAACCCAGAAAAATCCTCGAATTCAGCACAGAAGAAAGACTACTGACCACAAACGATGACCACAGCGGTGAGAGGCGACGCGTATTAGCAGCGCACACAACTCGTTCTTTAAAAAACAAATATATATCCTCTAAACTTTTCTCCACCCGTTATTTTCTAAACTAGAATTTTTTTTGCAGAATTTAGCACAAATAAAGAGGCTATGTACAGGATTGCAGGATATAGACCCCTTTCACGTGACGTCAAAACAGCTCTGAGTCAATTGGGAGGACAAAACAAAAGAATTTCAATCCAGTTCAAACGTCGAACTTCTGAAGCCTATTATATATGCGTTCGGCTCATGTAAAGTCTGTCTGTCTCTCTGTCTCTCTTCATTGCTGAATCTTGAGAAATTTAATGATCAACCGACTTCTAGCCAACAAATGAATATGTAAATTGTCCTTTAAGTTTAGCTGCTAAAGAGAATGACTCTTAATGTAATTCTAGTGAACTTTACTCTGTGCCACTGCATGATTGGAAGATACACCTATTTCACAAAGTGGCGTCTGCCATTTATCACGTGAACAGAAGCCAGTATTACTAAAAGAAGTAATGCCGACTTCCAGTCCAGGGTTTAAAACCCCGCCATATATGCCTCGCTTTTGAAGTACACCGCGTTAAGGGCCATTTACACAAGCCCGTTTACATAGCTGCGATCTATCGCCTTGAAATCGCCATAAAATCGCCGCTCAAGTCGCGCGAAAAAGTTGCTGTATAAACGGGCCTTTATATTCCCTATCTCTTTGTGTACTTACGCTTTTAAGTGAAGCTGCATTTGTTTATTTTTCTTCTATTGTGAGGTTAAACAACTTAAATTGTTCCATTTCAGTTTTGGAATTCTTTGCTTGATGTTTATCGTTGCTACGACTTGCTTTGACATACACATTATATATAAGTGCACAATTTCCAATAATTAAATAAATAGTCCTTCAGTGTTTATGAAGATGATATTCTAATACTTCTGCGGTGAAAAAATCGCGTGGCTGTTCGTTTCATGATCCAAATGGAACGTGGAAGTTTTGAGATTTGAAAATATATTTCAAGTGAACGAATCGAAAGAGGAAAACTAGATCTACTCACATGAGACATCGAAATTCGGAAGCTATTCTCGCATGTATTTAATCGTCTTATGCCTAGTTTTAGAGCTAGGAAGGAATCGGGATTGGAGTCGAAAGCAGCTTATGACGAAGGGAAAACCATAACATAGAGTGGTAATAGCGAAAGATTTATCTCCAAATCAATACTATTTTCCCGGTAGATGTTTTCCCTTTCTAAAATGTTCTGGTTTTCTGTGACTTTTAGATCAGTTCTAGACCTCTGTGCACTTTTGATTTATCAATTTTTTTTTGGCTTGTAAGCAGATGAATAATTGGGTATCAAAGAGCAGAAAAAGTAGAAGACGCGGATTTTCATCGTAAAAAAAAAGAAATATCAAATCGAGTTTTGCGATTCCGCTTATAACGACCAGTTTTCGTTTGCCATTATATATTCCACCGACTTAAGAACTGCTTCCGACTCCGACTACAAAGTAAGTGAAAACCAACCTTTAGCATAGGCGGCGGACTAAGGTGGGCCGGGGGTGTTAGAGCACCCCGACTTGAGATTGGGGGGGGGGGGGGGGGGGGGAGGGGGGCAGAGCCCCCTAATTTTTAGGGTAATTCCGAATCCCCCCAATTGCAATTTGCTTATTCGAGCACTTGTAAATAATGAACTCGTGTTACTCTCAGTTTGGTTTGGTTTGGTTACACGTTTTATACGTTTTACATGGCTGTATTTTTTTACTTTTTTTTTGGTAATTTTGTCGATAACAGCCTCCCCAGTAGTTTTTATGTCGTTCCGCCGCCTTTGTTTAGAATTACCAAGGGCCATAAAATGCATCCAAATTTCATAGAAAAATCAAATAAAAAAATTGGTTAAAACTTGCATGAAACACATTCAGGCCTTTTTTGATGAAATGCGTAATAAAAAGCTAATCCGGTCCCTTGAGAGCAGCTGCATGCGAATCGTTGTATGACCAGCTGTACGATAAAACAACTCATTAATGGTAGCCATCATAACTGAATCATTTCTTAAGGCACAAATAAAAATGAATGAATTCGAATTCAATAAAATGACACCTGTGTTTTCGTTTCCTTTTAGAGACCTGTCTCATCACACGCACGCCTTTTATTACGGAGAACCTTATCTATAGTCCTAGCTGAAAACAGGAAGTTGTTCGCTGTTCTTGCCGGCTGTGCTAATAACGTCATTACTGCCAAGAGCATCTTGTGCAAACAGTGAACATGCGTGGAAGAAAATGTCTAGCTTTTAAAGAAATGATTAAAGTCACTGGTAAAACCTTTTAAACCAATCCCGGCGTCTTTTATTGACTGAATAGATGTCAAATTAACAGCTTTTTATAAAAGGAATAATGGGAACAATTAATCTGTCGAAACATGTTTGACAAAAAATGTTCCGACTCGAAAGTGTCTTATATTTAGCAGTTATTCGCCGAAGGCGAAGTGATTATCGATGAATATTTACCGAGCGGCGAGGTAAATATTCATCGATAATCACTGAGCCTGAGGTGAATAATTGTTTTAGTATAAATAAAAAGGTGATTATTTCAAAAAAGAAAGAAGGAAACAACATTGAAAGTGAAAATATTTTATTTTTTAAAAGCGCGACAGCCATTTTGTCCGAAAAGGTGATTATCGGCTGATAATCCGAGATAGAAAACCAATCAGAGCGCGCGATTTTGTATAATCACCTTTGTATTTATACTAATCATTGATAATATTTAATCTCTTAACCTATAAATATATGTAAATTGTATGCCTATAAACATAAGCAATAACTACTGATCAGCCATCAGGTGTGGGAGAGCAGCTAGAAATTACCTTCTGAAACCTTAACGTTGATCATTGTACAAGTCGTGTACGAGCACAAACCTACTGCACTAATAATATCATAGTACTATTGGTCATCAAGATCATCAGGTGTGGGAGAGCAGCTAGAAATTACCTTCTGAAACCTTAACGTTGATCATTGTACAAGTTGTGTACGAGAACAAACCTACTGCACTAATAATATCATAGTACTATTGGTCATCAAGATCATCAGGTGTGGGAGAGCAGCTAGAAATTACCTTCTGAAACCTTAACGTTGATCATTGTACAAGTTGTGTACGAGAACAAACCTACTGCACTAATAATATCATAGTACTATTGGTCATCAAGATTATCAGGTGTGGGAGAGCAGCTAGAAATTACCTTCTGAAACCTTAACGCTGATATTTGTACAAGTCGTGGACGAGCAAAAAACCTACTGGAACAAAAAAGGTAAACTATTTTTGAAAGAAATTTATTGCATGTAGTTTTCCTTTTCAAAAATACGGTTTTCTCTTACAACATATACCTGAGAAGGAGGAGTATTTAAATGATTGAGTTGAGCTTATCTCATGATGAAAAATATAATTAATGATTTAATAATATTATAACTTTTATATCATTCATAATATCATTCATAATATCATTCATAATTATTTCCCAGAAGTTTTGACAATGTACCTGAACAATTCGTCTCATGCTAATGCAACACTGTGGTGGACAACAGGACCACTAGCTCATACTAAAATCGTCTTATATGCTATTCTACTTGTCTGGTCTCTGCTTGGGAACGTACTCGTCATCGCTGTCGTGTATTGCGATCAAAACTTGAGGACAAATATGAACTATTTGATTGTCAATATGGCTGTATCAGACTTGCTCGTTCCCTTGATAGCAATGCCATGGTTGATTTCACGTCAGATAGTACGGCCAGGAGAGTGGTTAGTGGAGGGTCCCCTTGGTGAGGCACTGTGTAAACTGGTTCCTTTTCTTTCTGATATATCACCATACGTATCGTCTATCGATCTTGTCATCATTGCTTTTCGAAGATTTATGGCTGTTGTTTACCCAACTCGAATACGGATTTTAACTCCTAAAAAAAGATTGATTCTGATCTTTTTCCCTTGGATCGTAGCCATGGCTCTCTTTTCTCCATACTTTTACACCTTTCGTCTGATAAATGATTGGGGCTACACGGTGTGCTACTACTCTTGGTCACCAGCATTTGAGTATCGGACAGCTCAAATGACATTCCTTTTTATAATTGCAACAGTGGGCTTCATCATTCCTTTGATCACCATCATAATCTTCTATACCATCATACAATATAAACTACGTAAAAGTCTGAACAATGTCATGGAGTTGATTGAAAGAGAAACGATTCGTTCACGACAGCGAAGAAACACAAGAATATTCAACATGTCAATAATTATAATCATAGTGTTTACTATCGGTTGGTCTCCTTTAGGTGTGCTGAATTTGTTGCGTTTGTTCAAACATCCTTCAATAATGACAATGAACATTGAAACATTTAGAAAGATGCATTTTGCGTTTCTTTATTTGTGGTTCTTTCTTGCGGCAATCAATCCTTGCATCTATTTTTTGTTTCTGAAAGACTTTAGACAAGGAATCATCAAAATATTTTCCTGTAGAAAAGCTGCAAATGAACAAACATGTACTTTATGTGTATGTTGTGCAAACACTGTGGTAACAGGTGGAGATCAGGAACCAGGACGTACTCCACATGTACACCATGCACCTCTCTCAATACCACTACAGTCTAGGATGAACATCAACACTAGATGCACCAGAACACCAGGTGGAGATAGTAACCAGGACCCAACATGTACACCACCTCACATCTATACCACTTCATTCTAGGATGAACATCAACACTAGATGCACCAGAACACCAGGTGGAGATAGTAACCAGGACCCAACATGCACACCACCTCACATCAATACCACTTCATTCAAGAATAGAAATCAACTAGACACAACAGGAACAGTTGAAACAAACAGCATCTAGATTTTGTATTCAACGGGAATACAATAATCTACTAAAGATAGTAAAGATGGGTTTGCCCAACTGAGAAAATTGCTGCACTTAATTGAGTGGTGATGCCAAGAAACAATGAAACACTTAACACTTGAAAGAAAAATCGCAAAATAGTATAAAAACAATTAAAAATTAGATTAATGAAATTGTCTGAGTAATCTTACATATAACTAAATAAATGTAGTTTTCGAATATACATTTATAATTGTCTAATTTGGAACATAAAAAAAGTAGTTGAGTTCAAAGTGACATTCTACCGCACTTCATTTGACAACTTAACGAAGGATCAGAATTTCCGCCATGTCGATCGAAATTACATTAACATACTCTGTGGATAATAAGCTTCAAAACGGTGTCTCAGATTTTTGATATCTTTTTTAGATCGGGCGCAATCACGCCTTAAATCCGGATGTTTGAATTTTCGGTGGTCATAATTGCAAAATAGAGAATATCTTTTGAATGAAAAAACATTTCAAAAAATTGAGACACCGTTTTTTAGGTCGCGTTGTGATTTATCACAATCCAAAGTTTCAGTTCGTTCCGATGTAATCCGAATGAGCCACAATGTTTTAAGAAAGTTAGTTTGATCACTCTAAAACTGCGGAAAAACCCGATTAACTTTTTGTGTGTCACGAAAAAGAAAATTTCAAATTGATTTTTGAAAACTACGTTTATTTAGCTTTCAGAAAATGTATACTTTTATATAATAATATTGAAAAAGCAGCGCGAAATTTGGCTTGCGCGTAAAGTAATCTCGAAGACCTCGAACGTATCCTGATACCTTAAGTGAAGCTACATTTGTTTATTTTTCTTCTATTGTGAGGTTAAACAACTTGAATTGTTCCATTTCAGTTTTCGAATTCTTTGCTTAATGTTTTCGTTGCTACGACTTGCTTTGACCAAAATACACATTATATATAAGTGCACAATTTCCAACAATTAAATAAATAGTCCTTCAGTGTTTATGAAGACGATATTCTAATACTTCTGCGGTGAAAAAATCGCGTGGCTGTTCGTTCCATGATCCAAATGGAACGTGGAAGTTTTGAGATTTGAAAATGTATTTCAAGTGAACGAATCGAAAGAGAAAATCTAGATCTACTCACATGAGACATCGAAATTCGGAGGCTTTTCTCGCATGTATTTAATCGTCTTATGCCTAGTTTTAGAGCTAGGAAGGAATCGGGATTGGAGTCGAAAGCAGCTTATGACGAAGGGAAAACCATAACATAGAGTGGTAATAGGAGTCAGAAGGTTTTCTTTTTCTATACTGACTCTGAATATGACTCCGGTCCTTTGTGGCAAATGAAAACTGCATGGATTCTTATTGGTATCGCGAGCAGAAGCAGAAACGCAAAACCATGCATTCCGAATGCTGAATGCATGGTTTTGCGTTTCTATAATAACAGAAACAAAATTGGTGGAAAATTCCCTGGTTAATGACACCTTTCTAACGAATTTTTAAAATAAAAAACCAAAAACAAATATTGCCTAGAGGTAAATCAGGAATATAAATAGCGAAAGATTTATCTCCAAATCAATACTATTTTCCCGATAGATGTTTTCCCTGTCTAGAATGTTCTGGTTTTCTGTGACTTTTAGATCAGTTCTAGACCTCTGTGCACTTTTGATTTATCAATTTTTTTTGGCTTGTAAGCAGATGAATAATTGGGTATCAAAGAGCAGAAAAATTAGAAGACGGATTTTCATTGTTAAAAAAGAAATATCAAATCGAGTTTTGCGATTCCGCTTATAACGACCAGTTTTCGTTTGCCATTATATATTCCACCGACTTAAGAACTGCTTCCGACTCCGACTACAAAGTAAGTGAAAACCAACCTTTAGCATAGGCGGCGGACTAAGGTGGGCCGGGGGTGTTAGAGCACCCCCACTTGAGATTGGGGGGGGGGGGGGGGATGGCTGAGCCCCCTAATTTTTAGGGTAATTCCGAATCCCCCCAATTGCAATTAGCTTATTCGAGCACTTGTAAATAATGAACTCGTGTTACTCTCAGTTTGGTTTGGTTTGGTTTGGTTACACGTTTTATACGTTTTACATGGCTGTATTTTTTTATTTTTTTTTGGTAATTTTGTCGATAACAGCCTCCCCAGTAGTTTTTATGTCGTTCCGCCGCCTTTGTTTAGAATTACCAAAGGCCATAAAATGCATCCGAATCTTATAGAAAAATCAAATAAAAAAATTGGTTAAAACTTGCATGAACCACATTAAGGCCTTCAGTTTTGATGAAATGCGTAGTAAAAACTAGCTAATCCGGTCCCTTGAGAGCAGCTGCATGCGAACCGTTGTATGACCAGCTGTACGATAAAACAACTCATTAATGGTAGCCATCATAACTTTTATTACGCCTTTTATTACGGAGAACCTTATCTATGGTCCTAGCTGAAAACAGGAAGTTGTTCGCTGTTCTTGCCGGCTGTGCTAATAACGTCCTAATTGCCAAGAGCATCTTGTGTAAACAGTGAACATGCGTGGAAGAAAATGTCTAGCTTTTAAAGAAACGATTATATAAAGTCACTGGTAAACCAATCCCGGCGTCTTTTATTGACTGAATAGATGTCAAATTAACAGCTTTTTTTTAAAGGAATAATGGGAATCTGTCGAAACATGTTTCACAAAAAATGTTCAAACTCAAAAGTGTCGTTCATTCTGAAACCTTAACGTTGATCATCGTACAAGTTGTGTACGAGCACAAACCTACTGCACTAATAATATCATAGTACTATTGGTCATCAAGATCATCAGGTGTGGGAGAGCAGCTAGAAATTACCTTCTGAAACCTTAACGTTGATCATTGTACAAGTTGTGCACCAACACAAACCTACTGCACTAATAATATCATAGTACTATTGGTCATCAAGATCATCAGGTGTGGGAGAGCAGCTAGAAATTACCTTCTGAAACCTTAACGTTGATCATTGTACAAGTTGTGTACGAGCACAAACCTACTGCACTAATAATATCATAGTACTATTGGTCATCAAGATCATCAGGTGTGGGAGAGCAGCTAGAAATTACCTTCTGAAACCTTAACGTTGATCATTGTACAAGTTGTGCACCAACACAAACCTACTGCACTAATAATATCATAGTACTATTGGTCATCAAGATCATCAGGTGTGGGAGAGCAGCTAGAAATTACCTTCTGAAACCTTAACGTTGATCATTGTACAAGTTGTGCACCAACACAAACCTACTGCACTAATAATATCATAGTACTATTGGTCATCAAGATCATCAGGTGTGGGAGAGCAGCTAGAAATTACCTTCTGAAACCTTAACGTTGATCATTGTACAAGTTGTGCACCAACACAAACCTACTGCACTAATAATATCATAGTACTATTGGTCATCAAGATCATCAGGTGTGGGAGAGCAGCTAGAAATTACCTTCTGAAACCTTAGATTTATTAATGTATAAGTTGTGTACGAGCACAAACCTACTGGAACAAAAAAGGTAAACTATTTTTGAAAGAAATATATTGCATGTAGTTTTCCTTTTCAAAAATACGGTTTTCTCTTACATCTCCTACAACATATACCTGAATAGGAGGAGTCTTTAAAAGATTGAGTTGAGCTTATCTCATGATGAAAAATATAGTTAATGATTAAATAATATTGTAACTTTTATATCATTCATAATATCATTCGTAATTAATTCCCAGACGTTTTGACAATGTACCTGAACAATTCATCACATGCTAATGAGACACTGTGGTGGACAACAAGACCTCCAGATCATACTATAATAACCTTGTATGCTATTTTACTTGTCTGGTCTCTACTTGGTAACGTACTCGTCATCGCTGTCGTGTATTGCAATCAAAACATGAGGACAAATATGAACTACTTGATTGTCAATATGGCTGTATCAGACTTACTCGTTCCCTTGATAGCAATGCCATGGTTGATTTCAGGTCAGATAGTACGGCCAGGAGAGTGGTTAGTGGAGGGTCCCCTCGGTGAGGCACTGTGTAAACTGGTTCCTTTCCTCTCTAATATATCACCAACAGTATCATCTATCAATCTTGCCATCATTGCTTTCCAAAGGTTTATCGCTGTCGTTTACCCGACTCGAAGACATATTTTAACTCCTAAAACAAGATGGCTTCTGATCTATATCCCTTGGATCGTAGGCATGGTTCTCTTCTCTCCATTCTTTTACACCTTTCGTCTGAGAAATGAACCGGGCTTTACGATGTGCTACTCCTCTTGGTCACCAGCATTTGAGTATTTCACAGCGGAAATGACATTCCATTCTATATTACTAATAGTGGGCTTTATCATTCCTTTGATAACCATCATAATCTTCTATACCATAATACAATATAAAATACGTAAAAGTCTGAACAATGTCATGGAGTTGATTGAAAGAGAAACGATTCGTTTACGACAGCGAAGAAACACAAGAATATTCAAGATGTCAATCACTATAATCATAGTGTTTACCATCGGCTGGTCTCCTTTACGTGTGCTGGATTGGTTGTCATTTTTCCAACATCATTCAATAATGATAATGGACATTAAAACAAAAAAAAAGATGCATTTTGCGTTTATGTATCTGTGGGGCCTTCTTGCGGCAATCAATCCTTGCATCTATTTTTTGTTTCTGAAAGACTTTAGACAAGGAATCATCAAAATATTTTCCTGTAGAAAAGCTGCAAATGAACAAACATGTACTTTATGTGTATGTTGTGCAAACACTGTGGTAACAGGTGGAGATCAGGAACCAGGACGTACTCCACATGTACACCATGCACCTCTCTCAATACCACCACAGTCTAGGATTAACATCAACACTAGATGCACTAGAACACCAGATGGAAATAGTAACCAGGACGCAACATGTACATCACCTCACATCAGTACCACTTCAGTCTAGGATGAACATCAACACTAGATGCACTAGAACACCAGATGGAAATAGTAACCAGGACCCAACATGTACACCACCTCACATCTATACCACTTCAGTCTAGGATGAACATCAACACTAGATGCACCAGAACACCAGGTGGAGATAGTAACCAGTACCCAACATGTACACCACCTCACATCAATACCACTTCAGTCTAGGATAGAAATCAACTAGACACAACAGGAACAGTTGAAACAAACAGCACCTAGATTTTGTATTCAACGGGAATACAATAATCTAATAGAGATAGTAAAGATGGGTTTGCCCAACTGAGAAAATTGCTGCACTTAATTGAGTGGTGATGCCCAAAAAACAATGAAACACTTAACAGTTGAAAGAAAAATCGCAAAATAGAGTACAAACACTAAAAGTGTGCAACATAAATACCACTAAATACTGGTAAATTATGCTAATTCTATTGTTCTCTATTGTTTAATCAACACTATTTAATGGTAAATAGTGCAAAGTATTGCACACTTTTAGTGTTTGTACTCTAGTATAAGTATAGGTAATAATATGGTTTCGAGTTCAATTTGGGATTAATTTGCACGAGTGTGTTTTTTAAAAAGTTCAAATTGCACGAGACCGTAGGTCGAGTGCAATTTGAGCTCTTTGAAAAACACACGAGTGCAAATTATCCCAAATTGAACGAGAAACCATATTATTACTTATTAATAATATACATGAAAAATCTTACAAACTTTACCGTCCGACATTGAAAAACTCAAGAAAAACTCTGAGCGCGCGCTCAATGACGTGAGATTTATTCAAAAACAAACAAAATCACCAACTTTTTAGCCGTTTTCACCGCTTAAACTTGTTCCTTCACGATCGGAAAATGCATAGTCTTGATGTTCAATAATGTTATCAAGAGCAGAATAAAAAAAAAATTGGTTTCAAGACCGTTTTCGGAAAAAATTTAATTTGCACTGTGTTACACTTTTTTGCACTGTATTACCTTGTTTTTGCACTGAATTACCTCTAAAATGCACTGTTCATCAGCCAATCAGAATCGAGTAATTTTTGTATGTATATTATTAAAACAATTAAAAATTAGATTAATGAACTTGTCTGAGTAATCTTACATATATAACTCACTTACACTCTGTCGTTAGTCTGATCGAAACCAAGTTTTGGTAAAAATGCCATTCATTATTTTTTCTTTGTAATTTTGGTGAATTTTTAATTACTGTACATGTAGGCTAGAAGTTTAGACAGTGACCTTTCCGTATCTAGTAAGGTTAAGTTCGTTTTATCACAAAAAAAAAAAAACTAAAATTCTCCTTTACTTCATGATCATTTCTTCGAAAACGCATATACTTCGTATAAATCATCATTTTTAATTGATGCTTGAACATGCTTGAACAACTTCAAACGTTTATGCCTTAATCATATAGGGAAGCATGCATGGCAAGCTTGGGAGGCGTAGCTGTTACTCGCCTGACTCTCATTGCAGCCTGTCGGTGTCCTATGTGAGTAGAGTTTGTTGTTGATTCTCTCCCTTGCTGGTTGGGTTTTTCTCCCGGGTGATATTCTAGATTGGGTTATCCTCGTACATCTCCATTAGCACTATTATGTAGAAAAATGGTTTTGTTAAAATTGATGACCAGTCAGCAAACAAGGGGTTCACTTTATTGCTGTTTACACTCACTACCGACTTGAATGTTGTCAGTAACTCTTAATGAGATAAGACACAACACTTTCTAAAGGTATAGATTCTTTTTTTTTAAAGGTTTTTAATGTTCTTACAACGGTTCAATGGCTGACCATATTTAATACTAAAAGGGCTTACGCAAAGTGTTTTAAAAAGTGGAGTTTAGTTTTTCAATGTCCACTTAATGCATATCAAGACACTCTGACACACCGAATAAAACTGTCTTGCTAAGGGTACAAAAATGATGATTACTGAATGAGGCAGCTGTGGCCTTATAATCTATCCAGCTGTGCTTATATAACTATTACCCCCAAACTGAACCTTGTCATGTAAATTTGAACGGAGAACAATGTCATTCAAAATCAGCAAGAAACATGACTACACAGCACTAAAGCCATAACGTCAAGCTTCATAATTGATTGAAACACGATGATATCTGACGCTCATATATGAATACAAATTCATGATATCTTAGTACTTATTGGTCATCAAGACCATCTGGTGTGGTATAAAAGCAGTTATAAACAACCTTCTAAAACCTTAACGTTTGCTATCTAAAACCTCATTGTACGAGTTGTGTACGAGAACAAACCTACTACACTAATAATATCATAGTACTATTGGTCATCAAGATCATCAGGTGTGGGAGAGCAGCTAGAAATTACCTTCTAAAACCTAATTAACGTTGATCATTGTACGAATTGTGTACGATCACAAACCTACTGCACTAATAATATCATAGTACTATTGGTCATCAAGATCATCAGGTGTGGGAGAGCAGCTAGAAATTACCTTCTGAAACCTTAACGTTGATCATTGTACGAATTGTGTACGATCACAAACCTACTGCACTAATAATATCATAGTACTATTGGTCATCAAGATCATCAGGTGTGGGAGAGCAGCTAGAAATTACCTTCTGAAACCTTAACGTTGATCATTGTACGAATTGTGTACGATCACAAACCTACTGCACTAATAATATCATAGTACTATTGGTCATCAAGATCATCAGGTGTGGGAGAGCAGCTAGAAATTACCTTCTGAAACCTTAACGTTGATCATTGTACGAATTGTGTACGATCACAAACCTACTGCACTAATAATATCATAGTACTATTGGTCATCAAGATCATCAGGTGTGGGAGAGCAGCTAGAAATTACCTTCTGAAACCTTAACGTTGATCATTGTACAATTTGTGGACGAGAACACAAACCTACTGCACTAATAATATCATAGTACTATTGGTCATCAAGATCATCAGGTGTGGGAGAGCAGCTAGAAATTACCTTCTGAAACCTTAACGCTGATATTTGTACAAGTCGTGTACGAACAAAAACCTACTGGAACAAAAAAGGTAAACTATTTTTGAAAGAAATTTATTGCATGTAGTTTTCCTTTTCAAAAATACGGTTTTCTCTTACATTTCCTACAACATATACCTGAGTATGAGGAGTCTTTAAAACATTGAGTTGAGATTATCTTATGATGAAAAATATGATTAATGATTTAATAATATTGTAACTTTTATATCATTCATAATTATTTCCCAAAAGTTTTTACAATGAACCTGAACAATTCATCACATGCTAATGAAACACCGGAATGGACACAAGGACTTGCAGCTCATACTAAAATAACCTTGTATTCTATTCTACTTGTCTGGTCTCTACTTGGTAATGTACTCGTCATCGCTGTCGTGTATTGCAATCAAAACATGAGGACAAATATGAACTACTTGATTGTCAATATGGCTGTATCAGACTTACTCGTTCCCTTGGTAGCAATGCCATGGTTGATTTCACGCGAGGAATTACGACTCGAAGAGTGGTTAGTGGATGGTACCTTCGGTGAGGCACTTTGCAAATTCGTCCCTTTCCTCTCTGATATATCACAATACGTATCATCTATCGATCTTGTCATCATTGCTTTTCAAAGATTTATCGCTGTTGTTTACCCAACTCGAAGACAGATTTTAACTCCTAAAAAAAGGTGGATTCTGATCTTTTCCCCTTGGATCGTAGCCATGGCTCTCTTTTCTCCATACTTTTACACCTATCGTCTGACAAATGAACGGGGCTACACGAAGTGCTCCTCCTCTTGGTCACCGGCATTTGAGAATTGGACAGCTCAAATGACATTCCTTTTTATAATTGCAACAGTGGGCTTCATCATTCCTTTGATCACCATCATAATCTTGTATACCATCATACAATATCAAATACGTAAAATTCTGAACAATGTCATGGAGTTGATTGAAAGAGAAACGATACGTTCACGACAGCGAAGAAACACAAGAATATTCAACATGTCAATCACTATAATCATAGTGTTTACTATCGGTTGGTCTCCTTTAGGTGTGTGGAATTTGTTGTTTTTGTTCCACCATCCTCTAGTCATGACAATGGACTTTGAAACATTAAGAAATATACGTTTTGCGGTTCTTTATCTGTGGTGCCTTCTTGCGGCAATCAATCCTTGCATCTATTTTTTGTTTCTGAAAGACTTTAGACAAGGAATTATAAAGATACTTTCCTGTAGAAAAGCTGCAAATGAACAAACATATACTTTATGTGTATGTTGTGCAAACACTGTGGTAACAGGTGGAGATCAGGAACCAGGACGTACTCCACATGTACACCATGCCCCTCTCATCTATACCACTACAGTCTAGGATGAACATCAACACTAGATGCACCAGAACACCAGGTGGAGATTGTAATCAGGATCCAACATGTACACCACCTCACATCAATACCACTTCAGTCTAGGATGAACATCAACACTAGATGCACCAGAACACCAAGTGGAGATGGTAACCAGGACCCTACATGTACACCACCTCACATCAATACCACTTCAGTCTAGGATGAACATCAACACTAGATGCACCAGAACACCAGGTGGAGATAGTAACCAGGATCCAACATGTACACCACCTCACATCAATACCACTTTAGTCTAGGAGCGCCGTCCTACGCCGACTATGCAGCAATGAAAATTGTTGCGCGCGGGATGGTAATACGAGCAACGGGCATTCGCTCTGCAGCTTGTAACGAAAAATGTTGCGTGACAAGTTGCACGATTTTGTTGCAATGTTATATATATCGAAGTCTGCACATTTCCAGCCATCTTACGTTATGCGCAGTGTAAAACTACGGAATTACTTTAAGTCCAAATTGAGGAATTAATTAAAAAATTGGGATTATGAAAAATTAATGCTAAAAAGAAATGAAACGGAAAAAGAGAAAAAACTATAAAAAAAAATAATGCGGATTTTAGATGAAGAGCCCCATATGGTCGATAAAGGTAGCCATGTTACATGGCTGGAACAATACAATCGTTTTACATGAGAAAGAATTCATTTCCCGAGAAGAAGAGGAATATATAACGCTCCATGAAATTAACGCGAATTTCAAAAAATCGCGTTAATCTAAGTCGTGTTCATTTCTTTGAATGTTAATTTCCATGTCATTAATAAAGTGGAACGTTTATTTTCACGATATCAATTTCTAGTAATATTATATTTAATCTACTTTTGAAAAAATATTTATTTTAAAACTTAACATTACAGCTAGTCACTTAAGAACAACAACATTTCAATTTTTGTCGGAAATTATATTTTCGTTTTTCATTCTACAAGCTGTTCATTTTCACTTTCAGATGAGTTATCTTTGTGTCCATCGCGTTAATTTCATCTTAATGGTAATTTTGGCTTCTCTCTTGCGTTAATGTTATTTATTTGAAAGTATTTTTGCCCTCAATTCGATGGCGAGGAGGGCCACTCCAATTTGGAAGTTAGAAGTTGGAAGCTCAGTTCGTATCTTACATCAAAGTCAATAATACAGGATAATTAAGAAGGTGAAAAGAATTGTCATCTTCGGCGGGCGCGATTTAGAGGGGGAGGGGATGGGTACCCAGTGCTCACCTCTGGAAGTGAAATCCTGGACTGTTCTTTAATCATATAATTATCTCCAAAGGCAAATAGCACCAACAACCTGAATCAATGAAATGGGGTTCCTAATATTTTGCACCATTGTTTTGACCTCCTACTTAACTCGCAGTTGAATCATCTAGTACTGTTTACACTTACAGAAAATAACAGCGCTTAAATAGTTATTTAATTTGATATACCGATTCCCTACCACATCTACCTCACAACTGATACCTTTAATTCTTAATTAACTTGACCGAAATAATACTTTAATCTTATTGTTGTCATTGAGAAATCTAGTTCAGACTCCACGGCGCCGCGAACGATTTTCACACATTAAATCAGATAAAATAATAATTACGTGTAAAATCAAATTAGGAAAAGATTACTTAATTGAATTACTTATCGTCAAGAGTAAGTTTATGCACTAGTTTTAATAGACAAAATAGTTTAGAAAGTTTTCTTTTGAATGCTTTGTTATTTATCTCTATAGTTGTGGATTTTCATGCATTTAAGCAGAATTAAACGTTTATATTTGTTTGTCAAAACTAATTGCTTTCACAATCAAATTTAAATGCCTGTGACATGGAGATAATTTAAAAGCTTGAGCGGGTCGTAGTTGAGGTATGGGATTCTAACTGAAACAAAAGTAAAAATTAAATTTCAGAGCAATTGAGAAACCGAGGAAATATGGTAACGATAACTGGATTCGGTGGTAAAGGCGTGAAATTTGAACTTCGAAGTCCCAGAGCTTTTAGACTGGTAGTACCCTCGTATTAGATATAATTGCGTTCAAGTTTGGGACGCAGTCATTTTGATAGTGCCGCGAATATGATCGTAAACGTCTTTTCTCTTTCTCAATTCCTTCTTTTTTTGCTCTATCTTTCTTTCTTTCTTTCTTTCTATCTTTCTTTCTCTCTTTCTTTCTCTCTTTCTTGTTCCTAGCCTGTTCCTGGTTGTCATTGTTGTTGTTCTTCTTGGGTGTTCGATAATTTTAACTCTCGTAGGTAACAAAACCCTAACTCTTAACGAGAGTTTAAGTCGGGCTGCATGCAGGACGGTCACCTTATTGTTGTCAGCTTGACAAAAAACAACAAGAAACGCTTTGTTTTATCATAGACATATAGATCGCTAAGGTCTTTCTCCACTAAATTCTTCTATCATAGAAGAAGTCTATGATAGACTCTATAGGCATATGCATTCTAGTAGCTTCAGTAATTGCGCAGTTTTCTTTTATCATATCTCTTGCGCGCGAACCCGGTCAAGATGTGAGTTTGGGGTATGTCGCCTTCAGTTGATCTTTATTGCTGGGTAGCACTACATCAATGTTACAACAAAACAACTGATACTACATTAATGAATGAAGCGCAACGCAAGGTAACTCTCGCTTTACCCTTTTTGTGGGAGTCCTGTGTTGGGTCGACTCGGCGAGGGTTGCCAGTGGAGAATGCTATGGTACATGTTGGTAGTGCAAAATGACTGATTGCGTTGTTATGTTTGGTCAGTATCGCCCTTGTTGAAGACTGAAAACTTACACTCCACAGAATTGAAGTACCATATGTGAGATCTCTTAGAACTGTGATGTGATTGGATGAGAAGACATGTGAAGCCCGCCCGATCGATCAAATGGTAAAATAGATTTGAACTTTTGTCAGGTTCAAAATTACTCATAGTCGAGATGATTTATGATCCTTGATTGGAATGGCGGGGCTAAAATGATATCAATGAAACAATGAACCAATCAGAATAACGGAGGAAGCCCTTCTGATGTTACACCATCAATCTTGGTCACTGGGATTGTCAGTCAGTAGGTGGTTAGCCAATCAGATTCGAGCTGGTTGACGTAGGTCAACTCGTCCCTCCTAATTAGCAACGTCTGAGAGAAAAACTTGGTAATCCGATAAGAGACGAAGAATTCTGAAAGCATCTTGATAGTGGCTCTTCCTGCATTCACTGCTATGCGACCATCAACTTCGAACATGCAGAACAACGCTATTTCGTTTTCTATAGATTCAATCATAGCCAGAAGTGATCCTCCGAAAGAAAAGCACTTGACTGGAATCAAGCCACTAATACCGAGTAATACTCGAATACCAGAAGTTAACGAAGAGTCCGTGCAAACACCCCATTATGAAGACCAAATATGTGTGAACCTCCATAAAGACGCTGACAAAACAAACGATAGATGTGAGTTGGAAAGAACCAAATCTACCGACGAAAAGGACGACTCGATTCATTCTGATGATTCGCAAACAAGTGAGTAGTGATTTGATGTGTGTTTTTAGTGTTCCTCTAATGGAACCACGTACAATTCTATTCTGGTTTCCCCATCCCAACATCATCTACATATTATTATTCAAGAACTTAATTTAGAGGCTTTCCATATTCAGTATTTTTGTGTAAGTCAGTGTTTTGTTCGATGTTGTGTGGTTGTTTTTGCTGTTTGATCTACGAGACCGCAGTTCACTACTATTAATCATATTTTGACATCTTTAGGACAGCTAAATGAACTCCATTAAATCGATCATGTATCAGTTAACTAGTATTCCCATCAAAAAGAATCTCTACAATTATCATTTTCTCTTTTATAATGGTTTATTTTCTCTAGAATTTGTCTTGATATTATTTTAAAATATTTTTGCTTTTGTGTTTTGACAGGCTCGAAAGAAAATGAAGTAACAATGACAGAAAACGACGCTTGTGAATGTGTGGATGAAGATGTACTCGAAGGATCAAAACATCGGCGCAAAAGAACTGCATTTACAAGCCAACAACTTTTGGAACTCGAACGAGAATTTTACAACAAAAAGTATGTATCATTAGAAGAAAGATCTCACATCGCAACGAACTTAAAACTAACAGAAGTTCAGGTTAAAATATGGTTTCAAAACCGAAGAGCAAAATGGAAACGTGTAAGATCGCTAGCTCATCCTGCTCATGGCAATCGTAAGTTGAACACTCCTAAACTGGTTGTTCCAATACCAATACATGGCAATAGATATGCTGCCATGAACCAAATGAACGCGTCTTGAGCTGGATAAACACTGGTAGTATTTTGTGTACATATTTGATCAATGGATAGAGAATTATTTTATGATAAAAGATTGGTTGTAACAATCGCAATCAAGAGGACAAGAACTCTACTTATACGAGGAGAATGACCCTAGTACAACTTGCCTATGAATAATGGAACTCCCATACCAAATCATTGTTTATAAAGATAGTTTTTTCAAGATTCTATTGAGCTTGTTTCTGTTATGAACTTGGTTGGAAAATATATACCAAGAATCGATGATGAACATTTTTCAATAAATCAACCCAGTTGCTCAGAGTTTTCAAGTTGCTATCGATAGCAAATTTACTTTGTCTGAGTTTATAAGCTTAGTAGGCAATAGGCTTGAAGTATTCAAGCTTCAGTGTCCTTTCTTAAAACCACTAATCCCTATTTAGGACACTTTGGATATTGTGTTCAGTATTTTAGAGTTCCCTCTTCCATCATAGTTTCTTTGTCTTTTGGCGAGCATCTTCGAGCAACACTTTCTTTTGATTCTTCTCTAACTGCATCTTAGTTCACGAACAATGCGGCTGGACTCAGTAAGTTTAGATATTTTCTCTGGTTTCTATGAAAGTTTTGCCGCCACTTTCACACTCATTTGGTGCCTGTTCGTCTGTGTTTAAAGCCATTTGAGAAGTTTGTTTGATTAAAACGTGTGAGGGTGTGAAAACAAGACTTGTTATCCAAGCTCTGTCCATTGATAAGCAAGCGTCTCTATCTTCCTTTTCTGTGTTCCTGTATTCGACAATCTTTGATAACAATTTACCATTATAACAATCAGTAAACAAGTTTCTTATTGAAGACAAAAATGACTTGAATATGATGGATATTTGGTTTTCTTTGAATCCAGTACTAGAGCAATCAGCTTACTAAAACTACATCAGATTTAACGCTGTTTCTATTCGATGTTTCCAAATTTGACGTTAAATTTCATGAATTGTTTTACAATTCTATCCATAGTTCTAGCTTTTCTGAGTTTCCCTATTGTGTGTACTGATACTTTAGACTTCGTAATCTATAAAAATTACGAGCTATTTTGAGACAAGAATTTCGAAAATACGAGTATTGCTATACTACTACAAACATTGTTAGTTGTGCTTCTCCACAGTTCTTCTATTTCAGTCTTAGTCAGTTTTCAATAACGTTTTTAGTTATCAAAACTGTCTATCTAATTCTGTTCTCACTGTTAGCAAAGTGGCAGCACAGAAACAGTGATTTCTAGTGGATTGTTATTGTTTGTGACAAGTCTTGCACGTGAACCCAGGGAAGTATCGAACCGTGCAAGTATCATTTTTGAGCAACATTTCTATAACGTAGCAACCAAACTGATTTTGTTAGATTATTTGAAGTAATCGCTAGTTCCTGAAAAAACATCCCAAGAATCAATTGTATTGGCCGATCTGCTTGTTGGATTTTGAAAGAATTTTTAGGCATAAAAACTCTTTAAGAGATAAAGATGCATTAGAAACATACAAAGAAAACATGTCGAAAAAATACGAATGGAATGAAAAGATTTGATCATAGTCAGTCAAAACTCTGTTTCGTATGGACTACAGGATTAAACAGTTTTTATCTATGAGAAGTTATCTTGTGTATTTTCTTTTTTTATCTTGCAATTGTAGATACATATCTACTTAGGTAAAGTGTTTCAAATTATCAGGGAAAAACAACATTTTTTGAAGTCTATCTTAACCAAACCAAACCAAACCAATTCTTCGATTTAAAAAAAAATTGAGCTAAAAAAAACAACAACCAAGATACACTTCGCGGTTTATTGCATAGATCTGTACCCTCTGTTAGCGTCTAAAAAAACAGAAGAGTATGTACGTTTGTGTCAAGTATAGCTGGCATGAATAAAAGCTGCTTGTCTCACCATCCCACCTCATTAATAACTTAATTCAATTATAGCCATATCCTTTTAGCTTCAGATCACACAAAACTTCCCTGCGAAAAGGAAAATAGTATCTGCTAGCAGGGAATTATAAAAAAAACTTGCCATATTTTTGTATCGTTTTTGTTTTGTATTCTGAGAGAGTGAAAGCGAGTACCAAATTGGTTTTTTAGATAGAGAATCCAATTTAATGTCAAAATATTGTTACCGAGAAGACATTGATGTGTGTAGAGAAACCATTAAAGTGCACATGCATTTCATACCATTCAAAAGCCATTTGATCATTTTCAATGTAATTTCAGTTAAGAAAGCTGTGCACAACCAAGCAAACGTTTTTGGCTTCAATAAATTGTCGAATAAAAAATAAAATTCACTGTCGAAATATTTTTTGCCCAGAAGCCATTGAAGTGTTCAGAAAAACCATTAAAGTGCACATCGACTCCATACCCGTTCAAACTGAAGCCAGTTAAGTGTCTTTACCGCAGTTTCGGTTAATAAAGTGATTGACAATCAAGCAAACGTTTTTGGCTTCAATAAATTGTTATTGTCAAACATTAAATATTCTTATTGAGAAGCCATTGAAAAGTTCATAAAAACCATTAAAGAACACATGCATTTCATACCATTCAAAAGCCAGTTATGTTTTTTCCATGGAATTTCAGTTAAGAAAGTTGTGCACAATCAAGCAAACATTTTTGGATAAATTGTTATTTATTTAAAAAACACTAATTTGCTGTCAAAATATTTTTTTACCGAGAATTTAAGCCATTGATGTGTTTACAGCAACCATTTAAGTGCACATGCATACCATTCAAAAGCCATTTCATTAAAGAAAGTATAATCAAGCAAACGTCTCTTTGGCTTCATGATTTAATGGGGATTAAAAGTTTAAAAGTTTTTGTAAACTAATCAGAATAGATTTGATCATGTTTAACATTAGTTTTGACACTAATTTTGACATGAATCTTATCGCCTTTCTCCAGAGGAGCCGTGCTCAAAGACTTGCTTTCTTATTGGTTGATTTTCAGATTAAAGAAACCTCAAATCCGATTCTTCTGTCATAGTTTTGACTAATCTCATTTTCTGTATCATTGATGAAGTACTTCTCGTGAAAGTCATTGCAGGTTAAAAAATGATATCGATTTGTTATCTTTAGTTTGAAGTGTCTTTAGTTCAATCGGACTTGAGATACACCCCACATCAATTACTGTGTCCTAGGTTGGGGCCATCCCACCAAAAAAACATGCCACAGGTTTTGCAGATAATCTTAGTTTTCGTTTCTATTGGCGTCTTTACTGAGCTTTTATGCCATAGTTACACAGTTCAGTTAAATCTAGATGTAAACATCTGACAGTACTGTAGAAAGTGACCGATAGACTACCAGACGCCAGTCATCCTGTCTTGAAAGCATTTCACACTTTGGGAGACAGTGTGAAAGTAATTGGCGCATTTGTCAGGCTTGTCGGCATTTTTTGCCACAGTTTGATATCCTCTTTAACTGGATTTCTATTGTGAATCCTTGTTACTAGGTTAATATGCTGCAGATGTGTTCACAATACGGGGTGGTCCCGGGATGGATGACCTGGTTCTCTTGCATTTTTTAGAATGCCGTAATATTTCTCTTGTGTTCATGGCGTTGATAACACAAAATTTATTGGAAAAACTGAAATTAAAATAGAGCAATAACCGCTTCCTCCTCATCCCATTCATCCCAAACTCCTTTCAGTTGCCGGTTAAGAAGCCCATCAAAAAAATATAAACTCAACGCTTATCATCGGACTGGGGTTAACACCCGGGGAGGGTAGCTCCGTCCCTACGATGGACTATACGGGGTTGCTACATGTACCTTTTTTTATGACCGAGGTATAGAAAAGGGTTGGGAATTTGCGAGTCATATGTAGTACAGAAAAGGCTCAGACAGAAAAGGTACAGAAAACGAAGGGGAAGTTGAACTTGCGCGCCGTTTTACGCGGCGATTGATGTTCACATCTGGCCTGCTTCAAAATTAAGGCATGTGAAAGCCCAAACAAGATATATGGTAGGGTACCTTTTCAGATAAAAAGGTATATGAAAGGGGTACCTCTTTGCCAGTTTCTGGGCGGAGCATCCACGTACAAATGGGGGGTGGGGGGTTAACAGAGCAATTTTAACCCATTATTTCCCAACCCAATCCTGAGAAAACAGCCGTCTCCTGGCAGGAGACAGGGTAGACATCGAGTTTCATCTTTAGTTTGTGTGTAATGTTTTCCCATTTCAGACCACGTGTCATTCTCTTGTGAATGATTCTTTGAATTGTATTCCTTTTTCATAGGTACTTTCATGCATAACCATTTATTTGACACATGATCTGAAAACATTACAGTCAAGCCTCAAGTCTAGCCTCTCATGGAACATCGAAACCCGATGGTTGGAGTCTGCTTTCTCATCAGACATGATTTCCCTGCCTCCATTTTTTTCAGCTTCCCAGTTCTTTGTATGTAGGAGAAATCCAATGTATGGGTTCTGGTTCTCATTCCTATCTGCTTGGACCCCAATCCTAGCCCCGAGTACCATTTTTTTCCGATGAATCACAAATAGAAAAGAAAGAAATAAATAAAAATAAAGAGATAATCCCAGTACTCGATACCCTCTGAAAGGAAATGCATTCCCAGTTACAAACATCGTCCAGGTTTGCAAGGATGGACATTGCAATGCAGGTTTTTAAGCAAGGTTAATAAATTGAAGGCGAGGCTCCGGGGAAATAAAAGAATGTATTTAGAATGTAGTTAGGATTACTTCATCGTTGCCCGGAGTCTCGATTTGAGTTGCTTTATGCATGTAGGAAAACTTGGGGCAAAGGACGAAATTGCCTCAGTTCTTAACAGAAATTGGAGTTCTCTTCAGATGAATAACCCTTATCATTTTGTTCCTCCAAAAACTCAGATAATAAACGAAGAAATTAGAGAAAGTAAGAATAGCACTCCAAGTGCCTTTAGTAAACTCGCCATTAGCCCAGACTTGTACCCAGTCGTCACTTCACGTCTTATATTTTCGACATTGTTTAAATTGATGAATGCGCTTGATAAATTGCGAACTCACTAAATCTTTCCCATCAACCACAGCGCGAGTAGTAAGAATAAATAAATAGCGCAAATAAGAAGCGACTGGTTACGAGTCAACCATTAGCCTACCTAGCGGCCATCTGTCGCCTGGGAATGTCTCCCTAGTACACCTTGGTCACCCACACAGGCTGACACGCCATTATAACACTCAAAAGTGCTCTCATCCTCAATTATGTATCCTTACGAAAAGAAAATATCCAATGCGCATGTCAATGTGCTGTCCGATCCGAAAGCCTCGCTTTGGAACGAAATCCGCTGTACATACTATGTTAGCAATTTCCGGGTTTTGTTTCGACCTAATTCATGGTGGTTACCGCTGTGCAAGTATACCCTGACCGAACCGCGAATCTTAAGACTGGGTTTATTATATACATTCGATCCGAATCACTCGATTTCGAATAAAACTAGGTTAGGAAACTTACAGTAAAGCTTAGATTTCTGCATAGCTCAGGTTAGTTTTCACTAGCGACGGAATCGGAAACAACTTATGACGAAGTGAAGATCGAAATACGTAGCCAGGATTGCAAGGATTCCTTTTTCTTGGCTTGTAATTCAGCTCATGACGAGCGGTTTTCACTTGCACTTTCAATCATGAACTGCTTCCGACTCTGATTCCGACGCAAATGAAAACCAGTCTTTAGTTTAAGGCTGGTAAATAAGTTTGGGGATATTGGAATTCATTTGATTTTATTAGGAATTGAATCCTGGAGTATAGTATTAGTGTTTGCTCATTCGTCGTCTGCCCCAGCAGCCCTCAGGAAAGCCTCCTTTTTCTGTCGCACGCGATCTTTGCGCTGTTGGTCTGATAACTTCTTGCGATTGAATCTGAAATACAGCAAGAAACAAAGAAAGGAAAAAAGTGATTAAATAAAGAATTGAACGAAGACCAATTATATCCTACTGAAAAAGCCTCATGTTGTCAATAGAGCGCAAAGAAGAAAATGATGATTGTATCATTATCCAAATATTCCACCCCCTCCCCCCCCCCCGATTTTTAGCCCAAACAAGAGTTGCAGTTGGATAATTGTTCGTAACTCTGCTGAAAAGGTGTATTTTTCTGTGTAACATAGTCGTCGGTCCTCATCTTCTTTACTATGGGTGCATGCGCTGTCAATGCAGTCTCTCACCGCTGTGCAGTTTAATCCTGGGATCGCGGTTTCGATTCTTGACTGAACGGTATTATGTGAGTTGAGTTTGTTTGTGTTGTTTTCTCTCTTGTCACGAGTTTTTCTCCTGGGTCCCCAGTTATCCTCCCCCTTCAACATTTGAGTTGTATGTTGTATGTTGAGTTGTATGCTTACCAGAAGTGATTGTTGTAAAAAAAGGTTGCTCGATGGGGTTTTCATTATTCTCTTAAAACATTGAAAAGTTTTTTTCCCTCAATAAATTGTTTGAATCAACATATTTGCGATTTGTAGTTGAAAGGTAGTACACCAAGAACACCCCATCGAGCCACCTTAAGTGAACATGATTTCTAGTAGGGTGTTGTACAATCTTGATCTCCGGGTACACTCACCTCTTGGGCTTGTAATCTTTCTGTTCCTTCGGCTTGGAGACTGGATCAGCACGTATAGCAGCATGAGCATTCTTATACATCGCTTCAACCTGATAACACAATCATTGTGTAAATACAGTCAATCAACATGGAGTCCGTTATATTTGGAATAACATATTGATTTAGTAAAATTGGCACTCTACTTATGTATTCCCAATGACCCAATAAAGCTTTAAACTTTTCACATAAGAACAATTCTAATTCGTCAGTTTGACATGGTTCTTGTATATTACGTGTTTAAATGGCAAATTTCAGCCTGATGGTTCTTGATCCACTTGTTCCTTTATGCAGGTTTTTATTGTCGTGGCCTTTAAATGCCATGCCTGAGGGGTTTGGGGTAAGGGTGCCAGACCCGATTGTATTTGAAGTTTGACATCAACTATTATAACTCTCTAGATTATCAACAAGTAAAATACTTACACCATCAGCGACAATGCCAAGTTTGATGTACCTAGAGAATTGTCTCTTGTAGGCATCATCATCCTCTTCCGCTAACTGCCGCATGTATTCAGCAACATGTTGACCAAAGATGTGCTTGCGATGAACCTCGGCATTGAACTCCTTGGATTCAGAGTCGTAGCCAGGGAAACGCTTCATACTGGAAATAACATTTTAACAATAATTTAGAAACAATCTCATGTAACAAATTGATTCTCTCCATATATCATCATCATCATGAACATCATAATGTATCATCATCATGTATCAACATCAACATCATGCATCATCATCAACACGCAACATCATCATCAACATCATCATGAACATCATGTATCATCATCATCATGTATCAACATCAACATCATGCATCATCATCAACATGCAACATCATCATCAACATCATGTATCATCATCATCATCATGTATCAACATCAACATCATGCATCATCATCATCATGTATCAATATTATCATGTATCATCATCAACACCATGTATCATCATCAACACCATGCATCATCATCATCAGTATCATGTATCATCATCATCATGTATCATCATGTATCATCATCATCATGTATCATCATCATCACCATGCAACATCATCATCAACATCTTCATATATCATCATTGCTTTGTTTCATCATCATCATGTATCATCATCATGTATCATTATCATCATGTATCATCATCACCATGCAACATTATCATTATCATCATCATGTATCATTAAGGTTCGGACACACGGTGCAACATTGCACAGGCAATGTTGCTGAAGTAGGATTGTTTTCTACTTGAGCAACATTGCGTGCAACAAATTGCAACATGTGGCATGGCTCCCAACATCAATTGCCTGCAACATTGAGTGCAATGATGCACTGTGTGTCTGTAGCTTTGTAATCATCATGTATTATCATGTATCATCATTTACTATGTATTATCATCATTATGTATCATTATAATCATGTATCATCATCATGTATCACCATCATTATGTATCATCATCTTCATGTATTATCATCCTCATCATACGACATCCACACCATGTATCATCATCATCATGTAACATCATCTTCAGCATCATCTTCATCATGTATCATCATCATGTATCACCATCATTATGTATCATCATCATCATGTATCATCATCATGTATCATCATCATGTATTATCATCATTATGTATCACAATCATCATGTATTATCATCATTATGTATCACAATCATCATGTATCACCATCACCAGTACCACACTAACCTGTGAGGGATATCCAGCCCACCATCCACAGCGCCCTTCAGACATCCGAAGATCCTAGCCCCAGTGGTGGTACGAGCCAGGCCAATATCCAAGAAGCATCGGAATGCTCCAGGAGAACCATCTACGCTCTCAACGCAGTATTCATCTCCAGTGACTTCTTCACTGCCAGAGTAGATCTCATGTAGGTTAAGCTTGGTTAACAACTATCATAAAAAGAACAGGGTTTTGTTAGAGTCTCTCAAAGGATTTCAAGGAGTTTCGAAGGAATACTCAAGGTTAAATAAAATCACACTTTTCAACATTATTTTGCAGCATTTGTTAATTTCAGTTCCTTTCAAAGAGTCGTTCCTCTAGACTAACATATCAATGTATGTTAAGGGCAATAGTAGATATCAGAGTTACACTCTATTGCCTTCAAACAATTGTTTCAACACCAGGCATTTTGGTCAACAGCACAGTGAATGCACAGAAACTGACTCAAGACAATGGAGTGTACAGTAACTCTGATATCTGCTATTTTTTATACATGGAATGATTTTTTCTTCACAACTGTTGTGCGCAACATGCATGATAACATTAAATGCTTCATGTAAATCAGCCATACAACTTGCTTATGGCAGCTAAAACTTGGTGTAAGCAAAAATTGCACACAACATGCTTATATATTTTTTATATAATTATGAAAAATATAAAACAATTTTAGTTGTGAGAAAAAGCTGTACCATGTAGATCAGCCTTTACATTTGCAATTTTCTTGAACCTTTCCTTTCCAATATATTGGGGGATAAAAATTGAGTAATATAGTATGCAAAGGAGTAATTTAAAATGGAAATGAAGCACATGAATGCATAACTTTGATGCACTGAGTACAGTATAACACTGCCTGATAAACTCATGAATTCATCCTTATCATTGTCCACTCTCTGTTCCTTCCTCTCATACTTCATAGCTAAAATTGGACAATGTCAGCCAGAATTGCCCTATTTCACTATGACATAACAGCTTGTTTGCATGTAATATTTAGCTACAGCTGTATTTCACTTTATCACAAACTAAATTCTGATTTAATTTGTTTTGTTGCTATTTTGCCCCCTCTGGCGACCATGATCCTTCTAAGCACTAAAAAAATTGTTTCAATGCGACGTCATAGGGAAATAGGGCAATTGGAACTTTTCTGGTTAAATCTTTTCCTTGGAGTATGAAGGAGGTCAAACTAATTTGGCCAGTCTTCACGGCCAGCAATTGACCAGCTGTTATTTCTACAATCTTGGACAAAAAGGGTTGAGAATTTTTGACCATATCAAAAAAATGGAATTTTCCTCATAAAATATTATCTAAACTGAAACTCCCCCTCCCCCCCAGCACAATGTTGGTTCCATTGGCTAGCACAGTTCCCTCTCGACAGACCCAGGATTGTTCTGGGGGAGGGGGGTCGTTGGAGAGGGATGTAACTGTGTTTTACACAATATATCCTTAAAAACGCAAAAATTCTCAACCATTTTGTCCAAGATTGTAGCTCTGTACTTTGAGTGACTGTGAAACATTTTAAGCAACATTATCAAATTATGAATATTTAATGATGAAAAACAAACACTAAAAAAATATTTAAATTGAAAAGAAAATCACTGTCTGTATTCAATGTTAATGTGTAACTTACTCCAATCTCAAAAAAATTCAGTAGAACAGAGAAAAAAAGTACTTTGAGACATTTGACTGTACTATCAAATTGTGAATAATTAATGAAGAAAACAAGAGTAGTTCAGTAGAAACTGGATACAGAATTGTCCTCATTAGCATTCAATATTAACATAGATTTTCTTGGTCAGTTTAACAAATTTCTGATGGTTTAGAGTGGTCCTCTTATTTACCATGATATGATGTCAAAAGTTGGTCAAAATGTTATGTACTCACAAGGCTTTGCTGAGTGGGTACATAACTAATTTTGACCAACTTTTGCTGTTATATTGTGGTAAATGAGAGGACCTACCACGCAAAACTATCGGAAATTTGTTTTTTTACCATAACATAGTCAAATAAAAGATCCAAAAACGAAGAAAAAGTTTGAAAGGAAAAACCGTTTGAAGCCAGCGCTTGCTCCTTGCGTGAGCGATTCATCATTTATCAGTATGTCCTCTTATTTACCATGGCTCTCGACTAATCAGTGCGCGAGAAATGACACAGTTATGGTAAAAATACAATATTTGCATGTGATCTGTATGGGCATTATGATGGCTTGCTCTTGTTAATGCCCATACATATTAGATACTCGTGTTGTAATATCAATCAAAAAATAGGTAGAGTACTCACACGACGAGCAAGGAGCAAACCAGTGCAGTAAGCTGCAGCATAATTGGTGAGTCCAACCTTGAGGCCGTAACGAGGCAGCTCATGAGAATAGGCAGCAGCAAGGATCACATCTCCTTCAATCCTGGCATAAGCAATCTGTGGATATAGAAAATGGTTGATTACAAGGGAAAGCTACAATCTTATTCAGAAAACCGTGGTTTGTTAGAGAGTACTGTAGAAGGTCCATCCCTTTCCCCCCTGGATTATGTGAGTAAGGTGAATGGGTAAACACATGTATTGGCATATCAAACCATTGCAGAAACTAATTAGGGGGTTGAAACCTGTAACAGCCATACATTTCTTTAGTGCTCCGATGCTTTGGAATATTCAGATGTTTTGCCAATGAATTTCTCCTTAGTAAATCACATTCCCTTGCTTTAAAAACTCTCAAAAATATTCCATGAGAGATTCAATAAATTTCCTCAGAAAGCAAGTAAATTCAGTGAAAAGTTTGACATGTGATAGAAGCGGCCATCTTGAATCAAGCTCAACATTCCAAATATGGTATCAAGACTCCAAATTTGCATATCTGAATATTCCAGATCATGGTGATGGTGTTACATGTTTACCCCCCCCCCCCCCCCTATGAGTTTCTGACCATTGCTAATAATACAGTATGTAACATCTATGATTCGTGGTTCGGATTGATGGCCGTTTACTGCCCATAAAATTACAGGAAAAATCCATGTAGTATCCTTGAAAACAGATACCTTAAAAGAAAAGGCTTATAATTCCAGTGGCAAAACTACTTCAACAGTGATTGGTTTGCTATCGTACAAGGAATTGTATAGGTATCAGGGATTGTATTATATTTGAATAACTTTGCTAAGAAAACTTTATATAATACAATGGAATAATAAAGTCAATATGCAAATATTGTAAAACCACAAAGCACTTAACAGATTATTGTTAAGGTAACCATACTGTCAATAACAGAAATGCGGTTTCAATACTATTGCTGAACAAATAAATGAGGATTGGAAAGGCTCCAATAGTATTTCAATCCTGAATGGAACGTGATCATCAAGAACACAGAAATAAACATGGTGGAACATGATCATCAAGAAAACAGAAATAAACATGTTTGAACAAGAATTGAATCACAAAATTTACTGACTTTTCCTTAACTAAAGTATGATTTTCCCTGACCCAATGATTCATAAATTCTATGTTTTCAATTTAGCCTGCATAGCCAGGAGTTTCCAGTCTTAAGCAGATGACATTGATAAAACCATCATACCCGCTCTAGTAGGAGGGACAATACATTTTCAAGTAACGTGTAAATAATAAAATTCCCTAGCTTTTGCTCAAAATCTAATTTTTTCTGACTGAAAGTAGAATCCCCTGACTTTTCCCTGATCTCGAAAAAAATATTTTCCCCCTGACGAGTGACGATCATGACAAAGTTAAGACTAAATGCACATGCAAATAAAAACCTGCTAGTAAGATTAAATGAAAAGGTGTTGTTTAAGAATCTTTCTTTTTCATAGCTAAGTTATAATGCAATTAGACTACTGATACAAATATTAATGATCATAAACAAGACTTATTCTCTGTGGTTCTCAAAGACATGTGGCCAACGAAACATCACCTCGTCTTTGTTTTACAAAGATAATACTTTATAGCCAGCCGCAAAAACACCTGTTGCGGTCTCAAATTTGTTAGCTACAGCTGTACTGCATTCAAGGCACCAATGGGACTGCACATTACAATCATATACGGTAATATAAATTTGATTTATCCAACAATTATCAAGTGACATGGTGCTGTTTAATTAAAACTGACTAATAGTCATTTTTAAAATTACATAAAATTAGTAGCTGTGGAATTTGGTTTTTGCTGACACAGCTCAAAAATGTACAAAGTACAGAATGTTTTTTCTTCACAGCAGTGAACAACTAATTTTTTTGGTCACACCTAGCTCAAAAATAGGAATTTTCTGTGTTAGATTTTTTTGTAGGGAGGAAAACCAGAGAAAAATCCTTAAATGAAGGGAGAGAACTAACAAAATCTAGTTACACATGATACCATGTCCAGAAATTGAAATGAAGACCTCAGAGATGAGAGGTGAATGAACTACACCGCCCTTGGGTTTACTTTATAGGGTTAGAAATTATCGGAGATAAACAACAATATTAATCACAAAAGGGAATTTTAATCAGCTTTATAGACCATAAAAAGGAGCAATGTTTTGCACCCAGACAATGTTTTCCTTGACACCTCTCAACCCCACCCTTCCGACGTCCAAGGAGGGACAAAAACCAAATAATGAATCAAAATACACACCTCTTACACACATGTACTCATTCTATTGCTTCAGACAACAGACGCCAACTCACTTATACTGTTGATGACTGCTAAATCATTATAATGCAAATTTATTTCCTGTTCCTGTACACGCCGGTCCAAAAATAAAACCCACAGAACAAACCTCTTGTAGTTCAGGTCAATTTCTAGTAATTTACTTCTAGTAAATGCTACAAGTAGTAGTAAAGCATCACAAAGAATAACAAGGTAGACTGTGAGAGTATGAAGTATAATATAAGGATTAGATTATGCAAATGATTTTTAAATATAACTTGGCATAAATTACAAATTGGCGGGTAATCGAGCATGACTACAACTGCCGTGACAACATGTTATAACGATCAGAAACATGAGTGAAAATGTTGAAAACATAATTATTAATATCACAAGGATAGTTATATACTACATTCTAACTTAACTAGGTTTCTTAGATAAGTTATAACAGATTGTTCACTCAAAAATAAATGCGACTACAAGATAATGAGGTTGTTATTCCAACCACCATGACATGGTATCAATCTACTGACGTGTAAACGCTGTTACGCTTATAAACGAAATTATAAACAGACTACGTTTACTTGTTTAAATTAAATAATAAAAGACCTATTCCCAAGAACTTTGAAGAGAAGTTAATACTGTAAATTTTGGTGTTGAGGACAAAAAGAATAACAAGACTGGAAAGAACGAGAGTAAAGATCTATTGTGTCAGCTCTGACTTCCTGTTAACTACGGCCTACAACTAATATAACGTGTCCTGAGAAATAACACATTTTTAGCACTGGTTTCAACTTCTTGTTTAGAAGAATAATTCTACATGTCAAAGAAATTACTAGTCATCTATATTGACAAGTAAGAGTACTGTTTTAAGATTTTGTAACAACAAAAGACTTGAATTTATTAATAACACTGTGTAAATAGCAGGAGAAACATCAAAACTTTATGTGTCAATATTAATGACTCAGTCATTGAATTAAATTCAAACTTTTACCTAGTCATTACTTGTTTACAAAACCAATTTCTTGGTGTTGTAAATGAACAAACAAGGAGTTATCAAGCCAACATTCAAGATAGTTGACAATGTCAGATTCTATTACTTCTCTGAACTATCAACATTATACTTTGGCAGCACTTATTTAGTTATGCAAGGCATTGATGACACTATTTTATCCTGGTCAAACAAGATATGTAAAAGGTAAAATCTAAATGACAAGAATAGTTAGACAACTTTAGAATAAAAAAAAAAACAAAGTTTGAGATCAATTTCTATGATAGAATAGCACGAGAACATGACGATATCTGCCTCATGAACAACACGATTTAATTTACATGATACAATGTACATGATACATGTGCGAAAGAGGTCACAAAGGTAGGACAATATTATAACACTATAAACACGGTACTTAAAAGAGAGTAAATTTGCATACAGTAGATAAAGAAAATTTTTTCAAGAGCCAATCATTGTGTAAAGTACGCATTTTCGGCGTCACCTGTCGCCGATATGGATTGATAACATATGCCCTTCATGGGTGCGTGTTTCATGAGTTGCTTGCTTTGCTAAACAATAATTAATGCTACTGTGAATGAAAATTTTAGATCAAAAATGATATTGTTGTTGACAAGAAATATTCTCTGGCTTAACAAAAAAAAATTGGCATACAGTATGCATGTGCGAATGAAAAGTTCACAAAGGTAGCACAATATCATAACACTATAAACACTGAACTTCGAGAGAGAAATTTGCATACATGATGAAATTTTATAAGAGCCAATCATTGAGCAGCATACAAACTTTAGGCGGCAATTGTTACTGATAAAGATCAATAACATATGCGCTTCTTGGGTGAGCCTTACACGAGGCACTTGCAATATAGTTTGCTGAACAAGAACCGTTATTGTCGAGGGAAAATTTTAATTTATGAAAATTATATTGCTACAAATGAGCACTGCACAACACTCTCTGGTTAAGCCCGTTTATAAACAAAGAAATTGACATTCGTACATGCATGTTAAAATGAAGAGGAATTTACGAAGGTAAGGTAATATCATTGAACTATAAACACCATACAGTCTTCAAGAGAGCAATTTGCATACACCATGAACATTTTTTCCAAGAGCCACTCGTTCACCAGCGTATGACATTTGGGCAGCAATTGTCGCTGATAGCAATCAATAACATGTGCCCTTCTTGGGTGCGCCTTACACGAGGCGCTTGCGATATGGTTTGTCAAACAAGGACCGTTATTATTATGAAGGAAAAAAATTATAAAAATTGTATTGCTACGTAAGAGAACACAGCATGACACTCTCTGATTTATATACAAAAGAAATTGGCATACAGCATGCACGGTACATGCATATGCGAATGAAAAGGTCAAAAAGGTAGGACTATATTATAACACTATAAACACAGAACTTCAAGAGAGTAATTTGCATACATTATGAAAAATTATTTCTACAGCCAATCATTGAGCAGCGTACAAACTTTGGGCGGTATTTGCCACTGATAGCAATCAATAACATGTCCTTCCAGGGTGCGCCTTACACGAGGCGCTTACTATATACTTTGTCAAATAAGGGCCGTTATTATTATTATTTTTATGAAGGAAATATTATGAAAACTACATTGTTATGTATTAGAACATAACACAACACTCTCTGGTTTATATACAAAAGAAATTGGCATACAGCATGCACGGTACATGCATATGCGAATGAAAAGGTCAAAAAGGTAGGACAATATCATAACACTATAAACACAGAACTTCGAGAGGAATTTGCATACATTATGAAAAATTATTTCTACAACCAATCATTGAGCAGCGTATGAATTTTGGGCGGTATTTGCCACTGATAGCAATCAATAACATGTCCTTAACTTCTTGGGTACGCCTTACATGAGGCGCTTGCTATATACTTTGTCAAATACGGGCCGTTATTATTATTATTTTTATGAAGGAAATATTATGAAAACTACATTGTTATGTATTAGAACACAACACAACACTCTCTGGTTTATATACGAAAGAAATTGACATACAGCATGCACGGTACATGCATATGCGAATGAAAAGGTCACAAAGGTAGGACAATATTATAAGACTATAAACACAGTAGGTGCACCTAATATGAGACACTTATGGCTATATAGTTTACTGAACAAGGACATCTTCTTATAGCAGAAAATTCAAGGATAAACCATAGCTGTATATCTTACATTATGCAGCAAACTTCAAGCAGAAGCACAGCTACTAAAACAGAGCTTTTCAGGGGGACTACAAGGTTATTCCAGGGGGGGTGAGGTGAGGGGATGGTGATAAACAGCAAGTGAGCATTTAGTATTCTTTACCTGGCAAGTTACATCCTTGTTGGTAATCCTGACCACCAAACGATACTTGGGAGTATTATATTTGTTCTTGTCCTGGGTTATGAGGCGTTTACGAGCAAAGTAGTCGGTTTTGCCCTCTGCAAAAAGCACGAGTTCCAAAATTGATTAACATTACTACAATTATCTGGAAAAAAACCTTACATTACAGTGAACTGAACGATAAATTTCCAAGATATAATACTCACGACGACGCCTCTTGAATTTGACCTGGAATCTCTTGAAATAGGCCTTGTTTTTGATCACTTTAACGAAACCCTACGGACAAAAATTCAAAAACACGTGAACTTTTCCACGAGTTCCTCACAAACATCACCCAAAATTATATACAAAATTTCTCGTCATCAAAGCAATGAGAGCTCGAGTAAATTCTCCCAGAGTAAGATGAATAGTTTATTTACACGTAGGTTTAAGGTTTAAGAGTTAGTTCTCACCATAGCGGGTTATGTGGGTCCAGATTTTCGGAGTACCCGAAAACCCCTTGGATTTTCTATGATGGAAGAGAGAGAGAGAGAGACCACATTGCTTTCTGACCTCACTGAATCATGGGATATTACACACTAACCACGTGATACACGAACACTACACGACTAGAAACGAATGATAACCGATGCGAAGCCGATGATAGTACGAAGGATTCCGAATGAAAGTCAGTAGTAAAATCAATGCAAATTTAATAAAGTTGAGCTTGAAAATTAAAGATACTCATGAAGGTAATTTAACTCAAATCAAATGAAGTGAAGCTAACTTCAATAGGCTCTGCAAGAAAAAATATAAATATAGAAAGAAAAAACACAGGGAACCCATTCAGAGAAAATTATTATTATCAATATCTAGGTAACCCAGTTAGAGAGAAAGGAGGGTATTTCCATCCTTCTGATGTTATAAGAGATTCCTACAGTCTGATATTAGTGAAAGAATTCTGAATAACAGCTAGACACAGTAACGTAAAAAGTTATAAAAAACATCCTGCTAGAATGTTTTCCTATGCCTTATGAAGGTATATGAACTACAAGGAAGCTAGATAATGTATTTGAAAGATTGATGAGAAAAATATTCGAATAAAAAAAAACAAATGTAACTCATTGAGAGAAAATTATTACTTTCAACACAGGAAACCCAGTTAGAGAAAAATAGCTATAGTTTAATCCGAAGCAAACTATAAAGAAAGATGGATGGATGGATGGATGGATGGATGAATGACTAACTGAATGAATGAATGAATGAATGAATAAATGAAAGAATGAATAAATGGATGGATGGATGGATGAATGAATGAATAATGAATGAATGGATAAATGAAAGAATGAAAGAATGAATGAATGAATGAATGAATAAATGAAAGAATGAATAAATGAAAGAATGAATAAATGGATGGATGGATGGATGAATGAATGAATAATGAATGAATGAATAAATGAATAAATGAAAGAATGAATGAATGAATGAATGAATAAATGAAAGAATGAATAAATGGACAGATGGATGGATGAATGAATAAATGAATAAATGAAAGAATGAATAAATGGATGGATGGATGGATGGATGAATGGCTGGGTGCGTGGACGGATGGATGGATGGATGGATGGATGGATGGATGGATGGATGAATGAATAATGAATGAATGAATGAATGAATGAATGAATAAATGAATAAATGAAAGAATGAATAAATGGATGGATGGATGGATGGATGAATGACTGGGTGCGTGGACGGATGGATGGATGGATGGATGGATGGATGGATGAATGACTGGGTGCGTGGATGGGTGGATGGATGGATGGATGGATGGATGGATGAATGACTGGATGGATGGATGGATGGATGGATGGATGGATGGATGGATGGATGGATGGACGTCAGTAAGTGAATGAGTAAAACGGTAAAATACTTTTAATCTTTTTGAAAATAAGAAATAATCTAATAATAATTAATTCATCTTTTAAGGAAGATCCAAGAACGAGCACCTCCAATAATCAATAATGAATATTACTCACATTAGTTTCTTTCTCACCGAATCAGGGAACCAACGCACCGCCATGCACAATGATAAAACTCAAGTGGTCAATAACGTCAGTTGTTGCGGAGCTATGAAAGCTTGCCATGCATGAGTAATAACATCGGATTGTGGCGCCAGTAGCTAGTGTATAGTGTAGTATAGTTATTGAAAATCATCCAAATCCAAGCGATCTTCAGATTCGAAATTTGTTTTAATATTTTGCAGCTGAATAAGTAGTCCAGGAATGTGCTCGAGAAGGTAGGGTAGGGCGGTGGGTGGGCCGGATTATACTTACGTACACTCAACCCGCCAACAATGCAAATTTATTTTGAACCGAATTAACTTTTTAAAAAAATAATCGGAAATCTTAAGTTGAGTTTCAGTTACAATTGTTTATGGGTTAAACAGCTGTAGAATGACTTTCTTCACTTTGAATAATGCCATGCCTCACTACTTTATGAATGGGACCTTATTTTGCGCACTTTTGTTTGTTAGCACACGTGGTGATATTAAAAGCCTGTTTTCCTAAAAAAAAATTTGCGATATACATTTACAATCTTTGAGCTTTTCGAGCTGAATTGCTTGTGACACAATATTGTAAACTGCAAAATATTTGTGGAGCAGAGACCAAGAAAAAATTTCAATATAATCAAGAGGCTCAACACTGAGGTAGTCTTGCACGTGGCTATTCACAGGGGTATATTTAGGGGCTGCTGAGACACTTTTTCAGCCCTACTTTCTTAATCAATTGTAAGGGGGCATTCCAACGGATCGGACCCCTCAGGCTAGCCATCTCCGTTTAAACTATGCACCGCGGGCCTATATTGGGTACCAGCCTGAGTTTTATGAGTAAATGTGCACAGTATTATTGGACATCAGGGTTAATACACCTGGTAGAGTAGGGTACGGTCACCGTACGAAACTGACAAGAAGACACGGACAAAAGACACGGACACGGTCATTGCAAGTTACTCACTCCTGTGAGTTTCTCACGTTTGCATTCTGGCATATCTTTTAGTTTATCAGTTTAGATCCCATTTGACTAACATGCAGAAAGCCTGCAGTAATCTGCATTTAAAAAATGGTGCATTGTTTAATTTCCTCTGTAGGTCAAGTAATACTAAGCCAAATCATGTCTTTTTAGGGACGTTTATGATATAAATGAATTATAAACTTGGTGCTAATCTGTCTTTCGGAGACTGGGCAAGGCATTTCAAAGTTCTACTGATCTATTCAAGTATCTTTAAAACCAATAACTATAGGAACAGAATCTTGAGTAGGTATAAGTTTAGGCCACCCATCCAGGTACTACTCATCCTCAGACCGTGCGAGGGGAGGGGCTGGTGTGATTGCCCTACCACTTTTTCCGTTTTCCCATACTAACCCTCTTATACCACCACTTTTTAAGGTGCTCCGCGATCCATTTCAGGCGGGCTTGACTGCTTAGGAGGTGCCAAAGTGGGTGTACCCGATTGTCAGTTACTACTAATTAATTTTACAAGCGCTGGCCATAATATTTAACCAAAATAACAGAAACGTCAGTTAACTGTTAGCTTTCATTTGTCAGTTAACTATTTAATTTTAGGCTAATTGTCAGTTACCTGTAAACCCCATTGACACCGGCCCTCTCATTATCTTGAAAGCACATTTTTTCCCACTGAGTCACGATCCCATAATATTATCACAACAACACAATGCCCCAGTTACACTAGACTTTTTGACATCAAATTTTCAACGATCACGTGCGTGGCAGATACTAATAGAGATTCATCAACAAACCCTTCTACGTTGGGCGTAAGGTCAATTTATTTCAGCCACGTGTTATTCCATTTAGTATTATTTCGTTTTCACTTGTAATAGTTCAGTTCAGTTGGGTCTGCTACTAAAATAATAAAAGGATCTAACATAAACTTATACCCATGCTGCTCCCATAGTTTTTGCATTTGCACCTGTTAACGTTAATCAACAAATATTTTAACATTATTAATGAATGTATTATTAGTGTATGTATTGGTACTACTACAGGAAATGAATAACTTTAGCTTGTGGAGAGGTGACCTTATCCTTCTTCTCGTTAAACAATCAACTTGCCTACCGCAGTGAGCACAAGCTACTAAGCCAGCCATCCAGACAGACTTCCTCCTTACAAGCTGTCTATTCCAATATGGGTTCTTTAGTCAACTTCCTTTTTTCTCTATCCCTCCTATATCCGGTGATGAGCCCCATATAACAGGCAACTTGTGCTCAGTGTACATTGATAATAAGAACTTGATGATCGAGTCAAAATGATGGAACGCGAACGGAAAGCTTAAGTTACTATACTCTGCATGACTTGTCGTCGGCTAAGTAGGCGGTCATTTGAGTATATTAGGCGTGGTAGGGTAACCTTACTGCTAGGGCTAACTTGAATGATCATTTTTGTGTAGCAAGAGGACAAAAGACTTGTCTATCCCTAGCACTAGGGTCAACCTATCATTAGACTTTATTATCTAGTATTTTAACTTATATTAATCAAAATATTTCCCGCGCACTTGTTTGATTCATGCAGCCTTATAAAAATCTTTCATGCCATGTCGTTGTATATACGATGTTGATTAACTAAACAACTTACATCACTAATCATGATGTCAGAGTCTGAAAGAAGAGAAAACTGAGACTCAGAATTTGCAGCTCTATACGCAGTTCGAAGGTAGTGTACGATAGTGTGCTGAAGTTGTCACAAACGAAAATCATGCATCGCCTGTTACTTGCAGTGAGACTAAAATATTCAAATTTCAAATGCTACCTGCTAGAAATAATAATAGATTATTTTTGAATATGACGAATTGTTTCTGTATCTCTGATCTCTGCGGGCTTTTTATTTCAAATTTTTTTCTGTCTTCCCCTTCTTCAGAAAAAACAATTTCAATTTCAAGATTGAATGAATTAATTGTATGGATGAAAAGTATCGCCTTGGAACCGCCACGCAGTCTAACTGACAATCTATCTTTTTTTCTTGTTTACTGATCTTTCTTTTGCTTGTGCCTTTATAATCAGCTTATGGGAATCCATTTTCTTGCTTATCTTTATATGCATGACACAAAGGTTTGTCACCTTCATACCTGAAAAACTGGGCCGGACAAGATAGAAAAAACGGAAAACAAATGCATCAGCGAACGAACAAGTATAAACATAATAGGCGCCTCATAGAAAGAAAGGCCAACTGCAGACTTGGGCGTTGATAATGTATATAAGTCCGCATTTTCTGGCTGCATATCCGTGACTTAAAAAAATATCTTTTTGAAATTAGTTTCTAGACTGAATTCAATAACTTAAGTTCAGGTGAAATAACAAGACCGTCTTTTATCTTTCTTCACCGATCCAAGTAATTGTCTGAGAGCGAGTAGGTAGCTGATGAGAGCTTTCTTCCACGGCTACACGTAACGCAAGATTGCTGCAAATCGCCTCCCTAAACTGCAACCTTATTCTCCATTGAACTAGCATGACAAAGCTTAACCAGAGAACCTATCGTGTCTCCATAGAGACAAAGGGGAAGATGTTCCAGCCACGTTATGCATAGTTACATATATACCGTCATATGAGTGAACCAAAATCCTACATTTCTGCAGAAAGAGAGAGATTGAGAGATTGAGAGAAGGGAAAAAACTGGACTTGTCCAGTGAAGAAGAATTTTATTGTTATAAAGTGAAGAGACGTCATCAATCATTTTCCCGCCTTTTTTACTGGGCTGATCACAGGCACCACCTTCAATTATCTTTAATTTTTCGTAGAAAAAAATCCAATAAAATGTTAGGCTTCAAGTACAAAAGCAATGCCCCGCGTACACTGATCTTTCTATACAAGTAAAGTACATTGAATACTACCAACTAGATGTGTTGCTAGTAAGGTAGGGCACTTGTTGATACGTAGAGGAAGGCGTGTTCCTTGTTGGTATTCAATATTAGCATCGGACCATGTAAAACACGGCAGGATCTATCTATAGAGGATTTTCTCCCTACGCAAGAAAAACAAGCTAAATTCCAATTCAATCTTGCTGTGATTAACGTAGCTGTGGTCATGAGTTACATCAGCCCAGCCCAGGTTCTTTCAGGGCGGTTCAATGAAAAAATACATACTTGAAGATATTCCAGTTCAATACTCCAGTTTTGAGTTCTCTATTGCTCAGTGTTAGCCTCAATAGCATGTAATATATTCTTTACTATTACTAACAGCCCGTGGCAATGAGGTGAGGAATGTGTACAAATGAACTATACAATAGCTTTAGGATTCCAAGGGTTTTGCTCACCGTGCTGAATAATGCGCACAGTTGAGGCTATAAGACTGAGCAATATAGAGAACTCGAAACTGGAATATTTAGACTATAGACTTCATATGCTATATTCCATAATAGTATACTGGGGAGAACGTCGTTTTCAAGTAGGTCACAAAATCATGAATGCAATGCAAGTTTTTTCGCAAACAGTATTCTTAGCCGGCCTCTATGCATATATTTCCAAGACTCGGGAACCAAAATCTATCTGGCTCAGGCAATAACGAAGTGGAACCTGCACAGATCGTGGGTTCCTGACAAATGTTAGTTGTATGTACAGCTTTTCGTGCACCCAGAGACTAGCTTTATTTAAGGCAATAAATATCTGTTTGAGTAAATATATAGATATACTTAAAGTTTATTGAAAGAGCCCTTAATGCGCTTAATTGAGAGTATATTTATTTGGAACTCAAAAAGGCTGGGTCCCCCACCTTTGATCCAGGGCAGGGGAATATGATGTACAGTGGGCGTGGGCGTGTGCTGTATTGGTATGTAATGCACGACGCATTGTGCGGATTAGTTAATAGTGATGACATTTGCAAATCAGCGCTTATTTTTGACTATGACTAATGAACTCGGAATTGCGTTTGTAAAATATAATTTTTCAAAATATATCTTTTGCTTGGGTTAATCCTTCCTCACTTGCCATTGGTTGAGTATTGCAGAGAAATGTTTTGTACAGGAAATAAGCTGCAGAATTATCAGTACAATATATCTTTAGTAGATTGGTTTAAACTAGAAACAAAAGGATTAGGCGAGTATATTATTTTTAGTAAATCAAATTACTCCTAAATCTCTGCCTTTGAAGTTCATGAAGTTTAAAATTAAAAAAAAAAAATGGAATCAAAGGTAGCCAAACCATGGAGAAAATTTTGGAAAAATGTGGAAATGTTATTTTAATGATTAGCTTTGCGGTTGTGAAGTTTAATATAGAAGCATCAAGATTATCATCTTTGAAATTTGCTGGAAATTTGCTGGATATTGCGGCTTTCACACCACAGAATGTAAGACATTTTGACGTCTTTCTTTTTCGATCCACTGGGAACATTGAAAGCTTTGGTTGTTTTGACATGAGAATTTATTTTTTTCGCGACTTCTTTTAGAAGAGGAACGGAATTATGAGTTGAATAAAAATATACAAAGCCAGATTATACTTTAATTATTGAGAAGTGCTTGGAGTTATTACAGGAACATATCCCACTGTTCCAAATCCGATATTGATATTGTAACGATAAGTGATATAACACAATCCAGTAATATTCGTCTCTTATCACAGCCTTGTTTCAAATACAAGATTTAATTCTTTAATCCACTTAATCTTCTCAGTATAGGTTAAGATATAGCATCAACTATTGACTTGGTTTGGCATATCTTTAGTGACCACCAATCATATTGCTTTATATTGCTTTTGATTTTCTATGGTCTTTTGTAAACTTTTCAAAAAGATTGTTTCACTTAACAGGGGTATTTTACAACCGATCTAGTCCATCTAATCCCCTATATATCCAGAATCAAGAGATTAAGCTCAAAGGCCACGCGCAGACTTGAGATATTTTTAACTTGAGTGCTGTATTGCAAAATGTTAAGTCCTTAAACACCAACAAAATATATAACCAGTGCATAACAAGAACCTGGAGGGTTTTTAACTTTTATTTAATTTTCATTTTTTATTTTTTTTCCAAGTAACATTCTTTTGCATTAAACCCTTTTTAAGAAAGATTATTTAAAATTTAAGTATCTTGGTGTTGAAAGTTCTACCACATGAGAAGTTTACAACGCTATAATTATACCATTCCATCCTACGCAAACTAAGGGTGCGGGCTTTTCACCATTAACGCTTAACGGTACAAGCCTGCGCGAGACTTTTTTCGGGTGGAGTAATAGAAGTAACTGAACCTAGATTAGCACAACTTTTATCCATTTTAAATAATTTGAACTATTCATTAATATGCTTTCTCAAGCCGTGCCGGGTAAGAAAGAAATTGCGCGCAAAGGAATAACACACTGAAGTAGTTTGAAATTGGACGAGATTACGCACCTCCAAGTATAAAGGGTTACTGTATGCGCGCGCGCGTTGGTTGAATTGTCCCGCCTAATATATATTTTGATTTTGTCTTCTCAAAATGTTTGCGGTTCTTTTGGAGTAAAAAGTAATAATATATTTCGTCTCTTTTTTCCTTGGAAACTAAAAACTTTTCGGGACATTTAAGATTGTGTTTGACACACAAGAAAGCGGAACCGCGCGCACAAAGGGCCAGTTGATCAAAGCAAATCTGTCGATCAACTAACTATATACCCACTTGACGAGTTCCTGCCCAAACAATTACACTTCGCACAAGATGTTGCATGCAACACACAATTGTAAGCCAGTCCAAAAAATACATTGAAATACCTCGCACTCCAAACCTTCCTGTACCGTGTTGAATTGATCCGAGAAGCGGACGAACCCTTCCGGTTGATGTATTTTTGACACCGGAAACATGCTCGTGCTTGAGACGGTGACCCCTCGGTATGACGTCTACGTCACGGCTGAGTTTTAGGCTTACGTAGAAGTGTACACTACCCGTCTTAGTTAATCCCGTCAAGATTTATAGCCTTCACAACGAACATGACGTAAAGTCATCTGTACGTAAACATTGGATTGAGAACTCGGCTGCTATCGGACAAATCTATTTTAGTCGGTGGTTGTAAAAGTAGATTACAGCACTTTACATGGGTCTTTACACCTCATGAATGGGAGCCGCGTTGATTGGATGATCGACTGGTTTAATTAGACAGCAGTGACGCGATCTTGATGGCTTTGATATGATATAAGCGGAGACAGTCAGTCGAGATAACTTGTTGGATTTTACGCTCATTCTCAATTGTACGCCGGGCTGGTAACACTTCGAACATGGCCTCCGATAACCACGCTACAAGATCGCCTACAGCGGCTCCAAGTAAGAGCTCTTTTTCGATAGACAACATTCTGAACATTCAAAACAGCGAACCACAGGAGGCTAGAAAAATGGAGATTTTTCCACAAGGTTTTAGCAACGTTCCACCACTAGTCGGAGTCCCAACGTTGATGCCCACAGCCCTAAGGCCATCGCTAATGGACTTCAACATAACGCAAATGCTTGCACCTTTGCCTCTCCAAAGCCCACTGAATTTTGAGGATTTCCATATGGCTGCCGCACACCCGTTCCCAACCTTCCCATTCAGCTTAAGCTACCCTAGACAGGGGATCCCAATGCGTAAGTATACTTAATAAGTACCTTTGGACTTGACTTGCCTTGACATTATAGTCTTGTCTTGTCTTAGTTATTTCCGTACGGTGCAAAGGCCATCTGAGTGCAACATATTGTTGGTTAGTTTTTCGTTTTGTCACAAGTGACGTGGTCGTTGAGTAGACCCGAATTGAGCATGATAAATCGAGTGTTAAGAGAGACCACGCGCTGTGTAGTCAGTAACTGCACCAGGGTGTTGGCCTCTGCATTTGTTGTCTTAACCTAAGAGAGAGAGCTTCGTTGTTGCGATGTACGATAGTTTGGTTTCTCTTGGTTCCTCTTTCCAACTGTTCGTCCATCCTACGTTACACGTTACATCTCTCCATGCACAACGTGTTCAGGTAAACGTGACTAAAACACTCAACTTGTCCTTGATCTAATGTTTCCACAAGAGTGCGAAAAATAACAATATTTTCTTGATCACAGTTTGATTGTTTACCTTTTCTTTGAGGTTATAACTCGAAAAACTCTACGTGATCTCAAGAAACCGTTTCCGCACTTGGGGTTTTCAAAATATTCCGGAATAACTCACCAATCGTCAAAATCATTTAGACAAACATTTTCAACTTTTCTCGTATATATATTTTTCGTTTGTAGTAAAAGCTAAAAGACGCGCATCGAAGCTAAACGCGCAAGCAACTATCCTGTAACATATAATCCGATTACCTAGTAGAACAGTTTATTTCATTTCAACAGCACTATTGAACATGTATTTTACACTTTGCTAACACTTAATCTTTTCATATTCACAGCTTTGAATCCCTTCTTAAAACGCCGCAAACGCTTCATGAGAAAACCTAAACAGAGACCCCTCTTTGCTCATAGCCAGATTGAACGTCTCGAGAAGGAGTTTGGCAAAGAGAAATACCTAACGGAAGCGAAACGGGGAGAGTTGTCCAAAGATTTGGGAATGACTGAAACACAGGTTAAGACTTGGTACCAAAACAGACGAACGAAATGGCGCAAGGAAATCAAAGAAAAGATGAATCCTGAAGCAAGGAGCGAGGAAAAGCGCCAGAAAGAAGAAAGAGGCAGCCATGTTTGGGAAGATTCCTTGTTGAACGGCTACGAATGTATGCCACACAGCTTAAATACATCAGGTTCGTTTTCTTCCAAGCTTCAAGAAATGCGTACATTTGTTGACTTGGAAAGCATAAAGCCACGTTTTGTCTACAGTTAAACAAGTTGTGTATGCCATGCTTGCTCGAGGAAGCTATGATTGAACTGATACTTCGCTGAGCTTTCAGCGTAAGAACCGAAATGTAAGAAGCCCATCAAAGGAAATCCAATTACTACCTAAAGATTTTCAGTCGCTGTTTTTGTACAAGTTTATTGTCTGGTATTCTGGAAACGAAGAGTTCTTTTTTGAACACAGAGAACATACAAAGAAAGGAAACATTTCAGGTTTTCAAAACAAAAACTCAGTATTACTATCTCAGGAATTTTAAAATCTGTTTTTATAACAAGTCTCTGTCCAACTATCTCACTTGGGAACACTATTTAATGTTTAAAATGATTTTCTATCTTTTTCTATCCAAACTGAACAAATTTACGAGTTCCAGAGGTGAAACTGTGTCACGTTTATTGTGTTCTAAACAGAGGTCACCTAATTACAATAGCGCCATTTTACACCGATTAGATCTGATTCCGGGAACAACTAAAAACATCTTGATTATCACAGAAATTTTTTCCCAAAATTCTACAAAAGAATACTTTAACTTATATAAATCTATTTTGTCGTACAGTATAGAATCTTCAACTTATTCACGAGTTTGCTCTTGATGTAATTTGTTGAAGAAGGAATTTATTACTTACACGAAAACTTGCTGATAGCGAAAAAATTTACTTCTTATACGAATCTGGACAACTAGGAAATGTTTATGATTCTCAATCTCAAAATTTCTGCATCTCTTAAAATGGTTTACCGACCACACACATTCGTTTGTAGTGATCTCATCTTACTTCTAAATTCTTGTCAACATACATGAATTCCTTCCACTGATTAAACAGGGTCAGATACCCCAATCTTGTCTCCTAGAAATGCTTCCTTAGTTTTAGAAATGTTTAGACATCTATTATTCCAATGCGTTCTTTGTGATTTGTTTCAAGATATAGCTAAAGTATAGGTTATTTTTACATGTTTTTGTTTTTACCTTGTTTTCCTTATACTTTTATCATGTGTAGAACTCTTACCTCATATATATAAACAATTGAATATTTCTGCAAAAAAAATCATATTACTTTCGGATCTACGGTAAAACACAATTATATATATATAATATGATATATGTATGTGTGTATGGAAAATCTATATATATAATCTTACAGAAAATTTAAGTCTTGCAATACTGCTCTCAAAAACTGTATCTTACGATGAATCTGTTATCGGTTCTTACAAACTCTTGACAAATATATGAATATATATATGTTAATTTTCAACTAGAAAAAAATTATGAACTTGATTATTCCAAAGCTATTTACACCAGTATAAATGGTTCCAGTTTTATGTCATTGGTATATTTTCATACTACTTCATTACATATTTAGTCATAAGGTGTTATAATGAATGATATTTATCTCCCATACTCCCAGTATATTGCTTAGTATAAAACGCTATTTTAAATCAATATTTTTGATATTATAACACTACTATATAGTTTCATTTATGCCTTTTATAATAAAGTGTGATTTTGCTGAAGATTGGCTGATATTGTTGTTGTTGTTGTTATTATTATTGTTATTATTATTATTGTTGTTGTTGTTGTTGTTGTTGTTGTTGTTGTTGTGGATGTTAAATTCAAATTCTCCAAACTTCTATCTCTGATCCATTCTACTTTGCATCTTTTCTTCCAAATGCATTCATGCAACACAATAACACTTTCTGTAAATGCTACCCTTGGCATTAGAGAAAGGAGAAAGGTTTTACGTTTATAGTAATATCAGGCTCAGCATTTGTCTTGATCAGTGTTTCGCGCAAAATCATCACACACACACACATCGATTCTAATCGTGTTCAAGATTTGAGCTTCTTTTCTCTGCGCTTTCCCTTTTATGCTAGTAGCGCATAAAGTATCTCTTCAAGGTCCTTCTTAGTCAAGAGCTTCATGGTAAGATTCAAGATGAGCTGTAATTCATATACAACGTGCCGTTCATGGGGCTTCAGTTTCTTAGATTTTCTCTTCATTTATTATGTTTTCAACTCAAAAATATTTGATGTTGAAATTGTAGTTTTTATTTATTGTAATTTTGGAGACAATTTGCGCGGCGCACAGCACCAGCTTTCTTGATTTCTTCGGAACATTTTGTGCTTGACTCCATGGCTCTTGGGTCCTTATGTTGTCGTGTACCTTACGAGTGTACCTCTCGTGTTTTCAGTCAATACACCAGGTACTCTAATCGTGATCAAATTTCACAGCATGAACTACAACATTTTTAGAACTTAAACAAGAAAAGGAAACAGTGATTGACTACATGAACTTTAAGATCATTTTATTGCAATGTAGGTTAGTATTTTGGTGTATTTTGAATGACAACTCGTGGCCTCTCCATCGATACAATCACATTCCATTCAAATAAAAACCAAACTTACGAGGTATTTATTTATTTAAAAAAATACACTACAACGTCAAGGAAAGACATAGGGGATCGGCAGAACGGTAGCCGTATCGGTATCGGAAGATTTCTCTCACTGGACAATTAGTTTTTCCTCCCCACCCATGAAAAGTTAAAGGTGTGCAGTGTGTCGCTTAAAAAATATGACCTTTATGCAAAATATAGACTTCCAAAGGGCCCAAGTAAATTATGAATCAAATACCATGGTCAGGCCCGAATGTGGTCACCATTTTGGACCAAAATCACTAACTTAGTACATCTAAAACATGTTTAACAAAGAAATAGCGCTAGAGAAGACCAGAAAAAGAGGAGAAGACTTCTGAAGTTAATGAAAGGATTTCCTGGGAATCAGTGACGATTCTTTGTACTGCAAGATTGCCGCCATCTTACAAGTAATGACTATTTCTTTTTGTTCTTAATATTCCCTTAACATGTTCCTAACAATACATTTTATTTCGAGAACATTTTGAAACGAATGAAGTTAAGATAGTAACAGTAATAGTTATCATATATTACATCTTGATTTGAAGGCAGTAGTGTTTCCCGGGAAGCGCCAAACAACCGCAACTTATAATGTCACCGTAAAGGACAAAAACGTCTCTAACTAAAGCAAGAGGGCTCCTCTTCCAGAAATAACTACGGAAGAAAAAAAGGATGAAAACTTTCTACCAAAGAAAAGTAACAAACTAACCAATAAAATTGACTTAAAAAAGTACTTTTTATTCCAGAATGAAGGCAGCCATTTTAGAGAACCTTCCATGTACGTAGACTCATTGCACGGATAAAGTGTTACTTCTCACACTGGTTTTGAACCTTTCTAAGGTATGTTTCTCTCGTCTCTTAAATCAAAGACATCGAAAATAATGATTTAAATAAAAACTAGTCCAGTTACGCGGTTTACTATGCTAACCTCGTAAAGGAAGAACTTGCTCCTCTAGACATACCCATCGTGTTTTAGGCACGTTCAAAGAGAAGCGTTTACAGAAAGGATTAGAACTTTCATCGGAATAAGTATGTCTGCTTCTGAAGAAGGTTTTTTATTGGTTCTGCTCCCATGCTGCTTTCACTACTCATATTAACTTCTAGCAATTAATCAATTTGTTTCAACGCGAGATTACTTTATTGAGTTTAGAAGAAAGAAGATATTTTCGTCGCTGCTTTTTGTGGATTTGGATGATTGTTGTTAAGGTTTCTCGATTTAGTTCATTATCTAAAAACATGATTCACCATAAGATATCATTATAGGATCTCTGAGTAGAGCTTTGATGACAGCAAAGCAAAGGGTTGCTGTAGTTTTGGGCTTACTTCATTGTGTATACAAGCTTCAAAGAGGTAAACTTGCTTAATTCTAATTGAGGATCAATCTATATCATTACATTGTTATAAGAATTACAAATTTAGGGCAAAAAACGTAAGTTTTAAACCAGGGCATTACCTCCTTTACTTAAGTCTTGATTTCAGTTATTGATTCTTTCAAATATTAGATTAAGAGCAAGCATTGCAACTGAGTTTTCTAGGCATTTTCTGTCAGTATTCTAAATGTTTAAAGTATTGGAATGCGCTTCTTGTAAACTGACGCAAAAACATTAACTTTAACCGAAAACTCATCACAATTTGTGGTGCTGATAATGCAGCAAGTTTTTAGTAATTCTGAGATCACAAAAGTGTGTTGCAAGTATGACCCTATCTTTCCTCTCTGCCAAATCAGTGTCAACAGCGAAAATTCTTCTTCTTCAAGGTCAAAAAGGCTTAGTCTTCGACATGAACTATACTCGGTATTAAACAGAGCCATTGTTGCCTCATGGACCCTTTCGCTGCTCTAGACATTACTTCTATTCTTTCACATAATACAGCGTTTCTCCTCAACACGATAATCCTTACTCTGACAGAAATTATCTACCAATATAAATAATAATCTTTAGTCAGTGAGCAGTTCATTTATTTTGTAAAATGAAGATCAACACTAAATACTATAAATTATGATGATAATGTGTGCTGTAAGATCCCTTTTTTGCACACTGCGTTGGACTCGATAATCATTTAACTAACAAATGAGATTAGTAAATCCAATAGCATCTTAACTTAATCAGTTATAATTGATGGTAGGTTTGGTAGCACTGCAAGATGCTGCAATAATCAATAACATTTGGAACCACACTTATTGATTTCTTACTTGAGGAAAATTATCATATGCTTTGCCTACTCTTAAACACCTTTTCTTAGCGAATTTAAATGAAAATTTATTTCTTTTTTATTTTCTCTTTAAAAAGGGTTCAATAATCCAGTTAGGAGGCCTTAAATTGTCCTAAAAAGTGTACAGCACAGACTCAAAGTCCTCTACTCAGTGTGTTCCATGCTAAGATTGAACTCTCCAAGTTGCACATCCTCTAGTTGCGGCACATTCCGATTCAAAAATAACTCATGAGCTTAAAAATAAGAAATTAATTCGTGAACTTCCTTGAAGCTATAATTCATCTTTTTTCCTCTGACATTTAGTCCAAGACTAAACGAACTGAACATGCTCATAATATATTAGAAGAGCCTTTGATGCTGCAGTTTGTAGGCCTTTCAATGTTATCACCAACAATGCATTCAAGTAAAAAAAATAAGAATTCATCATTCTTATGAGATTCTTGATAAGTTCTACTTTTCGTATCCGTACTAGGAACTTCTGTTAATGTTTAAGCAGCGAGAGAGTCACGCAGTTTGGCAGAGCCAAGGTTAGACCTAAAATACTAGAGATACTACTTGCTTTCAAAAAATCCAAGATGGCCGAAACAAGACTTTACTTTTCTTTATTTTAAATCACTGGCCGATGAATTCAAATCCTCTTCATGAAATTGTTCCAGTGTGAACAATAGTAAGATTTAATTAACTTTGTAAAAAGCAAATAACATTTTGAGAAAATATTGAAGTGAGCTTTTTAGAATTTTCTCTCTCAATGTTCTGGAGAGTTGAGGGTTTTATTTGCCGAGCTTCCTGAGTAGTGGCATTTGCAGCATAATAAAAGTAATTGTTTTGTACTAAGAGTAAATAAGCAAGAAATTATCTTTTGTTATTGCCTATCTTATGAATTTTTAAATGAGTACTCGTAGAAATCGATGTCTTGCAAGAAATCTATTGAAAATATTTGAAAATAATCGATGAAACGAGGCTATTTGTTCAGCTTCGTAAAGCCACCGATTGGTGCAAAAGAATTTTGTCTTTGATTTCTACATCGATTTATCAGAAAAAGTTCTATTTTTTTGTGTACGGACGTTTACGTAATCTTAGTTTTATATTATATTGTTATTTATGTAATACTAATAGAGGATATTTTTTAAATATTTGAATTATAGTGTTTGAAACAAGACGAATCTTCACCATAGGAGCAATAGCCCAGAGAACGCCCTTGGCTTGCAAACGACGAAGTAAACAAGTTTTACGGAAAACTGGTAGACGAGAAACATTTTAGCTACAAAATAAATTCATCAGTTGCCAATATAAACTACTTCGTAGAAGTTTAGAGAGCCAAGATTGACAGAAATGCAGCATACAATGCAACAGGAAACCAATATGGCGAATGAAAACCCAGAAAAACATATTTACACATGTACTTGAAAATGGGACAATTGAGTAACGATGTGTGGGATGTTGACCACAAGGACAAGATTGAACACTTAGTTAAGCAACAGAACTTTAACCCCGAATCCTTAATCCATGGTTAAGACACATGTATTCTGGTGTACTTGTGTCTAAAACTGACATAAACTGTTGGTGATTCTCTACAGCCATCACAGTCGTACGTACGGAAGAACGTTGGAAAGATCCCGCTGTGCTTAGACCCATTTGTGCTTGTTTTTTTAAATCAATGTAACAACTTAATTTTATTTACTTTTTCAGTAATTTTTTTATGTTTATTCATTCAATAAACATAATTATCAAGACTTGGTTGGACGTTGCCAAATGACACACATTCTTCCTAAGGTCTTGCATATTAATAATATGTTTCTAGCTATTTCATTTATTACAGTTATTGCCCAATTTCTATCTTCACCAGCAATCATTTATCTGCTATTTTATTCCATAGTCAAAGTTTCTATAAAAACAGTCTTCCTCGTGAAAAAAAAACGCATAGTGTTTGTGGTATCGCTAATTGTAAGAGGTCATCATGATCCTTGTACTGTTTGTGTTTTCATCAATTATATCATAAAGTGCAACTCAGGGCTTCAACAAATCTGACAAAACACACCCATTTTGAAATTATAAGCTTGTAAAGAGAACGATAAAGGTTTTAGTGATTCTTTAGTGATTATTTGTTGCGTTGCGTTCAATTATGGCTGTTGTCTCTTGTCTCGACGATTTTTGTGCCATGTCAGGCTATCTTAAAATTTGTTGCTCATCGATTAAAGATGTGACTGCTTAAAAAATCAATAATTATTCTACTCTAGATCAATGACTTGACTATTTCGTGTGACATTTCTAGAGTTTTTTTTAGCGGTTCAAAGATCATTCGCGCTTGTTTCCCGGGGATGACCCGACGTCTTTTCTGCCAAGTTGGTGTCAACATTATAGAGTCCTTGTTCTTTGTATGTATCGATGGGGTCAAAAAGGGTTTTCTGCTGCTAGGTACTTAATCCACAAGGTACAAAGAAGAAAATTAATTAAACAAGTTCTTTTCAAAATAGCTTTTTTATTACCCTCGTTTTGGGTTGACAATTACTTTCACAACCCTTTCTCCAAAAAGCCCGCCATTTTGTTATTTGAACGAGCCTTCTGGCTATGAGACGATTTCTGTTTTGTTTTTTTTCTGTTTTTTTTTCATTCTTCTTGTTTGTGTCAGTGGAGCAAATGGAGGTCATGGTTTTTGATATTACAACGAACCGACACCAAACGGAACAGCAGAAGGACAAGACTACTTAACAGATTGAACACAAGCTGTTTACAGCTCTTGGCGACCCAAACTGCACTGGGCCATGCTAGGTTGTTTTGTCTATAATCAAAATACCTCGAAAAAGAATCAACAAATCTTAACATTTACCACCGATGAACTTTTTTTTCCAATTTTATATCGGGTTTTCTTTTGTTCTCTTTGATTTATTTTCTTTATATATGGCAAAAATATTTATTCAGTTAGGTGTATTGACTATAGAAACCTTCAGAAGAAGCCGACCATCAGGCGAGTTGACGTCATTTCAAATGCTTTCAAACAAAAACGAATGCAAAGCATATGTGCCTTGAAAACATGATCAGGAAAAAAAGTTATATCAAATTCTTCCACTATTTGCTTAAGATTTGACCAATAATTTCAGATTTATGGAATTTATTTTGGATACAAGACAACAAAGAAGCTAGTCAATAAGAATGAAAAAGTTCGGAAATCAAGGGAATTCGTCATATTGTCTTTAAACCGCCTAAAAAATCTCTAATGGGATCTGAGTTTTGCTCTCCCTGTCAGTTAGTTTTAGATGCAACGCCTTAGTCAAGGAAGAAAAATCATAGCTTAAAACTTAAAGAATAGCAATTAAAAATGTTTGGGCTTGATGTGTATAGCTTAGCAAACATCTCGGATGATTTTAGTCTTGGTAAAGAGTTTTTTACGTTACGAGCTAAGCTATCTTTCTCACAAGCTCAAACTATACGCTTGACAAATCACAGGAACCATAACATCGAGTTCTGCAGCTTGCATCATTCATGGACGTTCCCTTACATCTGCAGATCGAGTCACTTGCCTAGCATCGAGTCACTTACAGTTGAACTCGTTAATTGAAGGGATAGTGTACGATTCTCTTTGCTGAATAGCTCCACAATGCACAACCTTTTTGTAAAAAAAAAAAAAAAAAAAGTAAATGGGTGCTCCTTTCAAGTGTCTTGAAAATCAGATGAACCAGAATATCAACAGTTCTACTCAAGACATGCTAGACTCACGTCAATCATTTTGGAGAACTTGCATCTTTCCAAAAAGGAAAAAAGGAGTTCAACCGACGTAAAGTCAAGTGGTCTGAAAATATATTCTATAAGCTGATACAAATGAGTTAATTGGCATTGTTTTGGGAATTCTTACGCTCAATTTTCATAGAAAGTCAAAAATTATTGTCAAACTTGTTTTCCCAAGAAGTTAAGATGGCAACACTTAATGGTATAAATGATAAATATCTTTATAATGTTAAATAAATAATAACTGATAAGTTAAACTTTTTTTCGAGTTCTTTTTTTCCGTCAGTCAACAGCCACAGTTTTGTGGTTTGGACTTGATTAATGGCTAAACTTTATTGTGAATACCTTGGGCTGATTGTACATTGTGTCCCCTGATGTATTTGTGCCATAAGGTTACATACAATACATTGAATTACTTTGCCCATCGATCTTAAGGATCAAGAAAAACTCAATTAGACAATAATCCTTCTGAACTGTCGCCCTTTCGTAACTGACTGCAGTTCACAAATTTCTGTAACATCCAACGTATGGAGAAAATAACTACTTTTTGTATATGCCCAGTTTTGGCAAAACAGTCAGTAATTCTATGATGCGTAATGAGACTTTCATACGGAGGCTCAGCCAATTCCAAATCCTCTAAGACCAGCCCAGATCAAATGTTTTGCTTTTAAAGAAGAAGAAGAATAAATGAAAGAAAACAAAGTTTATCCCTGCATTAACCAGGAGTCTGTTTTTCTTTTTCTGTTATGATGCAGTTGTCGGATGTGACCGTCCATTACAAAGGCAACAAAAATTTATATTACAGCTCAATGCAGTCTTTTTTTAGTTTTTACGTAACATGAATCCAATTTTAAAAACTTTATTGCAATAAAATGCTTAAAAGACGAAAAAACAGTGTGTACCAGAGCAACGGAAGACTTTTTGAACCCAATAATTAGCTTTTTGCTCCACATCCTCAAAAGATAAGGGTGTGTTGTCTACTTTCAAACGTTTCTGACCCCTGGAACAAAATATAGAGTTGCAGTGATCTGTTACACGATGGAAAGTCCACAGTCACAAAGGCCAAAACTCCTAACACTAATACTAGAGAGAAAGTAATCCTGGAAGGTTAGAGATGATTTTATGATTGTCTCTGGCAAGGGCAAAGCTTAGGAAAGTTATGGTTACTATTGAAACACAAGTATGTGTGGAAAACAGACCAGGATGAAAAAAAAGTTTCATTGTCAAGAAATGGTCGCCTTGTTGGTAAAGGTAGGAAGAAGCAAACAAGAAGGAAAATGGTAAAGTTGCTTTATTTAACGTCGGTAAGGCCTTCAGCTATTTGTCAAAGGCTAAAATTCAAAAGCTTTTTTTTACCAAATGGAACTTTGTTTGGATCGAAGTAGAAAGGACGCCTGGAAAGCATGTTGCATAGATGAACAAAAGCAATTAATTATTTGACGGAAGCAAAACTTCGAAAAGCTTTTGAACTTAGAGATCGAAGGGAATGTCAGAAACACAGGTCAAAAGATGGTACAAAACAGAAAAAAACTCTTCAAGGAAAAGAAATCTTAGATTAATCTCTGACCGACAAATTATGATTAGTCGTTCAAGCATACAAACATTGCAGCAAGAACAAGATAGCAGAAACATGTATACTACGAGTGCAGAGCGCCCGAAAATACAACCTACAAGAATATGTATTTACTTATAAGAAAAGAACTATGTTTTTAAATAACTTGTTACTATGAACAGTACTTATAGATCCTAGTTTTCTAATCCTATAGAAGGACATGTTGAATTCTTTCTTCGAGATCCATTTTTGAAGACTTGTACAGTCTACAATTGTAACTTAAGCAAAAAATGTTTTCTTCTTTAGCAGAAATAACTATTTCGAAAAATGATAGTTATTCAGATTATAAACTGCGAAGTAACACTAAATAAAGCTATAGAAGGTTGAATGAATTTTCAATCTAAGAGTTATGATTCTAGCTTCTTATGATCCTTCTGGGTGTGGAAAACCAACAAAGAAGCATACATTCAAACAATTGTCTGTTCTGCAATTGTATTTATTTTTATTTTCATCATTGTAGACCTAAAATTCATGATAAAATTATTCTGCTTCCTTTACGTTTCAAGATAATTGTGCTGTGGAAAACTTTTATAATGCAAAGTCAAATGAAAATACACTTGAGAGAGACACTTGCAAGAGAATCAAATTAATTAAACAAGAACTTGAATTAGAAATTACTCTATGGGTATATGCGATCAGTACTTTATGTATATATATATATTCTGTAATAGAGCGTCCTGCACTGTAAACACAGAACAACATTATCTGCCTAGTATTTTATCTGCAAATGTCGAAATGTTGGAGCATAGTTATCCAGAACTCTGTGCAAATGGCAAACTCGAACGCCTCTTTCTTCTGCTGTTAGCTACTGAGGTTAAAGTAGTTTATTAAGGAGCGCTTTCTTAAGGAAAAAGTAAAGTAAGTTAAATTTTCATGGAACAAATGATTTTTAATTTTATCACTTAATGATTCTACGACTTGCCAAGTTAAGGAGTTTACTAAAATGGCGCCTGCTACAAAGTACGACTGAGTCGCTCAGTCGACTGGAATGCAGTGTTGTAGTGGATTTCTTTCTGCGGACCTTCCCATGTTATAGGACAGTGCTGGACGAAAGAAAGAGATCTTTACTCTCAATGGTTATATGGAGAGTTATCTGCATGTGAGTACATGCTTGAAGAGACGTTTTCATTCTAAATTCATAAGTTAGGTTTTTCATTCCGGAGCTGAAAATTATTCGTGCTCAAACGGCATGGTTAAATTGTTGTTTCAGATCGAACAAAATATATTGTTTTCATTAAAAGAAAATATCCGCTTTCTTTTCTCCTTCATGTCGTGTGCTAGAGAGATACAACAGCATGCAATTAGAGAACCGGTAACATCTTGAATCCTACCCGTGAAAAACCATGACATGAAGATGGCAGTGCTGGATATGAAAGTAGCAGAAAACAGTTCTTTATTTCTGATCGATTTGAATCCAACAACCCTGCTGGCAAAAACTTTGGAGTGATTTTCGACAATAAGAAAACTCAGTTTAGTCTGTAATATCATTAATTCCTCAACTCTTTATTTTGCTGTAGATTTTACTTGTGTTATGTTAATTCTATAGAATAGTATATTTATAAGTTTTGCATGTTCTGTGAGCTACAAAGATAAGTTCTGGTCTTTGAGTTTCAATGTGCAAATATGCAGAAAGGAATGAAAATGACATTTTAATTGAATTTTCACTTGCAAAAAACTGATATCATTTAATGAGTGAATTCTTCACTTCTAATTTGCTTAAAGACTGTTCAGCCACAAGGTTGACTTCAATCCATCATATGTAACAAGACCATTCTGCTATGATTCATATACTTTACCAATTCCTTTTGCCTAAATGATGATCAAAACGCAATAGAACAATCCCTATTCACATATATAAGAGTTTTGCCTCGAAATAAATTCATTTTGATCAAGAAAACACAAATAAACGAACCACAACTTGAGCGATGTCAGCGTTGAACTTCGCCATATTGTAGTCAAACCCATTATTCACTGTACGTTGAAGTGTCAGTTTTTCTCTTTGAGGACATTCTGCGGTTCGAACTTCTAGCCTTTTTCTTTTCTCTGTTAACAAGCATTGTAGTTCTTTGGTTTTGTATTCAGTTATCCATCCTTATTTCCTGGAATACTTTTAAGTCTGGATTCATGAATCTATCTCCGTTCGGCAAACGACGATGATTCACGCTTTCTTCGAGGAATAGTGTGTATTGGTGGGAGAAGACAAGATGACTGAGGCTGTTGCTTCTTTAGTTTCTTTTCTTTTGCGCAACTTAAAATTCTTTAAGAAAAATCCTTTACTCAGGTATGCTAAATACAAACGCTTTAGGAATTATACTGATTCTAGTAAGTACGAATGTTAAAGGTAGTGACGGGCATACGTGGGCAGGATAAGTTGCGTATCAAGAGCGTAATTTCTACGTTATAAAGACAAGAACACGTTTCTTTGATGACACTAGGTTTATTTCTTGAAAGTACATTAGTTCAAAGTTCTTTCTCGTTTGATGAGAAGCTTCATCGGTAATAGTGTCTTGATGTATGAAGAAGAAACGAAACAATCTTTGGGGACGACTTATCTTTCATTTACCACACATTCCAAGCACAGAAATTGGGGTAAAACATTTAGTACAGTTTGCAGATTTGTGTGCTTTAAAGGCAGAGAAAAACAGCTCATTTCTAAGACTTTATGACTCAGTTTAAAAGAAAGAAGAAAGGAGAACTACAACAAACTTGGAAATAGAGAAGTAGATAATAATGTGAGACAAGAAAATGTCTGTTGCGAATAAAGCGATGATTTCCAAATAAATGGCCGCCATTTTGTTGCAGACTCGGTCATCAAACATCCACAAAGAACAAAGTAAATGACATGGAAAAAAATCCGATAACAGATTGAAACTGCATAAATGTTAACAACAGGGTCCTTTGTTCTTGCTACAAAGAGTTTCAGAAATTTGCAGACGTTTAAAAGAAGAAAGTTAATATTTTGTGTTTGTAGGCCTTCATTTGTAGGCGATTCATTTGATTTACTTAGAATTTTCTCAAACTTACCACATTTATTCATACAACATTATTTGTCCATAACCTTGATCTCTTTTGATGCTAAAGAGTTTACGGAATACCACTGTAACAGTATTCTAACAAAGCGATGTTGGTTTGGGTACATTTGGTTTTCTAACCCATTCTTCGTGGTACTGTAAGGCTTGATATTAAACGTAAACTACAGGTCTCTAAAAAAACAACGAATCAGTGAATGCTCTTCTCTAAATATATTTTTCTTCACGTAACTAGAATAATCCAAACTAATGCCAAAGACTTTCTCAAATAGGAATGATCATGAGATGCTGAATTCTTCAGGATGTCACTCCTTTGAAGTGCTCAAAACATAAAAGTAAAACAGTAAAGCTAAGTTCTTCATTATATTACACAGTGCAGTTCCGATACTAGTTTCCTTGCTTGCTTGTCTTTTGTAAAGGAGAAATTACAACCAATTAACTACTGATGTTACCTCTCTGTTGGCACTGTACTCATCAACATCTTTAAAATGGGATCCTGAATAAGATATGATTTTCCAAAAGTAATAAAACTCTTAAATGAATATTTTCTGTTTGGTAGTTTTATGATGACATTAATGTACGCACTATCCAAGCAAAAGAGGTTATATGCCCTACAGCAAGCGCTGCTGCTTGTGCGAAGTCTCATTCGATTTATCCCTTATTTACCAATAGTTTTACGTTGCTTTTACATGCAAATTCCTAATGCTTTGTTTCCTTAATCTCAGTATCATCAACTCGTGTGTTGTGACTAAGAAAAAGGGCTTCAAGATCGCGACTGCTATTTCTTTACAAGTCAACAACACACTTGCCCTACAACACGGTCTTTACAACATTACAATGTCAGGTCGAGTTTGAAAGCCTTCTATGTGTGTTCCGCAGCTTATTGGCTAAAACAGAAAAACAAGTTCCTGAGACTGAAACGTTGAAAACAACATATTTTTAATTAAATCAAATCAGATTCTTCATCGAAAAATCTTTGGGTTTTAAGGGTGTGCTGTTAGGACAACCTCGGTATTTTGACCTTTACGACAAAATCTATAATTTCTGCAATTGTTTGGAAGTAACAACGTCGAAAAAGAACAGAAATGGTCAAAGTCAAGCGGGTGATTAATCATCGAAAGTCAAATTGACTTTGAGGTTCCCAGGAAGCAGATGCTGTAGTTGTGCAAGACATATATTTTTTACCATTTGCTTTCGAGTAGGTACAAAAAAACATGAACGATACTGGCAAAAGTAATAGAGACGGATGCAAAAGACATGAGGTCTCAGAAGAGCTAAGAATGAAGGAAATATGGGTCAAAACGTGCTAGTAACACAAAGGAAGGGGAAGAGGAGAAAATGTGACGAAATTCCAGACAATTTGATCATGGAAGCTTGAAGAACAGGGCGCCATGTTTTGGGTCAGCTTTTCTGATTTATTACAAGAAACTTTTGTATTTTGAATTCAATTCTCAGCAGAAAATATCAAAACATTTCTGAAGGTATGTTTAGAAGGTATATAACTATTCTAAATGAAGACAGTGTCTTTGTAAACACGACGAAAAAAGACGACGTGGGGTGCGACACACTTCGCCGCCATCTTTGTTTACTCTCGAACATTCTGTCCACTTTCCCTTGCTACAAAAGACACAAGACAAGTTACAAAGTACAACCCAATTTTTCTTGTAAAAAAAATTGATGAGTTTCCTTTATTTGAAAATAGGTTTTTATTTCAGACCGAAATCGCTAAATTCCTGTCAACATATATAGGATTCCCTGATACTTGATTCTTTGACCATGGGTTGATGTATGTGTCATTACGACACGTCCCTTGTGACACCTCGTGCTTTTCCCATCGATAAAATCTGTTGTTATCTGCACCTTTCACAATACTTTGTTGAGACACATTCCTCTAAGTATATGATTTCGTCTCATTTAGGGCGTTTTAAGTTAGAGAACAACACGACTGTTTATTGCCCCCCAGCGACACAAATAATCTTACTAATCACTGCACGCAATGCCGGTAAATGACAAGCTACCCATATAAGTTGAAGCACCTATATATTGACACAGTTAAAATACAAGCGGTGTACATGTGTTTAAATCTTATTAAATAATATAAAACATCTGTCTACTTAATGGGTAATCTGCACTTAACGTTCCTAAGCATAGAGGAAAATAAACATTAGAGTTGTTGAAGTTAGTGTGTTAGGCCAGGAGACAGACTTATTTTATCATACCATTTGTGATAGAAGACTAAGTTATGTAATGAGATGTGATAAGGAAATGACTTTCGATTATCAGTACTTTTCATTTTATAATTACTAGGGAGGGAGGGAGGGAGAGAGAAAGAGAAGAAAAACAAAACAAATTAAAATAGAACAAAAAATTAACGATAAAACAAAAACAACAACAACAAAGACAAAAAAAAAAAAAAAGAAAAAAAGAAAAGAAACAAAAAAAAAACAAAAAAAAACAACAAAACAACAACAAAACAAAATAAAACAAAACAAAAAAAAAAGAAAAGAAAGTAAAGGAAATGAAATGAAATGACGTAAAATAAAATAAAGCTTAGGCACAATGTCTTCCCATTTCAGACCACGTATCATTCCCTAGAGTATTATTTCTTTGTTTTCATAGGCTGCACACAGCAAGACACATGATATGGCCATGGACATAACTCAAACAAACCCTATCTTTTCTCAAGAAAATGACATGACCTCAAATCAGGGAAAACAGTACGCCAACGCTATAGGACTCTTAAAAAACTGCTTCATTTTTTTCCATCTGGGCTTTAGTTTTTTTTCCATTCAAAGTATTGTATTATCCGGATTACAATTCGTCTTTTTTTTTTTTTTTTTTTTTTTTACATGTGCATATCCAACTTCTAGACAGTAATGATAATCTTACAGCAGACATCATGCCGTTTCATTTAAACCTGACTACCTAAAACGTATTAAAACTACTTGACTGAGTCTTTCAATAAATCAGCATGGGGTCCCTGTGGTTTTGACCTGTTCTGCATACCATTGTGTTGTAAATTCGTCCAGGCTGGCCTTATTTTTATTCCTTCAAAAAAATCTAAGTCAGACGTAGGCATTCCGTTGACAAACATTAAAACGCCTATCCGTGAAAATTAAAGAGACGGTTCCGTGAGTGTATTGGGCACCTTTTTGTACGGTTTAAAATACCGTGTACCGCGTAAGACCAGCCTGAGGCGATTGTCGATGCAACATGACTCGGGAGCCGATTTGTAATATTTGGTAGAATTCGAAAGCAACCGATATTAGATCAAATGGAGATTTATGAATCGATCATTCATCGGTACACAGATCTCTGATCCCTGAATTCATTTGGATTCACACATTATTATTTGCATTAATCTTTATTTTGACCTTTAACAAAATACAATCATAATCTTTCTTTCAGAATTAAAAACTGAAAAAAACCGACAATGTTTCGATTCACTAATTACGGAGTACAGTAGTATAATTCGTGTTTAACACATAATCATAGCCATCGGCATACAGACAGAGTTTCAAAGCCCCATTCGTTTCTTGACAGAATGATGAATATGGTGATGTTCTTTATCAGTTTCGGGCAATTAACAGCAACACGAAAACTGATGTTTGCCACACCAAAAATGGGTTTTGTCCAAATTTACAAATTGATAAAAATGATTGACCCTTTGGAAAACTGACGAATTTGAGATGTATATAGACCCCTTGCAGTGACGCCAGGTGCAAGGGGTTTATCCATTATCTAGTGGCGATCATGTACGAGTACTAGTAATGGCAGATATGCTCGAGCTTTCTTTCCAGAACTGATGATCGCACGTACCCCTTTGATAATCTATTCACTCTCCACAAATGAAAAACAGAAAGAAAGAAGGAAAGAAAGAACAAAAAGCCATAGAGCTTTTTTTATAGAAACGTAGAATCATCCCGAATGCAACCACTAAATTTGCGTTGCATTGAATACGTCGAAAAAAGCATTTTAGTTTTCCTTTGAACAACATCTTTCCCATGAAATTCATCTACCGATATCTATATCCACGTATCTACTCCAGTTATCGATAAAGAAAAATATAATAACCAAGGGAATGACACGTGGTTTTCTATATGGAGCAAAATCAATCTTCGATCCCATTGTCAACCTTTTTGAAACTGCTCTACTGGGTGAATGATGTTTGTACTTGATGAGCACGTTCTTATTATTTTTTCTTATTTTCTTTGCAGATTTAGTCCAAGGTACTTAAGCTGTCGCAAAATTTAAAAGTTTTACGGTCTTGTGATGGGCTCCAATTGACCTCGAAGTTGGAAAATAGTATTTCACGCCTTTCTGCCTTATTTTGAAGGATCTACTGCTTAGGAAATGATGAATATGTAGTTCTATCTGTGTTGTTAAAGGATGGTAAGGAATTATTGTTGCCCAGTTGGATTACATATATACATATATAACGCTTTACACGATAACTACAGGACGACTACTCGAACAAATTAGTTTTCAATCAGATTCATAAATCATGTCTTTGACGCTGATTAACAAGATGGTGCCAACTTCTTGAATTTAAACTGTTTTTGCTCACTTCTGATCATAAATACACAAGTATAAAATAAAATGCATGTTTTTTAAGGGGAAAATGTGAAAATTTGTGCCGATTCCATTGTTTAAATACTCAAACGCGATTGGCTATTTTGTATGACAATTTGCTTGGGTGGCCTTGATTGGAGTAGTCGCACTGCTAAACCTAAAAAGGAATGTAAGAAAGACGAGACAACACTTAACGAATGTACCATGATACGATGGCTAAACTAGTGAATACAATCGACAGAATTTTGAAAATTCTGAAAATCAATAATTTGTAACTCAAGAACGAGTACAACCAGTTATTTTGGTTTGTTAGATAGCTGTCTTGTATCAGTTCACGATATGTCTTAGACCGCTTCAGTCAAACGTGAATTGAATTCAGTTACAACACAAGCCTAAACCTATTTATGGACAGTACATTTAACAGCGGCTTGTTCACTCCATCTTTCAGGAGTGCTGCACGCAATGACTCGATAAGCCGCACGAAAGCTTCATCATTCATTAAACGCGAAGCAATTGAAGTTTACCATCATTACCTTCAAATTTAAATTCCTTAGCCAGAAATGGTATTAAACGACAGTACGATAATAGACTGCAGAAAGTTTCGAGTGCTGGCATCCTAAAAAGGATTAAATTAGAGTGGGGTCCATTGAAAAGACCGCTCAAGAGCAAACTGAACTCTTCCTCACGCATCAGTTGTACTCTTACTTCACTCTCGTAGACTAAATGTGTTTTTTTTAAGTCGAGTGTTTCGTTTATCAGAGTTCCATGCACCAGAAAGGCGTGGATATTGATAAAGAATGAGAAGCGATTGCAATCTTGAGTTGTTTGCTAAGAAAACACTTAATTTGCTGCACGAAACCCTGGTAGGTATATCGTGTGAGCCACCCATTAGTAACTTATACTGAGCCTTAGACGTCGGTTGTAGTTATACAGTAAAGGTTTGGGAACTCATTCTTGGACCTCAAAATCTATAGCAAGCATAGCTCCTTGAAACAATCAATGTATACAGCTACTTGAAACGAACACTAAGTTCTACATCCTCTCTAGTAGTTTTGGTAATTTATGCAGAATTTCAGCCGGTAAACCAAGTTCAAACTCCCTAGAGCCAAAGTCTATCTGTTTTGCTTTTCATTTTCCCTGCCATAGATTGTAGCCTGAACAGTATGATTTTGCAGTATTTACAGAGATCCTTATTACCTGAAACAACTGTATAGAGTGCTAGATGTTTATTATCATTGTTGCATGAACGTTGACATCATATATGTTGTAACTGCGTTGATTTTACTCCATAACTCACTCTATTTTTATTTATGTTTCTATCAAGGAGAATAATCCAAGAAAGTATGAAAGCTGAAAGACTAAGTACAGTGAATGTATTAAAAACATTCCTTCAATGATAGCAAAACCTGTGCAATCAAGCTAGAAGCAATCCAGCCACCTTGCTTATTTTCCAACCTAGATGCTGAACGTATAAAATATTCGTTTTCTGAGATGTTAACACACCCATTAACACTGGATTTTGAAACAATCTTGAGATTGTGTGTTGAACAAGACTAGGTTCTTTCCACTAGACTTGTGGTAGACAACAAACTACCATTGACATTAGGAACCTTTTAAAGTGCACCTTACCCCTGATGCAATACTACTTTCAGCATCGATTCTACATGAAGTGAATAGTTGAATGATAAAATATTTCTCGATTTGAGTTTTGCGTCTTTAACTTTGGAAGGTTTATATTTCCAATATGTTAAAAAATGACTGTGACATCATCGCAGGTTTCGTTAGATATACAAACTTTAACAGATTCACACAAACAGTATTTAAAAAGCAACATCATTATACTCGACGTGGTTTCCACAATGTTTACAGTAGATTTGGTGTCTCATAATGGTCAGTGTTTAGTATTACAAGTAAAACAAATACTCTCAAAAGCCTGCGATGACGTCACAGCAGGAACATATTGGAATTATAAAACTTAAAGGCGCAACACTCAAATTAACAAATATTTCACCATTCAAATATTAACATCATGAATCAATACTGAAAGTATTGTATCAGATGTTAGGTGTGCTTTAAAGCATACATAATGTCACTAGATTTTCACTAGACTTGTGTAAAACTAGGATGTTATTGGCACTGCCGTTTCCATGGTAAACTGCTAATATAACTGCCATTGACATTAGGCCCGTTGTAAACATCCAGATCTTGTGCATTGAACTAGACTGTATTCTTGTTTACTTTTACACAACCTTAGTTATTTAAGAGGCTGTTATTGGCACTACCACAAAAAGATATTGACATTAGGCCCGTTGTAAATATCCAGATTATTAAAAAAGTCTACATTCTATTCTATTTTTTCTATTTTGTATTAATGCCCGTTTATACTAGCAACTTTGTCTTGCGACGGCAATTTTATGATCGAAATTTAGTCACGGTAACTCGCTGCGATTTGGGTCGCAATAAAGCCGCTATTAAAATGGCCGCTCAAGTCGCGCGATAAATTTGCTAGTGTAAATGGGCCTTTATGATGTTACTAGCATAGCATTGTAGTTGAAATAAAGCATTGATTCATTCTAGATTCTTTATTTTTTCTACTTTTTCTCTACTTGTACTACATAATGAGCACGAATGTATCATCAAACTGAACTCATTAACATTAGGGTCACTGGTAAACATACAGATTCTTATGCCCTGATTCACTTAGCTACTAATTGCTGATTTCCCACATCGGGTCATTTTCCTGAGTTGGTTTCTTGATGTCTTACAGGAGTAAACAGTAAATTCGGCTGTTTCAAAGTACGATAAAAACGCACATTTCAAAAAATGAATAATAAAGTAATGCCTTTTCTTCCCATTTTCCATCAAGTTTTTTAATCTCAGTTTTATTTGATCAGGCAATGGTTTAAAGCTTTTTTTATTCAATATTGGTCTTTTCAGAGGATTTGTTCTCCAGACAATTAGCGCAGTTTCTACGTACGACTTCTATTTTCTTCTAAACTCTCTGCTCTCTTGTTCGTTCTTTACATCTTCTAAGGCTACGTATTGCCTGTCTTAATGAAAGTTAAGGACAGATATTGACAGACGATATGATATCAAAGTAGCAGGCCACGAGGGCGTTAAACGTGTGTACATTCCATTCTTCTACACGGCAATTAGCACAACGAACGGGAAAACGAACGAACGTTTTTCAATGTGAAGGGGAGCATTGTGATGGTCATGATCTACTGCTATTCTAAAACCCTTGTATGAATACGAATTACTTCATTTCCAAATGTTTATAATTATGTTGGGAATGTTCAGGAATTCCCCACTTAAATGTAACCTTAAATCATCGACCATACCCACAAGGCATCAACGGTTTTTCAAACAGGATTAAAGACTACAAGGATCATGTTGGGATGTCCATCAATAAAGAGGCCATCACGATGAACAAATTTAAGTCCAACGATAAACTTTTTCCTCCATCGCACTTGTCATAAAGAGCAACATCTATTGACGCGAGTGCAAATACTTTAAGCATTCTTCGTTTCTTAATCTTTATTACTGCAATGCGTTTTCGCGTTCACTGCTTGTCCTTGTATCAATAAAACTTTCGACCTTTAGAAGGGTTTTGTAAAATGCGATATCAAAAATTTCTGAGCAATTGATAATCTTTTTAAAAATCTTGTGAAAACAGTAATTTTAACTGGAATCCGGAGTGGATGGACAGCACGTTCATTTAGCGAAATGTTATCAGATGGTCATACTGTTTGTGGACGAAGACTGACGCAGCTCAAAAACGACTATCTCTAGAAAATGCTTTTTAACCTTGGCTATGTCAAACGATCCTTGAAACGCTGCTTTAAAGAACCAATCGATGGAAAAATTGCGGTTATAATCTGGTGTTTTTGTAACCGAATCCTGGCGTTCTGTGAAATTAACCGCCAGAAGGGATACAACTTCTATCTTTGAAAAAACGGAAGCGGAAAATGGCCTTCATGTTTTGTCCGCCCGCTTGCTTAAATCACTCGCCGATAAGAATCTCCCTTGTGATGATTTATCGTAAATTCACTGAACTTTGTATATTCACGGCTTGTGATTGCATAACCTTTGAGAGATCTATTTGATCGTATTTGACACAAAGAGTTGGCTTGACTAATTGTAGTGTTTGGTGACCCTTCGTTATAGATAACTTATAGTGTTCAAAACAACATATGTTAAATGTCATCGACGGATAACCGACATACCAAACATTCTAAGGATATAATACACTTGTAGAAGTGAAGATATCCCTGTTTAAATAGCTTTATGTGGTCACACGGTCTTGCATCGCTAATTGGCCGCTTCTTGTCTAGCAAATCAATGGACCACACAAACTTTGATAACCTGCAGTAGTCAGTATCAAAGGAATATTAAAAAAAAAAATATCGTCCATAACACTTAGGTAAATACGGAAATGAGAAATGCATAAACATAAGCCTTCTTTGAGTCTGGATTTTGAAATCCAGCGGTATAACTAATATCTAATTTGAATTTGAATTTTAAAGTTGTTTTTTCCTGTAAAGGGAGAAAAACCCAAAATGCCTGGAGCAAGAAAAACCTGTAAAGATCTTTACTAACGTCTGACAAGACAGGAACGCACGCGAACCAAAATTTTTGAAGACTTGTACGGCTTACAATTGTAGCTTAAGTAAGAAACATTTCTTCACTGTAACAGAAAAACCTATATCGTAACGTTGTAGTTATTCAGATTATAACTGTGAAGTAACACTAAATAAAACTATAGAAGGTACGTTGTGAATGAATTTTCAATTTGAGAGTGTAATGATTCTAGCTTCTTATGATCCTTCTGAGTGTGGCAAAGCAACAAAGAAACATTCAAACATTCTTCTGTCCTGCATGTTTTTATTTTCAACATTGTAGAGCTAAAATTCAAGCTAAAATTATTGTGCTTCCTTTACGTTTTAAAATAATTATGCTATGGAGTTTTTATAATGCAAAGTCAAGTGAAAATATACTTGAAAGACACTTGAAAGAGAATCAAAACAACTAAACAAGAATAAACTCAGAAATTATTATTCTATGGGTACACAAGTCATATCTGCCTAGTATTTTATCTACAAATGTCGAAATGTTTGAGATAGCATAAATCGTTATCCAGAACTCTGTGCAAATGGCAAACTCGAAGTCCTTTTTCTTCTGCTGTTAGCTACTGAGGTTAAAGTAGTTTATTAAAGAACGTTTTCTCAAGAAAAAAATAAAGTAAGTTAAAATTTCATGGAACAAATAATTTTATCACTTAATGATTCTACGACTTGCCAAGTTAAGGAGTTAGAATGGCGCCTGCTACAAAGTACGAAGTCGCTCAGTCGACTGGAATGCAGTGTTGTAGTGGATTTCTTGCTGCAGTTCTACCCAATGTTAGAGGACAATGTTAGAAGACACATACTGGATGAAAGAAATTAAAGAGGTAATTACTCTCAATGGGTATGGAGAATTATCTGCATGTGAGTATACATGCTTGGAAAGATCTTTTCAAAAATTGTTGTTTTAGATCGGAAAAATATGCTGTTTCCATTAAAAGAAAAAAATCCGCTTTCTTTTCTCCTTCACGTAGTGTGCTAGAGAGATACAACACCATGCAATTAGAGAACCGGTAACATCTTGAATCCTACCCGTGAAAAACCATTACAGAAGATGATGTTTTTGCATATGAAAGTAGCAGATCGATTGGAATCCAAAAAAACCTGCTGGAAAAAAGGTTTGGAGTGTCCAAGATCTTTTCTTTACTCATTTACTTGTGCATTTGATTTTAACACAACAACGTCCCCATGTAACTAGAAATAAATATAAACTATACATAAACGCAACATTGTATTATCCGGCTGTACAATTAAGTTTTAGTTCATCGCGATTTACGACAATGAAAAAACTCAGGTAAGTCTGTAATACCATTTTAATTATAATTCCTCAACTCTATATTTTGCTGCATATTTACTTGTGTTATGTTATTGTATAGAATAGAAGTACTATTCTATAGCATTCTACACGGTATTATATTTGTAAAAATACACATATAAAATTGCTCTGCAAGGCGGCCATATTTGTTATATGATTATATATGATTAAAGACTGTTCAGCCACAAGGTTGACTTCAATCCATCATATGTAACAAGACCATTCTGCTATGATTCATATACTTTACCAATTCCTTTTGCATAAATGATGATCAAAACGCAATAGAACAATCCCTATTCACATATATAAGAGTTTTGCCTCGAATTTTTTTTTTTTTTGATGAAGAAAGCACAAAAACACGAACAACTTGAGCGATGTCAGCGTTGAACTTCGCCATATTGTAGTCAAACCCATTATTCACTGTACGTTGAAGTGTCAGTTTTTCTCTTTGAAGACATTCTGCGGTTCGAACTTCTGGTCTTTTTCTTTTCTCTGTTAACAAGCATTGTAGTTTTTTGGTTTTAGATTCAGTTATCCCTCCTTATTTCCTGGAATACGTTTGAGTCTGGATTGATTGTTGAATCCCTCTCGTTAAAAGTAAACTTCGGGTATCTCAAAAACAACGCATCAATGCATGCTCTTCTCTAAAAAAAATATTCCTTTCTTCACGTAACTAGAACCTGAAAATGTGATTTAAGAGGGAAACTTTCTTAACCCAAACTGATGCTAAAGACTTTATCAAATAGGAATGATCATGAGATGCTGAATTCGTCAGGATGTCAATCCTTCGAAATGCTCAAAACATAAAAGTAAAACAGTAAAGCTAAGTTCTTCATTATATTACACAGTGCAGTTCCGATACTAGTTTCCTTGCTTGCTTGTCGTTTCTAAAGAAGAAATTACAACCAATTAACTACTGATATTACCTCTCTGTTGGTCACTGTACTCATCAACATCTTTAAAACGGGATACTGAATAAAATTTGATTTTCCCAAAGTAATAAAACTCTTAAATGAATGTTTTCTGTTTGGCATTTTATGATGACATTAATGTAAGCACTATCCAAGCAAAAACGGTTATTGGCCCTACAGCAAGCGCTGCTGCTTGTGCGAAGTCTCATTCGATTTTTCCCTCATTTACCAATAATTTTAAGTTGGTTGCTTTTACATGCATATTCCTAATGCTTTGTTTCCTTAATCCCAGTATCATCATCTCATATGTTCTGAATGAGAAAAAGGGCAAGATCGTGACTGCTATTTCTTTACAAGTCAACAACACACTTGCCCTACAACACGGTCTTCACAACCTTACGATGTTAGGTCGAGTTTGAAAGCCTTTTTTATGTTTGTTCCGCAGCTTATTGGCTAAAACAGAAAAAAACAAGTTCCTGACACTGAAACGTTTAAAGCTAATATATTTTTAATTAAATCAAATCAGATTCTTCATCGAAAAATCTTTGGGTTTTAAGGGTGTGTTGTTAGGACAACCTTGGTATTTTGACCTTTACGACAAAATCTATAATTTGCTGCAATTGTTTGGAATAAAAAAACGTCGGTCGAAAAAGAACAGAAATGGTCAAAGTCAAGCGGATGATTAATAAGGAAAGTCACTTTAACTTTGAGGGTGATTTCCCAGGAAGCAGATGCTGTAGTTGTGCAAGACATGTATTTCTTACCCTTTGCGTTCTGGTAGGTAGAAAACACCAAGAAAGAGACTGGCAAAAGTATAAGGAACGGATGCAAAAGACATGAGGTCTCAGAAGAGCTAAGAATGAAGGAAATATGGGTCAAAAAGTGCTAGTAACACAAAGGAAGGGGAAGAGGAGAAAATGTGACGAAATTCCAGACAATTTGATCATGTGAGCCTGAAGAACAGTATGTTTGGTGTCAGCTTTCCTTGATATATCACAAGAAACGTTTGTATTGCGACTTCCATTCTCTGCAGAAACTATCTGAACGTTTCTGAAGGTATGTTTAAAACTTATATAGCTATTCTTAAAGAATACATTTTGTTTTGTAAACACGACGAAAAAAGACGACGTGGACTGCAACGCACTTCGCCGCCATCTTTGTTTACTTTCGAACATTCTGTCCACTGTCCCTTGCTACAAAAGACACAAGACAAGCAACAAAGTACAACCCAAACGTGTTTGTAAAAAATCTGATTCTTTACTTTAAAATAGATTTTTTATTTGAGGACGAAATTCGCCAAATTCCTTTCAACATATATAGGATTCCCTGATAATTAATTCTTTGATCATGGGCTATTGTATGTGTCATGAAAAAAACATATGTATTTTTTATAAGACAGACCAGGATGGAAAAAAGTTTCATTGTCAAGAAATGGTCGCCTTGTTGGTAAAGGTAGGAAGAAGCAAACAAGAAGGAAAATGGTAAAGTTGCTTTATTTAACGTCGGTAAGGCCTTCAGCTATTTGTCAAAGGCTAAAATTCAAAAGATTTTTCTTACCAAATGGAACTTTGTTTGGATCGAAGTAGAAAGGACGCCTGGAAAGCATGTTGCATAGATGAACAAAAGCAATTAATTATTTGACGGAAGCAAAACTTCGAAAAGCTTTTGAACTTAGAGATCGAAGGGAATGTCAGAAACACAGGTCAAAAGATGGTAAAAAACAAAACAGAAAAAACTCTTCAAGGAAAAGAAATCTTAGATTAATCTCTGACCCACAAATTATGATTAGTCGTTCAAGCATACAAACATTGCAGCAAGAACAAGATAGCAGAAACATGTATACTACGAGTGCTGAGCGCCCGAAAATACAACCTATAAGAATGTGTATTCACTTATGAGACAAGAACTATGTCTTTAAATAACTTGTTACTATGAACAGTACTTATAGATCCTAGTTTTCTAATCCTATAGAAGGACATGTTGAATTCTTTCTTTGAGATCCATTTTTAAAGACTTGTACAGTCTACAATTGTAGCTTAAGAAAGAAACATTTCTTCACAGTAGCAGAAAAAGCTGTTCTGTAAAATTATAATTATTGAGATTTTTAACTGTGAAGTAACACCAAATAAAGCCATAGAAGGTACGTTGTGAATGAATTTTCAATTTAAGAGTAATGATTCTAGCTACTTGTGATCTTTCTGGGTGTGGCAAAACAACAAAGAAACATACATTCAAACAATCCTCTGTCTAGCATGCTTTTATTTTCAACATTGTAGAGCTATAATTCAAGCTAAAATTATTATTCTTCCTTTACGTTTTAAGATAATTGTGCTGTGGAAAGTTTTTATAATGCAAAGTCAAATGAAAATACACTTGAAATTATTCTATGGGAATGTACAACCAGTACTTTATGTATATAAATATTCTGTAATAGAGCGTCCTGCACTGTAAACACAGAACAACATTATCTGCCTAGTATTTTATCTACAAATGTCGAAATGATGGAGATATCATAAATAGTCATCCAGAACTCTTTGCAAATGGCAAACTCGAAGGCCTTTTTCTTCTGCTGTTAGCTACTGAGGTTAAAGTAGTTTATTAAAGAAAGTTTTCACAAGGAAAAAGTTAAAAAAGTAACCATTTCAAGAAACATAGAGATAGTTTTTAGGATTTTTAATTTTATCACTTAATGATTCTACGACTTGCCAAGTTAAGGAGTTAACTAAAATGGCGCCAGCTACAAAGTACGAAGTCGTTCAGTCGACTGGAATGCAGTGTTGTAGTGGTTTTTTTTCTGCAGATCTTCCTCATGTTAAAGGACAAAAACGTTGAAGTTTTCATTCTAAATCCATATGTTTTGTGCTAGAGAGATACAGCAGCATGCAATCGGAGGACCAGTACAATTTTGAATCATACCCGTGAAAACCACGACATGAAGATGATGATTTTTTATATAAAAAATGGCAGAAAACAGTTCTTTGTTTCTGATCGATTTGAACCCAAAACCCCTGCTGGAAAACAGCATTGGAGTGTCCAACAAGATCTTTTCTTCTTTAAGCATTTAATTGTGCGTTTAATTTTAACACAACAACGTACCCATGTAATTAGAAATAAATATAAAATATAAATGCAACATTGTATTATCTGGCTACACAATTAATAGTAGGTTTTAGTTCATCGCGATTTTTATGAGAAAACTCAGTTTAGTCTCTAATATCATTAATTCCTCAACTCTATATTTTGCTGCAAATTTTACTTGTGTTATGTTATTGTATAGAATAAAAGTACTATTCGATAGTATTCTACACGGTATTTCATTTGTAAAAATACACATATAAAATTGCTTTGCAAGGCGGCCATATTTGTTATACAATTGCATTTTTGTTATACCAGCCTGAGCTACGAGGTCGTTCGCACTACAAAACTCAAATATATAGATACTGTTTTTCATAAGGTTTGAGAGTATAAGAATTTTGTCTCGAAATAAATTCATTTTGATCAAGAAAACACAAATAAACGAACCACAACTTGAGCGATTCCAGCGTTGAACCTCGCCATATTGTAGTCAAACCCATTATTCACTGTACATTGAAGTGTCAGTTTTTCTGTCTCAGCCGAAAATTCTGCGGTTCGAACTTCTAGTGTTTTTCTTTTCTCTGTTAACAAGCATTGTAGTTCTTTGGTTTTACATTAAGTTATCCATCCTTATTTCCTGGAATACGTTTAGATTCATGAATCCCTCTTCGTTCATCAAACGACGACAGTTCACCCTTTCTTTGCGGAATAGTGCGTGTTTGTGGAATAAGATACGATGACTCAGGTTGTTTCTTGTAGTTTCTTTTGTGCAACTTAAATTATTTTAGAATAAGACCTTTATGCAGGTATGCTAAATATGCTTTAGGAATTGTATTTTAGTAAGTACGATAAGTTGCGTATCAAGAGCGTAATTTCTAACTACGTTATAAAGACAAGAACACAATTCTTTGATGACACTAGGTTTATTTCTTGAAAGTACATTAGTTCACGTTCTTTCTCGTTTGTTGAGAAGCTTCATCGGTTATAGTGTCTTGATGTATAAAGAAAAAAAAGGAACAATCTTTGGGAATAAGTTATCTTTCATTTACCACACATTCCCCGCACAGAAATTGGGGTAAAACATTTAGTACAGTTTGCAAATTTGTATGCTTTAACTAAATGCAGAGGATAACAGCTCATTTCTAAGACTTTATATATGGCTCAGTTTAAAAGAAAGAAAAAAATACAACTACAGCAAACTTAGAAATAAAAAGGAAATAATAATGTGAGACAAGAAAATATCTGTGGCGAATAAAGCGATGATTTCCAAATAAATGGGCGCCATTTTGTTGCAGAGGCGACTCGGTCATCAAACATCCGCAAAGAATGAAGTAAATGACATGGAAAAAACTCGTATAGCAGATTGAAACTGCATAAATGTTAAGTACAGGATCCTTCGTTCATGCTTCGAATACTTTCAGAAATTTGCAGACGTTTAAAAGAAGAAAGTTAGGATTTTGTGTTTGTCGGCCTTGAACGATCCATTTGATTTAAATAGAATTTTCTCAACTTACCACATTTATTCATACAATTACAACGTTATTCGACCGTAGTTTAACTATAACCTGCAAATTTGATTAAAGAGGGAAACTTTGATCTTAATCCAAACGAATGTTAAAGACTTTATCAAATAGACTAAACTGAGAAGCTGAAGTGCTCAACACATAAAAGTAAAACAGTAAAGCTAAGTTCTTTATTATATTACACAGTGCAGTTCCGATACTAGTTTCCTTGCTTGCTTGTCGTTTCTAAAGAAGAAATTACAACCAATTAACTACTGATGTTACCTCTCTGTTGGTCACTGTACTCATCAACATCTTTAAAATGGGATACAGAATAAAATTTGATTTTACCAAAAGTAATAAAACTCTTAGATGAATATTTGAATATCTTCTGTATGGCATTTTATGATGACATTAATGTACGCACTATCCAAGCAAAAACGGTTATTGGCCCTACAGCAAGCGCTGCTGCTTGTGCGAAGTCTCATTCGATTTATCCCTCATTTACCAATAGTTTTGCTTTGCTTTTACATGCATATTCCTAATGCTTTCTTTCCTTAATCCCAGTATCATCAACTCGTGTGTTGTGACTAAGAAAAAGGGATTCAAGATCGCGACTGCTATTTCTTTACAAGTCAACACACTTGCCCTACAACACGGTCTTCACAACCTTACAATGTTAGGTCGAGTTTGAAAGCCTTTTTTTATGTTTGTTCCGCAGCTTATTGGCTAAAACAGAAAAACAAGTTCCTGACACTGAAACGTTGAATTTTAATAGAATCAAATCAGATTCTTCATCGAAAAATCTTTGGGTTTTAAGGGTGTGTTGTTAGAACAACCTCGGTATTTTGACCTTTACGACAAAATCTATAATTTCTACAATTGTTTAGAAGAAACAACGTCGGTCGAAAAAGAACAGAAATGGTCAAAGTCAAGCGGGTGATTAATAAGGAAAGTCACTTTGACTTTGAGGGTGATTTCCCAGGAAGCAGATGCTGTAGTTGCGCAAGAGATGTATTTCAGTCTTACCCTTTGCGTTCTGGTAGGTAGAAAACACCAAGAAAGAGACTGGCAAAAGTATAAGGAACGGATGCAAAAGACATGAGGTCTCAAAAGAGCTAAGAATGAAGGAAATATGGGTCAAAAAATGCTAGCAACACAAAGGAAGGGCAAGAGGAGAAAATGTGACGAAGTTCCAGACAATTTGATCATGGAAGCTTGAAGAACAGTATGTTTGGTGTCAGCTTTCCTTGATATATCACAAGAATCTTTTGTATTGCGAATTCCATTCTCTGCAGAATCTGAACCTTTCTGAAGGTATGTTTAGAAGGATTATAACTATTCTAAGTGAACAAAGGTTTTTGTAAACACGACGAAAAAAGACGACGTGGGGTTTGACGCACTTTACCGCCATCTTTGTTCATTATCGAAATTTCTTTCGACGTACTATCCTTTGCTACAAAAGACACAAAACAAGTCACAAAGTACAACCCAAATTTGTTTTGTAAAAAAAAAAAGATTCTTTTCTTTATTTGAAAATAGATTTTTTATTTCAGGACGAAATTTGACAGATTCCTGTCAACGTATATAGGATTATATAATTAGGACCGCGGTCCTTTACAGACGACCCTCAATCGTGTAACAAACGAATAAGTATGATATCTTTATTACATTTGCACAATGAATAATAATTTTCATTCTATAAACAGGATTCCCTGATACTTGATTCTTTGACCATGGGCTGATGTATGTGTCATTACGACACGTCCCTTGCTTTTCCCATCGATAAAATCTGTTGTTATCTGCACCTAACACAATACTTTGTTGAGACACATTCCTCTAAGTATATAATTTCGTCTCATTTAGGGCGTTTTAAGTTAGAGAACAACACGACTGTTTATTGACGGAATTCGCCAAATTCTTGTCAACATATATAGGATTCCATGATACTTAATTCACTGACAATTGGTTGAGGTATGTCTCATGAAAAAAGGATATGTATTCTTTTATACGAAAAGAACCATGTTTTTAAATAACCTGTTAATTTACTATGAAAGGTACTTCTATATCCGAGATTCCTAATCCTAAAGTAGGACCTGTTGAAGCTTAAATTGTAGCTTAAAAAAGAAATATTTCTTCACTGTGACAGAAAAACCTATTTCGTAAAGTTGTAGTTATTCAGATTATTAACTGTGAAGTAACACTAAATAAAACTATTTTTGTGCGAATTAAAAATCTTTTAAAAAAATCCTTTACTCAAGTATGCTAAATACAAACGCTTTAGGAATTATACTGATTCTAGTAAGTACGAATGTTAAAGGTAGTGCACAGCATACGTGGGCTGGATAAGTTGCGTATCTTGACAAGAGCGTAATTTCTAACTACGTTATACAGACAAGAACATGTTTCTTTGATGACACTTGGTTTATTTCTTGAAAGTACATTAGTTCAAAGTTCTTTCTCATTTGATGAGAAGCTTCATCGGTAATAGTGTCTTGATGTATGAAGAAGAAACGAAACAATCTTTGGGGACGACTTATCTTTCATTTACCACACATTCCAAGCACAGAAATTGGGGTAAAACATTTAGTACAGTTTGCAGATTTGTGTGCTTTAAAGGCAGAGAAAAACAGCTCATTTCTTTAGACTTTATGACTCAGTTTAAAAGAAAGAAGAAAAGAGAACTACAACAAACTTGGAAATAGAGAAGTAGATAATAATGTGAGACAAGAAAATGTCTGTTGCGAATAAAGCGATGATTTCCAAATAAATGGCCGCCATTTTGTTGCAGACTCGGTCATCAAATTTTCGCAAAGAATAAAGTAAATGACATGGAAAAAACTCCGATAGCAGATTGAAACTGTGTAAATGTTAAGTACAGGATCCTCCGTTCATGCTACAAAGAGTTTTCAGAACTTTGAACGACACATTGAATTTTCTCAAACTCAGCACATTTATTCATACAACGTTATTCGACCGTATAGTAGTTTATCGATCACTTTTGACGCGAAAGAGTTTATGGAATACCACTGTAACAGTGTTCTAACAAAGCAATGTTTTTTTGGGTACTTTTGGTTTTCTAACCCATTCTTCGTGGTACTGTAAGGCTCCGTATTAAACGTGAACTACGAGTCTCTAAAAAAACAACGAATCAGTGCATGCTCTTCTCTTAAAAAATCTTTTTCTCCCTGAAAATTTGATTTAATAGGGAAACTTTGATCTTAATCCAAATGAATGTTAAAGGCTTTATGAAATAGGACTGAGAAGCTAAATTCTTCTAGATGTCACTCCTTTGAAGTGCTTAAAACATAAGAATAAAACAGTAAAGCTAAGTTCTGCATTATATTACACAGTGCAGTTCCGATACTAGTTCCGATACTGTCGTTTGTTTTATTTTATTTTATTTTATTTTAATCAATTTGCCACAGTGGCAGGGATAAAGACACAGGGTAGAGCCCCGGTTGCTTGGCAATATCCCCTAAGAAATAAGATACAAATTAAATGCTATTAGAATGAAAAAAAAAAATCAGTAATGGTAAATTATATACAAGAGAAAACAGCCAGAGGTGCAGACAGTTTATGGTGGCTGGTACATTTTGCAGTTTGTTATAATATGTATTATATAACTGTTCTTTGTAAAGGAGAAATTACAACCATTTAACTACTGATGTTACCTCTCTGTTGGTCGCTGTACTCATCAACATCTTTAAAATGGGATACTGAATAAAATTTGATTTTACCAAAGTAATAAAACTCTTAAATGAATGTTTTCTGTTTGGTATTTTATGATGACATTAATGTACGCACTATCCAAGCGAAAAAGGTTATATGCCCTACTGCACGCGCTGCTGCTTGTGCGAAGTCTCATTCGATTCATCCCCTATTTACCAATAGTTTTACGTTGCTTTTACATGCATATTCCTAATGTTGTGACTAAGAAAAAGGGATTCAAGATCGCGACTGCTATTTCTTTACAAGTCAACAATACACTTGCCCTACAACACGGTCTTTACAACCTTACAATGTTAGGTCGAGTTTGAAAGCCTTTTTTTATGTTTGTTCCGCAGCTTATTGGCTAAAACAGAAAAACAAGTTCCTGACACTGAAACGTTGAAAACAACATATTTTTAATTAAATCAAATCATATTCTTCATCGAAAAATCTTTGGGTTTTAAGGGTGTGCTGTTAGGACAACCTCGGTATTTTGACCTTTACGACAAAATTTATGATTTCTGCAAAGTGTTTGGAAGAAACCACGTCGGTCGAGGTCTCAGAAGAGCTAAGAATGAAGGAAATATGGGTCAAAAAATGCTAGCAACACAAAGGAAGGGCAAGAGGAGAAAATGTGACGAAGTTTCAGACAATTTGATCATGTGAGCCTGAAGAACAGTATGTTTGGTGTCAGCTTTCCTGATATATTACAAGAAACTTTTGAATTCTGAATTCTATTGTCTGCAGAAACGTTTCTGAAGGTATGTTTAAAAGGTATATAACTATTCTTAATGAAGACAGTTTTTTGTAAACACGACGAAAAAAGACGACGTGCGGTGCGACGCACTTCGCCGCCATCTTTGTTCACTCTCGACGATTCTGTCTGTTGTCCCTTGATACAAAAGACACAAGACAGGTTGCAAAGTACAACCCAAACTACTTTTAGTAAAAGAAAAAATGATTCTTTTCTTTATTTGAAGATATATTTTTTATTTGAGTACGAAATTCGCCAAATTCCTGTCAACATATATAGGATTCTCTGAAACTTGATTCTTTGATCATGGGTTGATGTATGTGTCATTACGACACGCCCTTATGCCACCCCTTGCTTTTTCCATCGATAAAATCTATTGTTATCTGCACCTTTCACAATACTTTGTTGAGACACATTCCTCTAAGTATATGATTTCGTTCTCATTTAGGGCGTTTTAAGTTAGAGAACACGACTGTTTATCGGCCCCCAGCGACACAAATAATCTTACTAATCACTGCACGCAATGCCGGTAAATGACAAGCTACCCATATAAGTTGAAGCACCTATATATTGACACTGTTAGAATACAAGCGGTGTACATGTGTTTAAATCTTATTATATAATATAAAACATCTGTCTACTTAATGGGTAATCTGCACTTAACGTTCCTAAGCATAGAGGAAAATAAACATTAGAGTTGTCAGTTGAAGTTAGTGTGTTAGGCCAGGAGACAGACTTATTTTATTATACCATTCCAGGTGATCTGAAGAAAAGCGATTAGCCAATCAGATTGCGAATCGTGATATCCGAAAAAGAATCAATCCCATGCGTCTTTTCGAGCTCAATCATGGATAAACAGAGGGAAATCAAAACAAAACCAAATAGCATACAAGTACAATAATGCTAGGAAAAGTGTCATTTAGCCGATTATTTAAGGCTAAAAATGTTTCTACTTAAAAGAATATGTTGTCTAGATGAGACTAAGAATATATTTTCATCGGTTAGGTTAATATTCATGGTTTTTTATTAAAGAATTACCGTTGAAACGATCTCGAAGAAGCTGCCGAAAAGCTTTCTCGATTCCTTGGCAGGATTTAACTAAGATTTCCACACCTTACGCTGCTCTTTTGTCCTTGGAAATCTCCAGGATGCTTTGAACCTTAAGAAAATCCTTTTATCTGTTATTTATAGTGTCTCGTTTTCAATAAGAAAAGACTTATTGGTGAGAAAGTCGCTCATAATTAGCCTATTTTCAAAATGGCCGCCATGAAACTCAAGTGAATTGAGCGTACGGTGGATGATGGGATTGATTCTTTTTCAGATCAGGAAATCATGCTTTGCGCGCCTAGTCAGATCACCTGGCCTTTGTGATAGAAGGCTAAGTTATGTAATGAGATATGATAAAAAAATGATTTTCAATTATCAGTATTTTTCATTTTATAATTACTAGATCTTATATAAAAGGGAAAGGGAGGGAGAGAGGGAGAGAGAGAGACAGACAGACAGAGAGAGACAGAGACAGAGAGAGACAGAGAGTGTCAGATAGAGAGAGAGAGAGAGAGAGAGAGAGAGAGAGAGAGAGAGAGAGAGAGAGAGAGAGAGACAGAGAGACAGACAGAGAGAGAGAGACAGAGAGACAGACAGAGAGAGAGAGAGAGAGACAGAGAGACAGACAGAGACAGAGACAGAGAGAGAGACAGAGAGAGACAGACAGAGAGACAGAGAGAGACAGAGAGAGAGATAGCACCTTTATTCAAAAACGAGGGAGAGAAGAAAAAACAACAGATAAATATAATACAAAAAATAAACGAAAAAACAAACAAACAACAACAACAACAAAGACAAAAAGAAGAAGAAAAAACCGAAAAAAAGGAAAGGAAATATGACTCGATAAGCCGCACGAAATCCTCATCATTATACGCGAAGCAATTGAAGTTTACCATCATTATACCTTATGTTTAAGTTTTTAACCAGAAACGGTATTAAACGACAGTACGATAATAAACTGCAGAAAGTTTCGAGTGCTGGCATTTTAAAAAGGATTAAATTAGAGTGGGGTCCATTGAAAATACCGTTCAAGAGCAAACTGTACTCTTCCTCACGCATCAGTTGTACTCTTACTTCACTCTCGTAGACTAAATGTTGTTTTTTAAGTCGTTAAGAGTGTTTCGTTTATCAGAGTTCCATGCATCAGAAAGGCGTGGATATTGATAAGGAATGAGAAGCGATTGCAATCTTGAGTTGTTTGCTAAGAAAACACTTAATTTGCTGCACGAAACCCTGGTAGGTATATCGTGTGAGCCACCCATTAGTAACTTATACTGAGCCTTAGACGTCGGTTGTAATTATACTGTAGAGGTTTGGGAACTCATTCTTGGACCTCAAACTCTATAGCAAGCATAGATCCTTGAAACAATCAATGTATACAGCTACTTGAAACGAACACTAAGTTCTACATATTCCTCTCTAGTAGTTTTGGTAATTTATGCATTTTCCCTGCCATAGATTGTAGCCTGAACAGTATGATTTTGCAGTATTTACAGAGATCCTTATTACCTGAAACAACTGTATAGAGTGCTAGATGTTTATTATCATTGTTGCATGAACGTTGACATCGTATATGTTGTAACTGCGTTCATTTTACTCCATAACTCACTTTATCATATAATTATCCGTGAAATACCTATATTTCTCACTTTCGTAAACTTGTTATTTTCACTAGTGAAAAGATCGTTACCATGGTTACACCTTGAGTGCCCTTCAGGGCAGCTTTGCGATTTTCATTCATCAGATTTTCAGGTTTTACTTCATTCATTATGGCTTCTAGTAGCGTGAATTTGTCGGATAGAAAACTTCCTTCATGGGAAATCGAAGTCCCTGAACCACAGCAAAGACGATTTGCTAGCATTACAGAGATGGATGTAGATAATCTCATCAGTTCAAATCAAGAAAATGAGAACACGAAAAAGAAGACACTCTATGACTTGAAGACAGTGAGAGCGTATTTACTCGAAGAACACAATAAAGGCAGAGATTTGGAGATTATACCGCCAGATGAATTGAATGTTTTACTGAGCCAGTTCATTGTAGCAGCAAGAACAAAAAGCGGTAAGAATTATGAACCTTCCTCGCTAAGAGGAATGTTATCAAGCGTAGACCGTTATCTTGGACGGCAAAACTACGGCAAAAGGCTCTTCTTTGATCCTGATTCAAGAAGATAAGAGAAGCTCTGAAAGCAAAGCAGAAGGAACTCAAACAACAAGGACATGGCAATAAGCCGAGAGCTACTACAGCCCTGACAGACGAGGAGATAGACATTCTTTTCGAGAAAAAAGTATTAGGAACGAGTACTCCTCAAGCTCTTCTCAATACAGTTTGGCTAAATAATATTACCCACTTTGGACTTCGAGGATGCAAAGAGCAGCGCCAGTTGCGTTGGGGAGACATAACACTAAAGACCAACAGTGAAGGGAAAGAGTTTCTCGATTATTTCGAAAGGCAAACAAAAACCAGAACTGGCGAAGACCCACGAAACGTACGTTCAGTGCCGCCCAGAATGTATGAAAACGCAGAAGTGGAGAATGAGCGTGATCCTGTTTATGTATACAAACTTTACTCAGAAAAACGTCCTCCTTCCATGTTAGAGCCAGATGCACCATTCTATCTGTCTGTGAACCACTTCAAAACATCAACCTACCAAGAACTGAAGGATTGTTTTTGGTTCAAAGCACTGCCAATGGGAGTGAATAAACTCGACACCATATTGAAAGACATGTGCAAAGCCGCTAGCATCACTGCAAAAACAAATCACGCGGGAAGAAAAACCCTTGTACAGAAACTCCAAGACAGTGGAGTCCCACCTAATCAAATCATCCAAGTAACTGGGCATAAGAGCATACAATCAATCAATAATTACAGCCAACTTGGAGAACGACAGCAAGAAAATATTTCAAAGATTTTATCGTCAAGAGGCAGTGCGACTGGAAGTGCGACTTTACATTCCTGTAATCAAGCTTCAAGTTCGTCCACCTACTCGTCCGTGAATGAAAACCAGCTTTAAACTATGTTCTACGGCAACACCATCACTGGAGCCACTTTTAACATCAACCTGGCATCCTCTCCATCAGCGGCTTCAACACAAAGTTCAAGCAGCAGCGTCAAGTCCGTCAAGAAATATCGACGAATCATCGATTCATCGGATAACAGTCAAGAGACTGAGTAAGCATTAAGCTTCAGAGCAGTTTACTCTTTTACAGACTATTTTAAGTTCATTTAATAGTTTTACATGAATTTTGTACTCAAGTTGAGGACTATTTCACAATTAAAAACTCTATTTTTTATCAGTTTTTCCGATGCAACCTTCAATAGAAACTGATTCTACAAACATTGAGTATTTTGTTTACTTGTACCTCTTTTTATGGCAGGTAAATAAAAGTATAAAAGATAAATTTGCTTTCATGGATAATTATATGATAAACAGAATATTACATGGTCGCTTGGAGATACGAATTTTATCTTTTCAACACTCGAAGATAAAATCTGTATCTCCGCGCGCCCATGTAATATCCTCTATTTATCTTTATTTATTTTTCTATCAAGGAGAAAAATCCAAGAAAGTATGAAAGCTGAAAGACTATTAGCCAATGTGTATGTGCATGAAATTATAGAACAAAGCATGATGGGAAAGTGAGTTCTTACTCTTTTTTGGCTCCTCTAAAAATTCGTCTCATAATTTTTCCTTCCACATTTTCTATGGAAATAAAAGGATTTCAGCAGACGAAAATAACAGAGTAATTTTTTTCTGATATTTCCTTTGATTTCCCTGTTACATTTTTTAAAGAACTCGCTTTCCCAGAGTGCTTTGTGAGCTTTGATGTCGCATATTGCCTAATAGTGAATGTATTGAAAACATTGCTTCAATGAAAGCAAAACCTGTGGATGGATCAAGCAAGAAGCAATCCAGCCACCTTGCCTCTTTACCAACCTGGATGCAGTCAGCAATGAAATATTGAGTGAATGTATGATCTTATAAGTTAATACTCTAAATAAAATTTGTTTCCTGAGATGTTAACACACCCATTAACACTGGGTTTTGAAAAAATCCTGAGATTGTGTGCTGAAGAAGACTAGGTTCTTTCCACTAGACTTGTTTAAGACAACAAACTGCCATTGACATTAGGAACTTTTTAAAGTGCATCTTATTTGATCAGGGAATGGTTTCAGAGTGGTCTTTTCAGAGGATTTGTTCCCCAGACAATTAGCGCAGTTTGTACGTACGATTTTTATTTTCCTCTAAACTCTCTGCTCTCTTGTTCGTTCTTCACATCTTCTAAGGCTACGTATTGCCTGTCTTAATGAAAGTTAAGGACAGATATTGACGGACGATATGATATCAAAGTAGCAGGCCACGAGGGCGTTAACTACGTGTGTACATTCCATTCTTCTACACGGCAATTAGCACAACGAATGGGAAAACGAACGTTACACTATGTAGTTTTCAATGTAAAGGGGAGCATTATGATGGTCATGATCTACTGCTATTCTAAAACCCTTGTATGAATATGAATTACTTCATTTCCAAATGTTTAGAATATGTTTGGAATCTTCAGGAACTCCCTACTTAAATATAACCTTTAATCATCGACAATACCCACTTGACAAGAAAGTCTTGAATTTTCAGAAAGATTTCAACGATCATATTGCGATGTCCATAAATAAAGTGACCATCACGATGAACAAATTAAATTAAAAGTCCAACGATAAACTTTTTCCTCTGTCGCACTTGTCATAAAGAGCAACATCTATTGATGCGAGTGCAAATACTTTACATTTTTCGTTTCTTAATCTTATTACTGCAATGCGTTTTCGCGTACACTGCTTGTCCCAGTATCAATAAAACTTTCAACTTTTGGAAGGGTTTTTTAAAATGCGATATCAAAAAGTGCTGAGGAATTGATAAATTTTTTTTAAAAATCTTGTGAAAACAATAATTCTAACTGGAATCCGGAGTGGATGGACAGCACGTTCATTTAGTGAAATGTTATCAGATGGTCATACTGTTTGTGGACGAAGACTGACGCAGCTCAAAAACGAATATGTCAGATGCTTTTTAACCTTGGCTATGTCAAACGATCCTTGAAACTGCGCTTTAAAGAACCAATCAATGGAAAAAATTGCGGTTTATAATCTGGTGTTTTTGTAACCGAATCCTGGCGTCCTGTGAAATTAACCGCCAGAAGGGATACAACTTTTATCTTTGAGAAAACGGAAGCGGAAAATGGCCTTCATGTTTTGTCCGCCCGCTTGCTTAAATCACTCGCCGATAAGAATCTCCCGTGTGATGATTTATCGTAAATTCACTGAACTTTGTATATTCACGGCTTGTGATTGCATAACCTTTGAGAGATCTATTTGATCGTATTTGACACAAAGAGTTGGCTTGACTAATTGTAGTGTTTGGTGACCCCTCGTTATAGAGAACTTATAGTGTTCAAAACAACATATGTTAAATGTCATCGACGGATAATCGACATACCAAACATTCTAAGGATATAATACACTTGTAGAAGTGAAGAAATCCCTGTTTAAATAGCTTTATGTGGTCACACGGTCTTGCATCCTATAAATTGGCCGCTTCTTGTCTAGCAAATCAATGGACCACATACACTCTGATAACCTGCAGACGTATCAAGGGAATATAGAATCCTAAGGTCAGAGAGTGGAAATATTTTCGAGATTGACTTTCAGCGTTACATAATAGACTTTGAAAGGGAATTTAATAGTTCATGTTCTGTCAATGTACCGTCATATCTCAACTCTACGCATGTTGGATCTTTTGACAAACGGCCGTCTGTATTACGTCCTGATGACAGAAGCGTACATCGTACACGGAAAAACCTAAAACATTGTTACATAACAACTAGGTATAATACGGAAATGAGAAATGAAATCCAGCGGTATAATTAATATCTTATTTGAATTTGAATTTGAAAGTTGTTCTTTTCCTGTGAAGGGGAAAAAAAACCGACAAAATGCCTGGAGCAAGATAAACCTGTAAAGATCTTTACTAACGTTTGACAAGACAGGAACACGACCCAAAATGTCGCTCATGAAAAAACAAAAACAAATCACGAGCACCCTTCCTGCCACCCATGCTCTTCTGCAACCCCCAAGGCAATATTTACTCGGCGCCACAAGATCACAGCACTATGAGTTAAGACGAAAAGTTCTTAACCTACAACATCTGTCAGAATTACGGTAAAAAAATTTTACCTCCCAAATGAGTATGATGGATGTAAATTTGATTAGACTACGCCAAAGATTATCTGACCAGGCAGAAGTCAAACCGTCTTTCTAACATTATTCTTGACCTCATGACCATGAGGTGCATACTACTCTGTTTTCAATTACATGGAACGTGGGGGGAACTTCAAGCGATCACAAGACAGTGGCACTGTAAAACTGAATAAAACAATGAAAGTTTGGACCTTCGTATTCTTGTACAAAATAGCATTATAAAAAGGTAAACATGTGTGCTGGCACTTTGCCAAGTACAGTGACACAATTGTGGGAAATGGTATGCGCTACACAGATGGGTTATCTGAAGACAATCTAGCGATTAAGGTTTATGCATGATTTTGAGTGTACCTAGATAAGATACGCCTGCGCGAAATCAATTCACAATAGGGCTATGAGCCAAATATAACAAGTGCTTTGTACATTACTGATACATTATCAGATGAGACAGGTTCTTTAGGGAACTTCGCAAGTGTCCAATAACCAGGACAACTCATCTTGCACATTACTGGATAATTTCCAAAAAATATCAGATATCTAATCGACACACATTTTTGAATAGCGAAGACAAAACGACGCATGCGTGAAGAATATCGACCAATCAACTGAGTGCACGTAATAAAGCAAACAAGTGCCTTGAATATTATTGGTCAAATGTTATCGGTCTCTCGGGTTATCGCAGCAAAAATGTTTTGACCAAGGTGCTTGCACGGAACGCGAATAAATGTTAACCTAACATCAAGGTCCCACATGGTTATAAGAAATAGGCACTAATAAAACCTTTTGGATACAAAGAATGTGTGGTGAAGTTACGAAGTAAAGTCCCTTGCGTACAAGAATAACGTTATGGAATAACGTGGTGTTTAGTAATCAATGGGAGGAGTAACGATGAATGACCCGCATCAAGATTAGTCGCCAACTGTTTTGTCACGTATCTACAGTGGTCAAGTTCACGACAATTCATTTCGCAAGCACATTCTGGGACATTATTTGACACTGATCGGCTTTTAATAAAACTTTTGATCCCAAACGATCTTAGTCTGAACGCTTTTAATGACACCACTGATCCATTCCTCGGCTAATCATAACATTTATTTCCACAGGTTACTAATTAGTCTGGGTATCTCTCCGTACTGCCAGCTGGGTAATCTCCGTCCCTGACATACCCTTAGTGCCATATATAACCATCCGTCTCAACTTTGGTACCCAAGGGCATTAAGCACATCCCCTACGCGTTCTACAAACCAACTTATACAATCATCACTTTTCATTTCCCAAGTAGAGTTTTAGCGATTTCGGTAAATTAAAATTGAAAAGTAAACTCTGAAATGTGGTCTCAAAAAGATGACCTTCATTTGTTATATGATACTCTATCGGCAAAGTCAACTTTCTTCAGCTCACCAGGCGGTATACCGTGTTGCCGCCTTTGTTTAATACTGGATGACTGCCAACATTATTAGAGAAACATGTTGATGTAATGCATCACTAAAACACGTACAAAGTTTAGATCCTTGATTAACGACGACGACAAAAAATGGTCTCGGAGTTACAGTCTGTATACATGTGTATATAATAGAAACGAAACGCTTGTGAAACGACTGGGAAACAACGATTAACAGCCTAAGATATTTTGCGGTTAAAACACGCAACCAAATTAACAGATTTTCCGTAAGTCGCATTTAGTATGTGTAATGTCATTAAGCAATTACGAAAATACTTGAAGGTACAATCTGTGAATACCCTTGAAGATATAATACTGAGCGATGCGCGGAACGCATTAGAGTTAATAGGATCTAGATCTAGAACAAAAGCAATAGAAATGAACCATTTATGTACAGTATTGATTGGGTAGATGTGATGTCACATGATAAGATAGAGAGGGTGGGATGGGAGTCCAGTTGCAACAACAGAATAATTCGTTAAGATAACGTTACTGATTCTGCGATTGATGTGATGTTATCTTCTTCTAAAGGCACGTGATATCCTCCATGCGTTTGGTTCTTCGTACCTAAATAAACGACAAGAAACAACATAGATAAGAAAACAATAAGATGAACTCATTAGGGACATTATTACTGGAACAATTATTACCCGGTATGATAGGCGTAGCTTCCTACTCCTGTTAACACGTACACCTTTCTTACCACCGTTTTAACACACGAGCCTTATAAAACTCGAACCTTTACGAGACTGACACATGTCAATCATCTGTCAATCAAGATTAAGTGCTATCTTATTACACATGATTTTGCTGTTCGTGGATTGGTTAAAACGTAGAAAATACTTTAAGTAAAACAAGTTAGACGAATAGGTCACAAAGTTGAGATATTTGGAATTGTGAACGCACTATTTTCTGAAGTTTCAAATCTGTAGCGTCAGTGCTCGAAACGCGTGCTATTTTTTAAAAAGAAAATCCTAAAAATAGCTTGATTCCTTGCGTGGATTTGTGTTGAGAAATTAGAGCTAATATTCGGCTAGTAAAATGAACGTTGTCTAAATTATGCGTCATTCAAAGACTCCTTTAATAAAAGGTAAAGCTCATTGTTTGGGCATATGAAACAGCTATATAATGCCCAAATATACTTTAGTTTTCAAAGCCTTAAATGGCTCTTGTCGTAATTATATTAATTCTATGTTTAAATCACTTTCAGCAGTATCTAAACGATCAACTAGAAGCTCAACAAATAACAACTTATGGGTACCTAACTTTAAGTTATCAATAACTAGAAGAGGAATACGATTCAGTGGAGCCACAATATTCAATAGCTTACCTACAGATATAAAATCCATAAGGTCGCTAAAAGCTTTTCTTCGAAAAGCCTATCAGTACTTTTTAGATATGTACATAATTTCTATATAACATTTTTACATTACATATATATATATATAATATCTATCATAATACTTTTACCTTAATTTATTATATCAAGCTACATACTTTATATTATTTCTTTATTTCTATATTTAATTTTAGTTTTTTCTTCTTTTTTTTCTAGAAGGCCCAGTGCAAGATTAGCTATGCTAAACTGGTGTATTTTGTAAATACTGTTTTAAACCTTCTATAAATAAAGTTTACTTACTTACTTACTTACTTACTTACTTACTTACTTACTATATGCACTCCATTTGGAGCCATAATCAATCTAAACGTTTTACGCGATTGACCTGCCAGGTTAGCATATGTTGCTAGTAGCACAACGACTTAAACATAAGGCAGTCATTACTCTCCATCTTTTCAGATTTTTCTATTGCTAGAAGACATAGAACAAGACATAGAACAAGACGCAGAGAGCTGGTAGGACCGAAACGATGGTCGTAAGTCCTTGATTTTTAACCATTTGTTATAAGGGATGCTTGAAGCAAAGCAGCTTTCCCAAAAATATTTAGGAATAGAGCAACTGAAACGATGGTTCAGTGCATGTGCTTGATTTTTAACTTGTCGTTGATTTTTAACTCCATTTTTAACTTGTTATAAGAAATGCTTGAAGCAAAGCAGCTTTCCCCCAAATAAATAAATAGACCAACATTCGAGTATAACATTCGAGCAAAGCGAACGAGTCTGTTCCCAAAAGATTTGGAATGAGACAGCATTGAAACGCATGGACGAACGACCTTATTTTTTCGCTGTTTAGGAATTTTGTACAGATTTTGTTTGCACCAACTCCCTATGTGTTCAATGTGCACTAGGGCACATTATTATGTATTCTACACGGTATTTCATTTGTAAAAATACACATATAAAATTGCTTTGCAAGGCGGCCATTTTTGTTATACAATTGCATTTTTGTTATACCAGCCTGAGCTGACGAGGTCGTTCGCACTAAAAAATCAAATATATAGATGCTGATTTTCATAGGGTTTGAGAGTATAAGAATTTTGTCTCGAAATAAATTCATTTTAATCAAGAAAACACAAATAAACGAACCACAACATTAGCGATTCCAGCGTTGAACTTCGCCATATTGTAGTCAAACCCATTATTCACTGTACATTGAAGTGTCAGTTTTTCTGTCTCAGCCGAAAATTCTGCGGTTCGAACTTCTAGTGTTTTTCTTTTCTCTGTTAACAAGCATTGTAGTTCTTTGGTTTTGTATTCAGTTATCCATCCTTATTTCCTGGAATACGTTTAAGCCTGGATTCATGAATCCCTCTCCGTTCATCAAACGACGACGGGTCACCCTTTCTTTGCGGAATAGTGCGTGTTTGTGGAATAAGACACGATGACTCAGGTTGTTTCTTGTAGTTTCTTTTGTGCAACTTAAAAATCTTTAAAATAAGACCTTTATGCAGGTATGCTAAATACAAACGCTTTAGGAATTGTATTCTCGTAAGTACGAATGTTAAAGCTAGTGCACAGCATACGGGGGCAGGATAAGTTGCGTATCTTGACAAGAGCGTAATTTCTAACTACGTTATACAGACAAGAACACGTTTCTTTGATGGCACTAGGTTTATTTCTTGAAAGTACATTAGTTCACGTTCTTTCTCGTTCGATGAGAAGCCTCATCGGTTATAGTGTCTTAATGTATAAAGAAAAAAAAGGAACAATCTTTGGGAATAAGTTATCTTTCATTTACCACACATTCCCCGAACAGAAATTGGGGTAAAACATTTAGTACAGTTTGCAAATTTGTATCCTTTAAATGCAGAGAATAACAGCTCATTTCTAAGACTTTATATATGGCTCAGTTTAAAAGAAAGAAAAAATACAACTACAGCAAACTTAGAAATAAAAAGGAAATAATAATGTGAGACAAGAAAATATCTGTGGCGAATAAAGCGATGATTTCCAAATAAATGGGCGCCATTTTGTTGCAGAGGCGACTCGGTCATCAAACATCCGCAAAGAATGAAGTAAATGAAATGGATAAAACTCGTATAGCAGATTGAAACTGCATAAATGTTAAGTACAGGATCCTTCGTTCATGCTTCGAAGAGTTTCAGAAATGTACAGACGTTTAAAAGAAGAAAGTTAGGATTTTGTGTTTGTCGGCCTTGAACGATCCATTTGATTTACATAGAATTTTCTCAACTTACCACATTTGTTCATACAATTACAACGTTATTCGACCGTAGTTTATCGATCACTTTTGATGCTAAAGAGCTTCCGGAATACCACTGTAACAGTATTCTAACAAAGCGATGTTGGTTTGGGTACATTTGGTTTTCTAACCCATCCTTCGTGGTATTATAAGGCTTCATACTAAACGTAAACTACAGGTCTCTAAAAAAAACAACGAATCAGTGCATGCTCTTCTCTAAAAAAATTCAAATTTGATTAAATAGGGAAACTTTGATCTTAATCCAAACTAATGTTAAAGAATTTATCAAATAGCCTAAACTGAGAAGCTGAAGTGCTCAACACATAAAAGTGAAACAGTAAAGCTAAGTTCTTCATTATATTACACAGTGCACTTCCGATACTAGTTTCCTTGCTTGTCTTTTGTAAAGGAGAAATTACACCCAATTAAATACTGATGTTACCTCTCTGTTGGTCACAGTACTCATCAACATCTTTAAAATGGGATACTGAATAAAATTTGATTTTCCCAAAGTAATAAAACTCTTAAATGAATGTTTTCTGTTTGGCATTTTATGATGACATTAATGTACGCACTATCCAAGCGAAAAAGGTTATATGCCCTACAGCAAGCGCTACTGCTTGTGCGAAGTCTCATTCGATTTATCCCTCATTTACCAATAGTTTTGCGTTGCTTTTACATGCATATTCCTAATGCTTTGTTCCCTAAATCCCTGTATCATCAACTCGTGTGTTGTGACTAAGAAAAAGGGCTTCAAGATCGCGACTGCTATTTCTTTACAAATCAACAACACACTTGCCCTACAACACGGTCTTCACAACCTTACAATGTTAGGTCGAGTTTGAAAGCCTTTTTTTATGTTTGTTCCGCAGCGTATTGGCTAAAACAGAAAAACAAGTTCCTGACACTGAAACGTTGAAAACAAACCTATTTTTAATTAAATCAAATCAGATTCTTCATCGAAAAATCTTTTGGTTTTAAGGGTGTGCTGTTAGGACAACCTTGGTATTTTGACCTTTACGACAAAATCTATAATTTCTGCAATTGTTTAGAAGAAACAACGTCGAAAAGAACAGAAATGGTCAAAGTCAAGCGATGATTAATAAGTCACTTTGACTTTTAGGGTGATTTCCCAGGAAGCAGATGCGTTAATTGTGCAAGACATGTATTTCTTAGCCTTTGCGTTCTGGTAGGTAGAAAACACCAAGAAAGAGACTGGCAAAAGTATAAGGAACGGATGCAAAAGACATGAGGTCTCAAAAGAGCTAAGAATGAAGGAAATATGGGTCAAAAAGTGCTAGTAACACAAAGGAAGGGCAAGAGGAGAAAATGTGACGAAATTCCAGATAATTTGATCATGTGAACCTGAAGAACAGTATGTTTGGTGTCATCTTTCCTGATATATCACAAGAAACCTTTGTATTGCGAATTCCATTCTCTGCAGAAACTATCTGAACCTTTCTGAAGGTATGTTTAGAAGGTATATAACTATTCTAAGTGAACAAACATTTTGTAAACACGACGAAAAAAGACGACGTGGGGTTTGACGCACTTTGCCACCATCTTTGTTCATTCTCGAAATTTCTTTCGACGTACTATCCTTTGCTACAAAAGACACAAAACAAGTTACAAAGTACAACCCAAATTTGTTTTGTAAAAAAAAAGATTCTTTTCTTTATTTGAAAATAGATTTTTTATTTCAGGACGAAATTTGACAGATTCCTGTCAACGTATATAGGATTATATATTTAGGACCGCGGTCCTTTACAGACGACCCTCAATCGTGTAACAAACGAATAAGTATGATATCTTTATTACATTTGCACAATGAATAATAATTTTCATTCTATAAACAGGATTCCCTGATACTTGATTCTTTGACCATGGATTCATGTATGTGTCATTACGACACGTCCCTTGTGACACCTCGTGCTTTTCCCATCGATAAAATCTGTTGTTATCTGCACCTTACACAATACCTTGTTGAGACACATTCCTCTAAGTATATGATTTCGTCTCATTTAGGGCGTTTTAAGTTAGAGAACAACACGACTATTTATTGACAGAATTCGCCAAATTCTTGTCAACATATATAGGATTCCATGATACTTAATTCACTGACCATTGGTTGAGGTATGTCTCATGAAAAAAGGATATGTATTCTTTTATACGAAAAGAACCATGTTTTTAAATAACCTGTTAATTTACTATGAAAGGTACTTCTATATCCTAGATTCCTAATCCTAAAGTAGGACCTGTTGAAGCTTAAATTGTAGCTTAAAAAAGAAATATTTCTTCACTGTGACAGAAAAACCTATTTCGTAAAGTTGTAGTTATTCAGATTATTAACTGTGAAGTAACACTAAATAAAACTATAGAAGGTTGAATGAATTTTCAATCTAAGAGTAATGATTTTAGCTTCTTATGATCCTTCTGGGTGTGGCAAAACAACAAAGAAACATACATTCAAACAATCCTCTGTCCTGCATGTTTTTATTTTCAACATTGTAGACCTAAAATTCAAGCTAAAATTATTCTGCTTCCTTTACGTTTTAAAATGACTGTGCTGGAACAAACATGGAACAAACAAATAGATTTTTAGAATCCTTAATTTTATCACTTAATGATTCTACGACTTGCCAAGTTAAGGAGTTAACTAAAATGGCGCCTGCTACAAAGTACGAAGTCGCTCAGTCGACTGCAGTGTTGTAGTGGATTTCGTTCTGCGGATCTTCCTCACGTTAAAGTACAACAACGTTAAGACAGTGCTGGATGAAAGAAAGAGATATCTACTTTCAATGGTTATATGGAGAGTTATCTGCATGTGAGTACATACTTGCAAAGATGTTTTCATTCTAAATCCATAAGTTAGGTTTTTATTCGGGAGCTGAAAATTATTCGTGCTCACACGGCATGGCACGGCATAGAGTTAAAAACATTACGCATAAATGACAAAGCAGTTTGTTTAATACGATAGTATATTTATAAGTTTTGCATGTTCTGTGAACTAGAAAGATAAGTTCTGGTCTTTGAGTTTAAATGTCCAAATATGCAGAAAGGAATGAAAATACATTTAACTGTTGCTTGTAGTTTGTTTTGTGCAACTTAAAAATCTTTTTAAAAAATCCTTTACTCAAGTATGCTAAATACAAACGCTTTAGGAATTATACTGATTCTAGTAAGTACGAATGTTAAAGGTAGTGCACAGCATACGTGGGCAGGATAAGTTGCGTATCTTGACAAGAGCGTAATTTCTAAGTACGTTATTGAGACAAGAACACGTTTCTTTGATGACACTAGGTTTATTTCTTGAAAGTACATTGGATCAAGTTCTTTCGCGTTTAATGAGAAGAATCATCGGTTATAGTGTCTTGATGTATGAAGAAAAAACGGAGCAATCTTTGGGAACGAGTTATTTATCATTTACCACACATTCCCTGCACAGAAATTGGGGTAAAACATTTAGTACAGTTTGCAAATTTGTGTGCCGGCTTTAAAGGCAGAGAAAAACAGCTCATTTCTAAGACTTTATGACTCAGTTTAAAAGAAAGAAGAAAAGACAACTACAACAAACAAACAAACAGCAAACAGCAAACAAGAAATAGAAAGGAAATAGTAATGTGAGAATAGAAAATATCTGTGGCGAATAAAGCGATGATTTCAAAATAAATGGCCGACATTTTGTTGCAGAGGCGACTCGGTCATCAAATTTCCGCAAAGAATAAAGTAAATGACATGGAAAAAACTCCGATAGCAGATTGAAACTGTGTAAATGTTAAGTACAGGGTCCTTTGTTCATGCTACAAAGAGTTTTCAGAAATTTGCAGACGTTTAAAAAAAGAAAGTTAAGATTTTGTGTTTGTAGGCCTTGAACGATACATTGAATTTTCTCAAACTCAGCACATTTATTCATACAATGTTATTTGACCGTAGTTTATCGATCACTTTTGATGCTAAAGAGCTCAGGAATACCACTGTAACAGTGTTCTAACAAAGCGATGTTTTTTTGGGTACTTTTGGTTTTCTAATCCATTCTTCGTGGTACTGTAAGGCTCCATATTAAACGTGAACTACGAATCAGTGCATGCTCTTCTCTTAAAAAAATCTCTTTCTCCCTGAAAATTTTATTTAATAGGGAAACCGTTTGATCTTAATCCAAATGAATGTTAAAGGCTTTATGAAATAGGACTGAGAAGCTAAATTCTTCTAGATGTCACTCCTTTGAAGTGCTTAAAACATAAAAGTAAAACAGTAAAAAGCTAAGTTCTTCATTATATTACACAGTGCAGTTCCGATACTAGTTTCCTTGCTTGTCGTTTCTAACTAAAGGAGAAATTACAACCAATTAACTACTGATGTTACCTCTCTGTTGGTCACTGTACTCATCAACATCATTAAAATGGGATACTGAATAAAATTTGATTTTCCCAAAGCAATAAAACTCTTAAATGAATGTTTTCTGTTTGGCATTTTATGATGACATTAATGTACGCACTATCCAAGCAAAAAAGGTTATATGCGCTACTGCACGCGCTGCTGCTTGTGCGAAGTCTCATTCGATTCATCCCCTATTTACCAATAGTTTTACGTTGCTTTTACATGCATATTCCTAATGCTTTGTTCCCTAAATCCCAGTATGATCAACTTATGTGTTGTGACTAAGAAAAAGGGATTCAAGATCGCGACTGCTATTTCGTACTTTTTATTTCTTTACACACAAAAATTACAATATAGTGAGAGAACAAAGACAAAGTTGATATTTACAATTTGATAAATATATAAATTTATAAATAACGAAGAAAGAAAATAATGAAAGTGTGTGTGGTGACCAAACTGTAGTGTAAACTTTCGAGTTGGTCACCACCTAAATAAATTCTTATAAATATAAATGTAAGGCAGTTTAACATGGCTGAATAATTATGTATTAATTAATTAATGTGCGTCAAGATCATATGAGTTTGAAATAAAAAAAGTAAAGAAATGATTAATTTAGACAAGTGAGCAGGTAATTTAAGCAGCTAAAGTTGGAAGACATACTATGACTGAGTATTACAGAAATGTTGTTTCAAACGTGATTTGAATAGTGGAAATGAGACTGATTTAAAATGTGATGGGATATTTTCCCATGTTTTAGATGCCAAATATTTGAAAGTAAATTTACCATAATTTGTTCTTGAGGGTGGTCGTGTAAGATTTCCTTTAGATGCAAATCGAGTATGATAAGAATGCAGCTCCCTTGCAGGAGTCAGTGGATTTGGAAAAATTTCTGGAATTGCTGTTTTCTTATTTAGAATTTGATAAATAAAGACAGCAGCCTTATATTATCAAAAGTAAGCAAGTCAAGTATATTATAGTATGGTGTTGCATGCTCTTGATAACTGGCAAAGAATATATTTCTAACGCATTTGTTTTGTTTTGTACATAGTTTGGTTAAGCTTGACTTGTATGTATTACCCCAACTTAATATACCATATGACAAACATGGATAAATAACAGCATAATATATATCTTTTAATGATTGAAGATCAACATAGTATCTTATCTTACTAAGTATACCTATATTTTTTCCAGTATATTATTGATGCATATAATTTGGGGTTCCCATTTTAAATGTTTGTCAATATACACACCTAAGTATTTGATGCATTCACTTTTTTTGATCTTATCAAGACAAATATCTGTGTTTGTTTTCTTAGGGGAGGCTATAACCATATAGTGAGTTTTTTTTAAATTAATTGATAATTTGTTAGCAGCACAATAGTCATAAACTAACTTAATTTCAGTATTCATTACATCTTCTACTGTATCAACGTTTCTTTACAAGTCACCAACACACTTGCCCTACAACACGGTCTTTACAACCTTACAATGTTAGGTCGAGTTTGAAAGCCTTTTTTATGTTTGTTCCGCAGCTTATTGGCTAAAACAGAAAAACAAGTTCCTGACACTGAAACGTTGAAAAAAAAAAATTTTTTAATTAAATCAAATCAGATTCTTCATCGAAAAATCTTTGGGTTTTAAGGGCGTGCTGTTAGGACAACCTCGGTATTTTGACCTTTACCACAAAATCTATGATTTCTGCAAAGTGTTTGGAAGAAACAACGTCGGTCGAGGTCTCAGAAGAGCTAAGAATGAAGGAAATATGGGTCAAAAAATGCTAGCAACACAAAGGAAGGGGAAGAGGAGAAAATGTGACGAAATTCCAGACAATTTGATCATGTGAACCTGAAGAACAGTATGTTTGGTGTCAGCTTTCCTGATATATTACAAGAAACTTTTGAATTCCGAATTCTATTGTCTGCAGAAACTATCTGAACGTTTCTGAAGGTATGTTTAAAAGGTATATAAATATTCTTAATGAATACATTTTTTTTGTAAACACGACGAAAAAAGACGACGTGGACTGCAACGCACTTCGCCGCCATCTTTGTTTACTTTCGAACATTCTGCCCACTGTCCCTTGCTACAAAAGACACAAGACAAGCAACAAAGTACGACCCTAACGTGTTTGTAAAAAATCTGATTCTTTACTTTAAAATAGACTTCTTATTTGAGGACGAAATTCGCCAAATTCCTTTCAACGGCATAGTATATAGGATTCCCTGATAATTAATTCTTTGATCATGGGCTGTTGTATGTGTCATGAAAAAAACATATGTATTTTTTATAAGACAGACCAGGATGGAAAAAAGTTTCATTGTCAAGAAATGGTCGCCTTGTTGGTAAAGGTAGGAAGAAGCAAACAAGAAGGAAAATGGTAAAGTTGCTTTATTTAACGTCGGCAAGGCCTTCAGCTATTTGTCAAAGGCTAAAATTCAAAAGATTTTTTTTACCAAATGGAACTTTGTTTGGATCGAAGTAGAAAGGACGCCTGGAAAGCATGTTGCATAGATGAACAAAAGCAATTAATTATTTGACGGAAGCAAAACTTCGAAAAGCTTTTGAACTTAGAGATCGAAGGGAATGTCAGAAACACAGGTCAAAAGATGGTACAAAACAGAAAAAACTCTTCAAGGAAAAGAAATCTTAGATTAATCTCTGATCGACAAATTATGATTAGTCGTTCAAGCATACAAACATTGCAGCAAGAACAAGATAGCAGAAACATGTATACTACGAGTGCAGAGCGCCCGAAAATACAACCTACAAGAATATGTATTTACTTATAAGAAAAGAACTATGTTTTTAAATAACTTGTTACTATGAACAGTACTTATAGATCCTAGTTTTCTAATCCTATAGAAGGACATGTTGAATTCTTTCTTTGAGATCCATTTTTAAAGACTTGTACAGTCTACAATTGTAGCTTAAGAAACAAACATTTCTTCACAGTAGCAGAAAAAGCTGTTTTGTAAAATTATAATTATTGAGATTTTTAACTGTGAAGTAACACCAAATAAAACCATAGAAGGTACGTTGTGAATGAATTTTCAATTTAAGAGTAATGATTCTAGCTTCTTGTGATCCTTCTGGGTGTGGCAAAACAACAAAGAAACATACATTCAAACAATCCTCTGTCCTGCATATTTTTCTTTTTAACATTGTAGAGCTATAATTTAAGCTAAAATTATTATTCTTCCTTTACGTTTTAGAATAATTGTGCCGTGGAAAGTTTTTATAATGCAAAGTCAAATGAAAATACACTTGAAAGACACTTGCAAGAGAATCAAAACAACTAATCATGAATTAACTTAGAAATTATTCTATGGGTATATACAATCAGTACTTTATGTATATAAATATTCTGTAATAGAGCGTCCTGCACTGTAAACACAGAACAACATTATCTGCCTAGTATTTTATCTGCAAATGTCGAAATGCTGGAGATATCATAAATAGTCATCCAGAACTCTGTGCAAATGGCAAACTCGAAGGCCTTTTTCTTCTGCTGTTAGCTACTGAGGTTAAAGTAGTTAATTAAAGAACGTTTTCACAAGGAAAAAGTTAAAAAAGTAACCATTTCATGAAACATAGAGATAGTTTTTAGGATTTTAAATTTTATCACTTAATGATTCTACGACTTGCCAAGTTAAGGAGTTAACTAAAATGGCGCCAGCTACAAAGTACGAAGTCGTTCAGTCAACTGGAATGCAGTGTTGTAGTTGTTTTTTTTTCCTGCTGATCTTCCTCATGTTAAAGGACAAAAACGTTGACGTTTGCAAAGAAGTTTTCATTCTGAATCCATGTGTTTTCTTGTTAGAGAGATACAGCAGCATCACGGCAATCGGAGGACCAGTACAATTTTGAATCATACCCGTGAAAACCACGACATGAAGATGATGATTTTGTATATATAAAATGGCAGAAAACAGTTCTTTGTTTCTGATCGATTTGAACCCAAAAACCTTCCTGGAAAAAAGCATTGGGATGTCCATGATCTTTTCTTTAAGCATTTACTTGTGCGTTTAATTTTAACACAACAACGTACCCATGTAATTAGAAATAAATATAAAATATAAATGCAACATTGTATTATCTGGCTACACAATTAGTTTTTAGTTCATCGCGATTTTTATGAGAAAACTCAGTTTAGTCTGTAATATCATTAATTCCTCAACTCTATATTTTGCTGCAGATTTTACTTGTGTTATGTTATTGTATAGAATAAAAGTACTATTCGATAGTATTCTACACGGTATTTCATTTGTAAAAATACACATATAAAATTGCTTTGCAAGGCGGCCATATTTGTTATACAATTGCATTTTTGTTATACCAGCCTGAGCTACGAGGTCTTTCCCAATTAAAAAATCAAATATATAGATACTGTTTTTCATAAGGTTTGAGAGTATAAGAATTTTGTCTCGAAATAAATTCATTTTGATCAAGAAAACACAAATAAACGAACCACAACTTGAGCGATGTCAGCGTTGAACTTCGCCATATTGTAGTCAAACCCATTATTCACTGTACATTGAAGTGTCAGTTTTTCTGTCTTAGCCGAAAATTCTGCGGTTCGAACTTCTAGTGTTTTTCTTTTCTCTGTTAACAAGCATTGTAGTTCTTTGGTTTTGTATTCAGTTATCCATCCTTATTTCCTGGAATACGTTTAAGCCTGGATTCATGAATCCCTCTCCGTTCATCAAACGACGACGGGTCACCCTTTCTTTGCGGAATAGTGCGTGTTTGTGGAATAAGACACGATGACTCAGGTTGTTTCTTGTAGCTTCTTTTGTGCAACTTAAAAATCTTTAAAATAAGACCTTTATGCAGGTATGCTAAATACAAACGCTTTAGGAATTGTATTCTAGTAAGTACGAATGTTAAAGCTAGTGCACAGCATACGTGGGCAGGATAAGTTGCGTATCTTGACAAGAGCGTAATTTCTAACTACGTTATACAGACAAGAACACGTTTCTTTGATGGCACTAGGTTTATTTCTTGAAAGTACATTAGTTCACGTTCTTTCTCGTTCGATGAGAAGCCTCATCGGTTATAGTGTCTTGATGTATAAAGAAAAAAAAGGAACAATCTTTGGGAATAAGTTATCTTTCATTTACCACACATTCCCCGCACAGAAATTGGGGTAAAACATTTAGTACAGTTTGCAAATTTGTATGCTTTAAATGCAGAGAATAACAGCTCATTTCTAAGACTTTATATATGGCTCAGTTTAAAAGAAAGAAAGAAAATACAACTACAGCAAACTTAGAAATAAAAAGGAAATAATAATGTGAGACAAGAAAATATCTGTTGCGAATAAAGCGATGATTTCCAAATAAATGGGCGCCATTTTGTTGCAGAGGCGACTCGGTCATAAAACATCCGCAAAGAATGAAGTAAATGACATGGAACAAACTCGTATAGCAGATTGAAACTGCATAAATGTTAAGTACAGGATCCTTCGTTCATGCTTCGAAGAGTTTCAGAAATGTACAGACGTTTAAAAGAAGAAAGTTAGGATTTTGTGTTTGTCGGCCTTGAACGATCCATTTGATTTACATAGAATTTTCTCAACTTTTTGTTCATACAATTACAACGTTATTCGACCGTAGTTTATCGATCACTTTTGATGCTAAAGAGCTCACGGAATACCAATGTGACAGTGTTCTAACAAAGCGATGTTGTTTTCAGGGTACTTTTGCTTTTCTAATCCATTCTTCGTGGTACTGTAAGGCTCCATATTAAACGTGAACTACGAGTCTCTAAAAAAACAACGAATCAGTGCATGCTCTTCTCTTAAAAAACTCTCTTTCTGCCCGAAAATTTTACTTAATAGTGAAACCGTTTGATCTTAATCCAAATGAATGTTAAAGGCTTTATGAAATAGGACTGAGAAGCTAAATTCTTCTAGATGTCACTCCTTTGAAGTGCTTAAAACATAAAAGTAAAACAGTAAAGCTAAATTCTTCATTATATTACACAGTGCAGTTCCGATACTAGTTTCCTTGCTTGTCGTTTCTAACTAAAGGAGAAATTACAACCAATTAACTACTGATGTTACCTCTCTGTTGGTCACTGTACTCATCAACATCTTTAAAATGGGATACTGAATAAAATTTGATTTTCCCAAAGTAATAAAACTCTTAAATGAATGTTTTCTGTTTGGCATTTTATAATGACATTAATGTACGCATTATCCAAGCGAAAAAGGTTATATGCCCTACTGCACGCGCTTCTGCTTGTGCGAAGTCTCATTCGATTCATCCCCTATTTACCAATAGTTTTACGTTGCTTTTACATGCATATTCCTAATGCTTTGTTCCCTAAATCCCAGTATGATCAACTTATGTGTTGTGACTAAGAAAAAGGGCTTCAAGATCGCAACTACTATTTCTTTACAAGTGAACAACACACTTGCCCTACAACACGGTCTTTACAACCTTACAATGTTAGGTCGAGTTTGAAAGCCTTTTTTTATGTTTGTTCCGCAGCTTATTGGCTAAAACAGAAAAACAAGTTCCTGACACTGAAACGTTGAAAACAAACCTATTTTTAATTGAATCAAATCAGATTCTTCATCGAAAAATCTTTGGGTTTTAAGGGTGTGCTGTTAGGACAACCTCGGTATTTTGACCTTTACCACAAAATCTATGATTTCTGCAAAGTGTTTGGAAGAAACAACGTCGGTCGAGGTCTCAGAAGAGCTAAGAATGAAGGAAATATGGGTCAAAAAATGCTAGCAACACAAAGGAAGGGCAAGAGGAGAAAATGTGACGAAGTTCCAGACAATTTGATCATGTGAGCCTGAAGAACAGTATGTTTGTTGTCAGCTTTCCTGATATATTACAAGAAACTTTGGAATTCCGAATTCTATTGTCGGCAGAAACGTTTCTGAAGGTATGTTTAAAAGGTATATAACTATTCTTAATGAAGACAGTTTTTTGGAAACACGACGAAAAAAGACGACGTGCGGTGCGACGGAATTCGCCGCCATCTTTGTTCACTCTCGACGATTCTGTCTGTTGTCCCTTGATACAAAAGACAAGCCAGGTTGCAAAGTACAACCCAAACTACTTTTAGTAAAAGAAAAAATGATTCTTTTCTTTATTTGAAGATATATTTTTTATTTGAGGACGAAATTCGCCAAATTCCTGTCAACATATATAGGATTCTCTGATACTTGATTCTTTGATCATGGGCTGATGTATGTGTCATTACGACACGCCCTTATGCCACCCCTTGCTTTTTCCATCGATAAAATCTGTTGTTATCTGCACCTTTCACAATACTTTGTTGAGAAATATTCCTCTAAGTATATGATTTCGTCTTAATTAGGGCGTACGAACTTTAGATCCTTGATTAACGAGGACGACAAAAAAATGGTCTCGGAGTTACAGTCTGTATACATGTGTATATAATAGAGACGAAACGCTTGTGAAACGACTGGGAAACAACGATTAACAGCCTAAGATATTTTGCGGTTAAAACACGCAACCAAATTAACAGATTTTCCGTAAGTCGCATTTAGTATGTGTAATGTCATTAAGCAATTACGAAAATACTTGAAGGTACAATCTGTGAATACCCTTGAAGATATAATACTGAGCGATGCGCGGAACGCATTAGAGTTAATAGGATCTAGATCTAGAACAAAAGCAATAGAAATGAACCATTTATGTACAGTATTGATTGGGTAGATGTGATGTCACATGATAAGATAGAGAGGGTGGGATGGGAGTCCAGTTGCAACAACAGAATAATTCGTTAAGATAACGTTACTGATTCTGCACTTGATGTGGTGTTATCTTCTTCTAAAGGCACGTGATATCCTCCATACGTTTGGTTCTTCATACCTAAATAAACGACAAGAAACAACATAGATAAGAAAACAATAAGATGAACTCATTAGGGACATTATTACTGGAACAATTATTACCCGGTATGATAGGCTTAGCTTCCTACTCCTGTTAACACGTACACCTTTCTTACCACCGTTTTAACACACGAGCCTTATAAAACTCGAACATTTACGAGACTGACACATGTCAATCATCTGTCAATCAAGATCAAGATTGCTGTTCGTGGATTGGTTAAAACGTAGAAAATACTTTAAGTAAAACAAGTTAGACGAATAGGTCACAAAGTTGAGATATTTGGAATTGTGAACGCACTATTTTCTGAAGTTTCAAATCTGTAGCGTCAGTGCTCGAAACGCGTGCTATTTTTTAAAAAGAAAATCCTAAAAATAGCTTGATTCCTTGCGTGGATTTGTGTTGAGAAATTAGAGTTAATATTCGGCTAGTAAAATGAACGTTGTCTAAATTATGCGTCATTCAAAGACTCCTTTAATAAAATTTAAAGCTCATTGTTTGGGCATATGCACTCCATTTGGAGCCATAATCAATCTAAACGTTTTAAGCGATTGACCTGCCAGGTTAGCATATGTTGCTAGTAGCACAACGACTTAAACTCATAAGGCAGTCATTAATCTCCATCTTTCCAGATTTTTCTATTGCTAGAAGACATAGAACAAGACATAGAACAAGACGCAGAGAGCTGGTAGGACCGAAACGATGGTCGCAGGTCCTTGATTTTTAACCATTAAAAATAAGGGATGCTTGAAGCAAAGCAGCTTTCCCAAAAATAATTAGGAATAGAGCAACTGAAACGATGGTTCAGTGCATGTGCTTGATTTTTAACTTGTCCTTGATTTTTAACTCGATTTTTAACTTGTTATAAGAAATGCTTGAAGCAAAGCAGCTTTCCCCCAAATAAATAAATAGACCAACATTCGAGTATAACATTCGAGCAAAGCGAACGAGTCTGTTCCCAAAAAAATTTGGAATGAGCCAGCATTGAAACGCATGGACGAACGACCTTATTTTTTCGCTGTTTAGGAATTTTGTACAGCTTTTGTTTGCACCAACTCCCTTTGTGTTCAATATGCACTAGGGCACATTATTATGTATTCTACACGGTATTTCATTTGTAAAAATACACATATAAAATTGCTTTGCAAGGCGGCCATATTTATTATACAATTGCATTTTTGTTATACCAGCCTGAGCTACGAGGTCGTTCGCACTAAAAAATCAAATATATAGATGCTGTTTTTCATAGGGTTTGAGAGTATAAGAATTTTGTCTCGAAATAAATTCATTTTGATCAAGAAAACACAAATAAACGAACCACAACTTGAGCGATGTCAGCGTTGAACTTCGCCATATTGTAGTCAAACCCATTATTCACTGTACATTGAAGTGTCGGTTTTTCTGTCTCAGCCGAAAATTCTGCGGTTCGAACTTCTAGTGTTTTTCTTTTCTCTGTTAACAAGCATTGTAGTTCTTTGGTTTTGTATTCAGTTATCCATCCTTATTTCCTGGAATACGTTTAAGCCTGGATTCATGAATCCCTCTCCGTTCATCCAACGACGACGGGTCACCCTTTCTTTGCGGAATAGTGCGTGTTTGTGTAATAAGACACGATGACTCAGGTTGTTTCTTGTAGTTTCTTTTGTGCAACTTAAAAATCTTTAAAATAAGACCTTTATGCAGGTATGCTAAATACAAACGCTTTAGGAATTGTATTCTAGTAAGTACGAATGTTAAAGCTAGTGCACAGCATACGTGGGCAGGATAAGTTGCGTATCTTGACAAGAGCGTAATTTCTAACTACGTTATACAGACAAGAACACGTTTCTTTGATGGCACTAGGTTTATTTCTTGAAAGTACATTAGTTCACGTTCTTTCTCGTTCGATGAGAAGCCTCATCGGTTATAGTGTCTTGATGTATAAAGAAAAAAAAGGAACAATCTTTGGGAATAAGTTATCTTTCATTTACCACACATTCCCCGCACAGAAATTGGGGTAAAACATTTAGTACAGTTTGCAAATTTGTATGCTTTAAATGCAGAGAATAACAGCTCATTTCTAAGACTTTATATATGGCTCAGTTTAAAAGAAAGAAAGAAAATACAACTACAGCAAACTTAGAAATAAAAAGGAAATAATAATGTGAGACAAGAAAATATCTGTGGCGAATAAAGCGATGATTTCCAAATAAATGGGCGCCATTTTGTTGCAGAGGCGACTCGGTCATCAAACATCCGCAAAGAATGAAGTAAATGACATGGAACAATCTCGTATAGCAGATTGAAACTGCATAAATGTTAAGTACAGGATCCTTCGTTCATGCTTCGAAGAGTTTCAGAAATTTGCAGACGTTTAAAAGAAGAAAGTTAGGATTTTGTGTTTGTCGGCCTTGAACGATCCATTTGATTTACATAGAATTTTCTCAACTTACCACATTTGTTCATACAATTACAACGTTATTCGACCGTAGTTTATCGATCACTTTTTGCTAAAGAGCTCACGGAATACCAATGTGACAGTGTTCTAAAAAAGCGATGTTGTTTTGGGTACATTTGGTTTTTTAACCCATTCTTCGTGGTATTGTAAGGCTTCATATTAAACGTGAACTATGGGTCTCTAAAAAAAACAACGAATCAGTGAATGCTCTTCTCTAAAAACAAAAATTCTCTTTTTTCAGGTAACTAAAACTGAAAATTATATTAAAGAGGGAAACTTTGATCTTAATTCAAACTAATGTTAAAGACTTTATCAAATAGCCTAAACTGAGAAGCTGAAGTGCTCAACACATAAAAGTAAAACAGTAAAGCTAAGTTCTTCATTATATTACACAGTGCAGTTCCGATACTAGTTTCCTTGCTTGTCGTTTCTAACTAAAGGAGAAATTACAACCAATTAACTACTGATGTTACCTCTCTGTTGGTCACTGTACTCATCAACATCTTTAAAATGGGATACTGAATAAAATTTGATTTTCCCAAAGTAATAAAACTCTTAAATGAATGTTTTCTGTTTGGCATTTTATGATGACATTAATGTACGCACTATCCAAGCGAAAAAGGTTATATGCCCTACAGCAAGCGCTGCTGCTTGTGCGAAGTCTCATTCGATTCATCCCCTATTTACCAATAGTTTTACGTTGCTTTTACATGCATATTCCTAATGTTTTGTTTCCTTAATCCCAGTATCATCAACTCGTTTGTTGTGACTAAGAAAAAGGGCTTCAAGATCGCGACTGCTATTTCTTTACAAGTCAACAACACACTTGCCCTACAACACGGTCTATACAACCTTACAATGTTAGGTCGAGTTTGAAAGCCTTTTTTTATGTTTGTTCCGCAGCTTATTGGCTAAAACAGAAAAACAAGTTCCTGACACTGAAACGTTGAAAACAAACCTATTTTTAATTAAATCAAATCAGATTCTTCATCGAAAAATCTTTGGGTTTTAAGGGTGTGCTGTTAGGACAACCTTGGTATTTTGACCTTTACGACAAAATCTATAATTTCTGCAATTGTTTAGAAGAAACAACGTCGAAAAGAACAGAAATGGTCAAAGTCAAGCGGATGATTAATAAGTCACTTTGACTTTGAGGGTGATTTCCCAGGAAGCAGATGCTGTAGTTGTGCAAGACATGTATTTCTTAGCCTTTGCGTTCTGGTAGGTAGAAAACACCAAGAAAGAGACTGGCAAAAGTATAAGGAACGGATGCAAAAGACATGAGGTCTCAAAAGAGCTAAGAATGAAGGAAATATGGGTCAAAAAGTGCTAGTAACACAAAGGAAGGGGAAGAGGAGAAAATGTGACGAAATTCCAGACAATTTGATCATGTGAACCTGAAGAACAGTATGTTTGGTTTCAGCTTTCCTGATATATCACAAGAAACCTTTGTATTTTGAATTCCATTCTCTGCAGAAACTATCTGAACCTTTCAGAAGGTATGTTTAGAAGGTATATAACTATTCTAAGTGAACAAACATTTTGTAAACACGACGAAAAAAGACGACGTGGGGTTTGACGCACTTTGACACCATCTTTGTTCATTCTCAAATTTCTTTCGACGTACTATCCTTTGCTACAAAAGACACAAAACAAGTTACAAAGTACAACCCAAATTTGTTTTGTAAAAAAAAAAAAAGATTGTTTTCTTTATTTGAAAATAGATTTTTTATTTCAGGACGAAATTTGACAGATTCCTGTCAACGATAATATAGGATTATATATTTAGGACCGCGGTCCTTTACAGATGACCCTCAATCGTGTAACAAACGAATAGGTATGATATCTTTATTACATTTGCACAATGAATAATAATTTTCATTCTATAAACAGGATTCCTGATACTTGATTCTTTGACCATGGATTCATGTATGTGTCATTACGACACGCCCTTATGCCACCCCTTGCTTTTCCCATCGATAAAATCTGTTGTTATCTGCACCTTACACAATACCTTGTTGAGACACATTCCTCTAAATATATGATTTCGTCTCATTTAGGGCGTTTTAAGTTAGAGAACAACACGACGGTTTATTGACGGAATTCGCCAAATTCTTGTCAACATATATAGGATTCCATGATACTTAATTCACTGACCATTGGTTGAGGTATGTCTCATGAAAAAAGGATATGTATTCTTTTATACGAAAAGAACCATGTTTTTAAATAACCTGTTAATTTACTATGAAAGGTACTTCTATATCCTAGATTCCTAATCCTAAAGTAGGACCTGTTGAAGCTTAAATTGTAGCTTAAAAAAGAAATATTTCTTCACTGTGACAGAAAAACCTATTTCGTAAAGTTGTAGTTATTCAGATTATTAACTGTGAAGTAACACTAAATAAAACTATAGAAGGTTGAATGAATTTTCAATCTAAGAGTAATGATTCTACTTCTTATGATCCTTCTGGGTGTGGCAAAACAACAAAGAAACATACATTCAAACAATCCTCTGTCCTGCATGTTTTTATTTTCATCATTGTAGACCTAAAATTCAAGCTAAAATTATTCTGCTTCCTTTACGTTTTAAAATAATTGTGCTGGAACAAACATGGAACAAACAAATAGATTTTTAGAATCCTTAATTTTATCACTTAATGATTCTACGACTTGCCAAGTTAAGGAGTTAACTAAAATGGCGCCTGCTACAAAGTACGAAGTCGCTCTGTCGACTGCAGTGTTGTAGTGGATTTCGTTCTGCGGATCTTCCTCACGTTAAAGTACAAAAACGTTAAGACAGTGCTGGATGAAAGAAAGAGATATCTACTTTCAATGGTTATGGAGAGTTATCTGCATGTGAGTACATACTTGCAAAGATGTTTTCATTCTAAATCCATAAGTTAGGTTTTTATTCGGGAGCTGAAAATTATTCGTGCTCACACGGCATGGCACGGCATAGAGTTAAAAACATTACGCATAAATGACAAAGCAGTTTGTTTAATACGATAGTATATTTATAAGTTTTGCATGTTCTTGGAACTAGAAAGATAAGTTCTGGTCTTTGAGTTTAAATGTCCAAATATGCAGAAAGGAATGAAAATACATTTAACTGTTGCTTGTAGTTTGTTTTGTGCAACTTAAAAATCTTTTTAAAAAATCCTTTACTCAAGTATGCTAAATACAAACGCTTTAGGAATTATACTGATTCTAGTAAGTACGAATGTTAAAGGTAGTGCACAGCATACGTGGGCAGGATAAGTTGCGTATCTTGACAAGAGCGTAATTTCTAAGTACGTTATTAAGACAAGAACACGTTTCTTTGATGACACTAGGTTTATTTCTTGAAAGTACATTGGATCAAGTTCTTTCGCGTTTAATGAGAAGACTCATCGGTTATAGTGTCTTGATGTATGAAGAAAAAACGGAGCAATCTTTGGGAACGAGTTATTTATCATTTACCACACATTCCCTGCACAGAAATTGGGGTAAAACATTTAGTACAGTTTGCAAATTTGTGTGCCGGCTTTAAAGGCAGAGAAAAACAGCTCATTTCTAAGACTTTATGACTCAGTTTAAAAGAAAGAAGAAAAGACAACTACAACAAACAAACAAACAAACAAACAGCAAACAAGAAATAGAAAGGAAATAGTAATGTGAGAATAGAAAATATCTGTGGCGAATAAAGCGATGATTTCAAAATAAATGGCCGCCATTTTGTTGCAGAGGCGACTCGGTCATCAAATATTCACAAAGGACAAAGTAAATGACATGGAAAAAACTCCAATAGCAGATTGAAACTGTGTGAATGTTAAGTACAGGGTCCTTTGTTCATGCTACAAAGAGTTTTTGGAAAATGGCAAACGTTTTAGGGGAGAAACTTAGGATTTTGTGTTTGTAGGCCTTGAACGATACATTGAATTTTCTCATTGAATTTTTATCGATCACTTTTGATGCGAAAGGGTTTATGGAATACCACTGTAACAGTGTTCTAACAAAGCGATGTTGGTTTGGGTGCATTTGGTTTTCTAACCCATTCTTCGTGGTACTGTAAGGCTCCATATTAAACGTGAACTACGAGTCTCTAAAAAAACAACGAATCAGTGCATGCTCTTCTCTTAAAAAAATCTCTTTCTCCCTGAAAATTTGATTTGAATAGGGAAACCGTTTGATCTTAATCCAAATGAATGTTAAAGGCTTTATGAAATAGGACTGAGAAGCTAAATTCTTCTAGATGTCACTCCTTTGAAGTGCTTAAAACATAAAAGTAAAACAGTAAAAAGCTAAGTTCTTCATTATATTACACAGTGCAGTTCCGATACTAGTTTCCTTGCTTGTCGTTTCTAACTAAAGGAGAAATTACAACCAATTAACTACTGATGTTACCTCTCTGTTGGTCACTGTACTCATCAACATCTTTAAAATGGGATACTGAATAAAATTTGATTTTCCCAAAGTAATAAAACTCTTAAATGAATGTTTTCTGTTTGGCATTTTATGATGACATTAATGTACGCACTATGCAAGCGAAAAAGGTTATATGCCCTACTGCACGCGCTGCTGCTTGTGCGAAGTCTCATTCGATTCATCCCCTATTTACCAATAGTTTTACGTTGCTTTTACATGCATATTCCTAATGCTTTGTTCCCTAAATCCCAGTATGATCAACTCATGTGTTGTGACTAAGAAAAAGGGATTCAAGATCGCGACTGCTATTTCTTTACAAGTCAACAACACACTTGCCCTACAACAAGGTCTTCACAACCTTACAATGTTAGGTCGAGTTTGAAAGCCTTTTTTTATGTTTGTTCCGCAGCTTATTGGCTAAAACAGAAAAACAAGTTCCTGACACTGAAACGTTGAAAAAAACCTCTTTTTAACTAAATCAAATCAGATTCTTCATCGAAAAATCTTTGGGTTTTAAGGGTGTGCTGTTAGGACAACCTCGGTATTTTGACCTTTACCACAAAATCTATGATTTCTGCAAAGTGTTTGGAAGAAACAACGACGGTCGAGGTCTCAGGAGAGCTAAGAATGAAGGAAATATGGGTCAAAAAATGCTAGCAACACAAAGGAAGGGCAAGAGGAGAAAATGTGACGAAGTTCCAGACAATTTGATCATGTGAACCTGAAGAACAGTATGTTTGGTGTCAGCTTTCCTGATATATTACAAGAAACTTTTGAATTCCGAATTCTATATTCTGCAGAAACGTTTCTGAAGGTATGTTTAAAAGGTATATAACTATTCTTAATGAAGACATTTTTTTTGTAAACACGACGAAAAAAGACGACGTGCGGTGCGACGCACTTCGCCGCCATCTTTGTTCACTCTCGACGATTCTGTCTGTTGTTCCTTGATACAAAAGACACAAGACAGGTTGCAAAGTACAACCCAAACTACTTTTAGTAAAAGAAAAAATGATTCTTTTCTTTATTTGAAGATATATTTTTTATTTGAGGACGAAATTCGCCAAATTCCTGTCAACATATATAGGATTCTCTGATACTTGATTCTTAGACCATGGATTCATGTATGTGTCATTACGACACGCCCTTATGCCACCCCTTGCTTTTTCCATCGATAAAATCTGTTGTTATCTGCACCTTTCACAATACTTTGTTGAGACAAATTCCTCTAAGTATATGATTTCGTCTCATTTAGGGCGTTTTAAGTTAGAGAACACAACAGTTTATCGGCCCCCAGCGACACAAATAATCTTACTAATCACTGCACGCAATGCCGGTAAATGACAAGCTACCCATATAAGTTGAAGCACCTATATATTGACACAGTTAAAATACAAGCGGTGTACATGTGTTTAAATCTTATTAAATAATATGAAACATCTGTCTACTTAATGGGTAATCTGCACTTAACGTTCCTAAGCATAGAGGAAAATAAACATTAGAGTTGTCAGTTGAAGTTAGTGTGTTAGGCCAGGAGACAGACTTATTTTATCATAACATTTGTGATAGAAGACTAAGTTATGTAATGAGATGTGATAAGGAAATGACTTTCGATTATCAGTAATTATCAGAGAGATAGCATTTTTATTTAAAAAAGAGGGAGAGTAGAAAAAAACATCGAAATTTAATAAATATAAAATAAAAAATAAACGAAAAAACAACAAAAACAACAACAACAAAGACAAAAAGAAGAAGAAAAAAAGAAAAGAAAAAAGGAAATGAAGTAAAATAAAATAAAGCTGAGGCACAATGTCTTTCCATTTCAGACCACGTATCATTCCCTAGAGTATTATTTCTTTGTTTTCATAGGGTGCACACAGCAAGACACATGATATGGCCATGGACATAACTCAAACAAACCCTATCTTTTCTCAAGAAAATGACATGACTCAACCGGGAAAACTTTACGCCCAAGCTATAGGGGTTTAAAAACTGTTTCATTTTTGTTCAAGACTTAACGAACATACGATAAGATGGCTGGAATAGTGAATACAATAGACGGAATTTTGAAAATCAATAATTTGTAACTCAAGAACGAGTACAACCAGTTATTTTGGTTTGTTAGATAGCTGTCTTGTATCAGTTCACGATATGTCTTAGACCGCTTCAGTCAAACGTGAATCGCATCCAGTTACAACACAAGCCTTAAATGCAACTTATTCGTGCAACATTGTGCTGCACGCAATGACTCGATAAGCCGCACGAAATCCTCATCATTATACGCGAAGCAATTGAAGTTTACCATCATTATACCTTATGTTTAAGTTTTTAACCAGAAACGGCATCAAACGACAGTGCGATAATAAACTGCAGAAAGTTTCGAGTGCTGGCATTTTAAAAAGGATTAAATTAGAGTGGGGTCCATTGAAAAGACCGTTCAAGAGCAAACTGTACTCTTCCTCACGCATCAGTTGTACTCTTACTTCACTCTCGTAGACTAAATGTTGTTTTTTTTAAGTCGTTAAGAGTGTTTCGTTTATCAGAGTTCCATGCATCAGAAAGGCGTGGATATTGATAAGGAATGAGAAGCGATTGCAATCTTGAGTTGTTTGCTGAGAAAACACTTAATTTGCTGCACGAAACCCTGGTAGGTATATCGTGTAAGCCACCCATTAGTAACTTATACTGAGCCTTAGACGTCGGTTGTAATTATACTGTAGAGGTTCGGGAACTCATTCTTGGACCTCAAACTCTATAGCAAGCATAGATCCTTGAAACAATCAATGAATACAGCTACTTGAAACGAACACTAACTTCTACATCCTCTCTAGTAGTTTTAGAATTTCAGCCGGTAAACCAAGTTCAAACATCCTTGAGCCAAATTCTATCTGTTTTGCTTTTCATTTTCCCTGCCATAGATTCTAGCCTGAACAGTATGATTTTGCAGTATTTACAGAGATCCTTATTACCTGAAACAACTGTATAGAGTGCTAGATGTATATTATCATTGTTGCATGAACGTTGACATCGTACATGTTGTAACTGCGTTGATTATGCTCCATAACTCTCTTTATTCTTAATTTGTTTTCTATTAAAGAGAAAAATCCAAGAAAGTATGAAAGCTGAAAGACTATTAGCCAATGTGTATGTGCATGAAATTATAGAACAAAGCATGATGGGAAAGTGAGTTCTTACTCTTTTTTGGCTCCTCTAAAAATTCGTCTCATAATTTTTCCTTCGACATCTTCTATGGAAATAAAAGGATTTCAGCAGACAAAAATAGCAGAGTAATTTTTTTCTGATAGTTCCCTTGATTTCCCTGTTACATTTTTAAAGAACTCGCTTTCCCAGAGTGCTTTGTGAGCTTTGATGTCGCATATTGCCTAATAGTGAATGTATTGAAAACATTGCTTCAATGAAAGCAAAACCTGTGGATGGATCAAGCAAGAAGCAATCCAGCCACCTTGCCTCTTTACCAACCTGGATGCAGTCAGCAATGAAATATTGAGTGAATGTATGATCTTATAAGTTAATACTCTAAATAAAATTTGTTTCCTGAGATGTTAACACACCCATTAACACTGGGTTTTGAAAAAATCCTGAGATTGTGTGCTGAACAAGACTAGGTTCTTTCCACTAGACTTGTTTAAGACAACAAACTGCCATTGACATTAGGAACTTTTTAAAGTGCATCTTATTTGATCAGGGAATGGTTTCAGAGTGGTCTTTTCAGAGGATTTGTTCCCCAGACAATTAGCGCAGTTTGTACGTACGATTTTTATTTTCCTCTAAACTCTCTGCTCTCTTGTTCGTTCTTCACATCTTCTAAGGCTACGTATTGCCTAATGAAAGTTAAGGACAGATATTGACGGACGATATGATATCAAAGTAGCAGGCCACGAAAGTAGCAGGCCACGAGGGCGTTAAACGTGTGTACATTCAATTCTTCTACACGGCAATTAGCACAACGAACGGGAAAACGAACGTTACACTATGTAGTTTTCAATGTAAAGGGGAGCATTATGATGGTCATGATCTACTGCTATTCTAAAACCCTTGTATGAATATGAATTACTTCATTTCCAAATGTTTAGAATATGTTTGGAATCTTCAGGAACTCCCTACTTAAATATAACCTTTAATCATCGACAATACCCACTTGACAAGAAAGTCTTGATTTTTCAGAAAGATTTCAACGATCATATTGCGATGTTCATAAATAAAGTGACCATCACGATGAACAAATTAAATTAAAAGTCCAACGATAAACTTTTTCCTCTGTCGCACTTGTCATAAAGAGCAACATCTATTGATGCGAGTGCAAATACTTTAAACATTCTTCGTTTCTTAATCTTTATTATTTCATTGCGTTTTCGCGTTCACTGCTTGTACCAGTATCAATAAAACTTTCGACTTTTGGAAGGGTTTTTTAAAATGCGATATCAAAGATTGCTGAGTAATTGATCTTTTTTAAAAATCTTGTGAAAACAATAATTATAACTGGAATCCGGAGTGGATGGCAGCACGTTCATTTAGGGAATGTTATCAGATGGTCATACTGTTTGCGAGCAAAGACTGACGCAGCTCAAAAACGAATATGTCAGATGCTTTTTAACCTTGGCTATGTCAAACGATCCTTGAAACTGCGCTTTAAAGAACCAATCAATGGAAAAATTGCGGTTTATAATCTGGTGTTTTTGTAACCGAATCCTGGCGTCCTGTGAAATTAACCGCCAGAAGGGATACAACTTTTATCTTTGAGAAAACGGAAGCGGAAAATGGCCTTCATGTTTTGTCCGCCCGCTTGCTTAATTCACTCGCCGATAAGAATCTCCCTTGTGATGATTTATCGTAAATTCACTGAACTTTGCATATTCACGGCTTGTGATTGCATAACCTTTGAGAGATCTATTTGATCGTATTTGACACAAAGAGTAGGCTTGACTAATTGTAGTGTTTGGTGACCCCTCGTTATAGAGAACTTATAGTGTTCAAAACAACATATGTTAAATGTCATCGACGGATAACCGACATACCAAACATTCTAAGGATATAATACACTTGTAGAAGTGAAGATATCCCTGTTTAAATAGCTTTATGTGGTCACTCGGTCTTGCATCCTATAAATTGGCCGCTTCTTGTCTAGCAAATCAATGGACCACACAAACTTTGATAACCTGCAGACGTATCAAGGGAATATAGAATCCTGAGGTCAGAGAGTGGAAATAATTTCGAGATTGACTTTCAGCGTTACATAATAGACCTTGAAAGGGAATTTAATAGTTCATGTTCTGTCAATGTACCGTCATATCTCAACTCTACGCATGTTGGATCTTTTGACAAACGGCCGTCTGTATTACGTCCTGATGACAGAAGCGTGCATCGTACACGGAAAACCCTAAAATATTGTTACATGACAACTAGGTATAATACGGAAATGAGAAATGAAATCCAGCGGTATAATTAATATCTTATTTGAATTTGAATTTGAAAGTTGTTTTTTTCCTGTGAAGGGAGAAAAACCCGACAAAATGCCTGGAGCAAGATAAACCTGTAAAGATCTTTACTAACGTTTGACAAGACAGGAACACGACCCAAAATGTCGCTCATGAAAAAACAAAAACAAATCACGAGCGCCCTTCCTGCCACCCATACTCTTCCGCAACCCCCAAGGCAATATTTACTCGGCGCCACAAGATCACAGCACTATGAGTTAAGACGAAAAGTTCTTAACCTACAACATCTGTCAGAATTACGGTAATTTTTTTTTACCTCCCAAATGAGTATGATGGATTTAAATTTGATTAGACTACGCCAAAGATTATCTGCCCAGGCAGAAGTCAAACCGTCTTTCCAACATTATTCTTGACCCCATGGCCATGAGGTGCATACTACTCTGTTTTTAATTACATGGAACGTGGGGGGAACTTTATGCGATCACAAGACACTAGTGGCACTGTAAAACTGAATAAGACCATGAAAGTTTGGACCTTCGTGTTCTTGTACAAAATAGCATTATAAAAAGGTGAACATGTGTGCTGGCAAATACAGTGACACAATTGTGGGAAAAAGGTATGCGCTACACAGATGAGTTATCTGAAGACAATCTAGCGATTAAGGTTTATGCATGATTTTGAGTGTACCTAGATAAGATACGCCTGCGCGAAATCAATTCACAATAGGGCTATGAGCCAAATATAACAAGTGCTTTGTACATTACTGATACATTATCAGATGAGACAGGTTCTTTAGGGAACTTCGCAAGTGTCCAATAACCAGGACAACTCATCTTGCACATCACTGGATAATTTCCAAAAATATCAGATATCTAATCGACACACATTTTTGAATAGCGAAGACAAAACGACGCATGCGTGAAGAATATCGACCAATCAACTGAGTGCACGTAATAAAGCAAACAAGTGCCTTGAATATTATTGGTCAAATGTTATCGGTCTCTCGGGTTATCGCAGCAAAAATGTTTTGACCAAGGTGCTTGCACGGAACGCGAATAAATGTTAACTTAACATCAAGGTCCCACATGGTTATAAGAAATAGGCACTAATAAAACCTTTTGGATACAAAGAATGTATGGTGAAGTTACGAAGTAAAGTCCTTGGCGTACAAAAAGGTAGCATTTTATGGAATAACGTGGTGTTTAGTAATCAATGGGAGGAGTAACGATGAATGACCCGCATCAAGATTAGTCGCCAACTGTTTTGTCACGTATCTACAGTGGTCAAGTTCACGACAATTCATTTCGCAAGCACATTCTGAGACATTATTTGACACTGATCGGCTTTTAATAAAACTTTTGATCCCAAACGATCTTAGTCTGAACGCTTTTAATGACACCACTGATCCATTCCTTGGCTAATCATAACATTTATTTCCACAGGTTACTAATTAGTCTGGGTATCTCTCCGTACTGCCAGCTGGGTAATCTCCGTCCCTGACATACCCTTAGTGCCATATATAACCATCCGTCTCAACTTTGGTACCCAAGGGCATTAAGCACATCCCCTTACGCGTTCCACAAACCAATTCATACAATCATCACTTTTCATTTCCCAAGTAGAGTTTTAGCGATTTCGGTAAATTAAAATTGAAAAGTAAACTCTGAAATGTGGTCTCAAAAAGATGACCTTCATTTGTTATACGATACTCTATCGGCAAAGTCAACTATCTTCAGCTCACCAGGCGGTATACCGTGTTGCCGCCTTTGTTTAATACTGGATGACTGCCAACATCATTAGAGACACATGTTGGCGTAATGCATCACTAACACACGTACAAAGTTTAGATCCTTGATTAACGACGACGACAAAAAATGGTCTCGGAGTTACAGTCTGTATACATATGTATATAATAGAAACGAAACGCTTGTGAAACGACTGGGAAACAACGATTAACAGCCTAAGATATTTTGCGGTTAAAACACGCAACCAAATTAACAGATTTTCCGTAAGTCGCATTTAGTATGTGTAATGTCATTAAGCAATTACGAAAATACTTGAAGGTACAATCTGTGAATACCCTTGAAGATATAATACTGAGCGATGCGCGGAACGCATTAGAGTTAATAGGATCTAGATCTAGAACAAAAGCAATAGAAATGAACCATTTATGTACAGTATTGATTGGGTAGATGTGATGTCACATGATAAGATAGAGAGGGTGGGATGGGAGTCCAGTTGCAACAACAGAATAATTCGTTAAGATAACGTTACTGATTCTGCGATTGATGTGGTGTTATCTTCTTCTAAAGGCACGTGATATCCTCCATGCGTTTGGTTCTTCGTACCTAAATAAACGACAAGAAACAACATAGATAAGAAAACAATAAGATGAACTCATTAGGGACATTATTACTGGAACAATTATTGCCCGGTATGATAGGCGTAGTTTCCTACTCCTGTTAACACGTACACCTTTCTTACCACCGTTTTAACACACGAGCCTTATAAAACTCGAACCTTTACGAGACTGACACATGTCAATCATCTGTCAATCAAGATTAAGTGCTATCTTATTACACATGATTTTGCTGTTCGTGGATTGGTTAAAACGTAGAAAATACTTTAAGTAAAACAAGTTAGACGAATAGGTCACAAAGTTGAGATATTTGGAATTGTGAACGCACTATTTTCTGAAGTTTCAAATCTGTAGCGTCTGTGCTCGAAACGCGTGCTATTTTTTGAAAAGAAAATCCTAAAAATAGCTTGATTCTTTGCGTGGATTTGTGTTGAGAAATTAGAGTTAATATTCGGCTAGTAAAATAAACGTTGTCTAAATTATGCGTCATTCAAAGAATCCTTTAATAAAATGTAAAGCTCATTGTTTGGGCATATGCACTCCATTTGGACTCATAATCAAGCTAAACGTTTTACGCGATTGACCTGCCAGGTTAGCATATGTTGCTAGTAGCACAACGACTTAAACATAAGGCAGTCATTACTCTCCATCTTTCCAGATTTTTCTATTGCTAGAAGACATAGAACAAGACATAGAACAAGACGCAGAGAGCTGGTAGGACCGAAACGATGGTCTCAGGTCCTTGATTTTTAACCATTAAAAATAAGGGATGCTTGAAGCAAAGCAGCTTTCCCAAAAATAATTAGGAATAGAGCAACTGAAACGATGGTTCAGTGCATGTGCTTGATTTTTAACTTGTCCTTGATTTTTAACTCCATTTTCAACTTGTTATAAGAAATGCTTGAAGCAAAGCAGCTTTCCCCCAAATAAATAAATAGACCAACATTCGAGTATAACATTCGAGCAAAGCGAACGAGTCTGCTCCTAAAAGATTTGGAATGAGACAGCATTGAAACGCATGGACGAACGACCTTATTTTTTTCGCTGTTTAGGAATTTTGTACAGATTTTGTTTGCACCAACTCCCTATGTGTTCAATGTGCACTAGGGCACATTAATGTTACATTGATGCCGTAATACCGCGAAACTCGCTCACAGATCAAATAAGGTCACCACAATAAACGGCTTAATTAACAGACAATTCCAACAAAAACAATCTATCCCATTACAGATTAACAGAAATAAAATATGTCAAATGCTATCAATTAAGAAAAGGTGTCTTAAAAACCCTGTTAGAAGCCCATTAATCCGAGCTATTTAAGTCCAGGGCATGTATATCGTGGTGTCATATGCGCATTAGCTTGGTATTTGGTGAATATTTGGTATCGTTATTACAGCTTGACACCATTGGCCTGGTTTGTTAAGTGAATCATGATGACAGAAATACCAGCAGGGTCTGTAAAGACAGCTTCCTTGGAAACTACTCATCACATTTGACCTGCCATACTCAAAGCGTTTTATTTCTATGCTATTTTATATCATTTTAAAAGATGTCCATACTATGTCACTAAAATTCGAACGGATTTTATATGTTCTTGTCTACATGTCAGTATATGATCCCTGTTTTCATTGCTGCGCGCTGATCAAGACAAAACGCGCGCCTGGTAAATCGATCGGAAATAAACTAACTTCAATCAAATAAATCATTCCCACGTATATCTTCCCACGGTTCCGATGTAACGTTACGTACTCTAACGATGTGTTTGATTGACGGTAGCCTATAGACCCCTTTCACGTGACGTCAAATCAGCTCAATTTGGATGACATAACAAAAGAATTTCAATCTCCTGAGAATTGGAAACTAATGTTTTATCCTCCAAATTGAGCTGCATTCCGACGTGCTGCAAGAGGTCTATTGCTGATTGGTTCATTTGGCACGAGTTTCTTCACTTGGTCTCGATCAGCACACAGCAATGAAAAGAGTGATCATATGCTAACATGTAGACTTTAGGATAAGGAAGAATATATAATATCCCTTAATATGAAGCAACGCCCTTTCAAATAAAATGCCTCGTTTCTTTTTTAGAATCAAGAGTTTTATTCTAGGCCAGAGAAGTGTGAAACTAGGCAGTAGTGAACGTACAATTTGCAGCTTCTTTTATCAGTGCGCAGATTGATTACGTAAGGCAACACCCTTTAAGAATAACCAATTATATTTATGCATGACTTACCTATTATAAAGTGGTTCGAGTCTCTCGTGTCTCTTTCGTTTGCTCAGTTTTGTAGGATCACCTACTTTGAAGAAAGACGGCGCAAATTCAACCAGCCATTTTGGATCGACAGTTGTGACCTGAAGGACGAGGGGAAAAATTGATACGTCAATACATGCAATACAACCTGCAACACCAAGAGACCTGAGCAAGAATACAATACATCCTGTAACACCAAGAAACCTGACCAAGAATATAATACATCTTGCAACACCAACAAACCTGACCAAGAATACAATACACCCTGCAACACCAACAAACCTGACCAAGAATACAATACATCCTGCAACACCAACAAACCTGACCAAGAATACATTACATCCTGCAACACCAACAAACCTGACCAAGAATACAATACATCCTGCAACACCAACAAACCTGACCAAGAATACAATACATCCTGCAACACCGAGAAACCTGCCCAAGAATACAATACATCCTGCAACACCAAGAAATCTAACCAAGAATACAATACACCCTGCAACACCAAGAAACCTGACCAAGAATACAATACATCCTGCAACACCGAGAAACCTGCCCAAGAATACAATACATCCTGCAACACCAAGAAATCTAACCAAGAATACAATACACCCTGCAACACCAAGAAACCTGACCAAGAATACAATACATCCTGCAACACCAACAAACCTGCCCAAGAATACAATACATCCTGCAACACCAAGAAACCTGACCAAGAATACAATACATCCTGTAACACCAAGAAACCTGACCAAGAATACAATACATCCCGCAACACCAAGAAAGAAGATCTAATGAGTTGTACAAACCTCTCTCATGTATTCTTTAGTTGTTAAAACCAGCTCATGATAAATGACCCATTCTGGTTGTCTGTTAAATAAAGCACTGGATGGATGGATATACACAACTTGGTTATCCACTACAGTTCTGTATCCTTCCTGAGGATCTTTCCTCGCTGCATTACGGAAAAACCCACTTGTTAGTGACTTCTGTACACGAGCAGTGTTCTTTCCGCAAGATACCACATCTAACTTGTGCCTGAAACAAACAATGACAAAACATTAGGTTCAAATACTAAATCAATGGACTTTGAGTCGATCCCCTTAATCTTCTTTCGATAAATAAGAAAAGACGAGGCATTTACTTGGTTGTTGTATCAAAATACAGGAGTAAGGTACAAGTGTGGCAGAGGTGGTTGGTGCACTGACTACTCAGAAAACGTTCATTATTATCTGTCATTTTCTCGTATTTGTAGTTTTGAATCACCATCACCATCACCATCACCATCACCATCACCACCACCACCACCATCACCATCACCATCACCATCACCATCACCATCACCATCACCATCACGATCACCATCACCATCACCATCACCATCACCATCACCATCACCATCACCACCATCACCATCACCATCACCATCACCATCACCATCACCACCACCATCACCATCACCATCACCCCATCACCATCACCATCACCATCACCACCACCATCACCATCACCATCACCATCACCATCACCATCACCATCACCATCACCATCACCATCACCATCACCATCACCATCACCATCACCATCACCATCACCATCACCATCACCATCACCATCACCATCACCATCACCATCACCATCACCATCACCATCACCATCACCATCACCATCACCATCACCATCACCATCACCATCACCATCACCATCACCATCACCATCACCATCACCATCACCATCACCATCACCATCACCATCACCATCGTCGTCGTCGTCGTTGTCGTCATCATCATTTACCTGTCCATTAGCCCCAACATCTGTTTCCTAATATCTTGAGCCCTTCTCAGTGATCTTGCTTGGACAAAGTTCTCAAAGCACCAGGCGTTAGAGAATTTGTTGTTCTTCCAAGAGTTGTACACAGCTAATAATGTAAGATGATCACCTTCAGGCTGATGGAACTTGGCTTTCTTCTGGTCAGCCATGGCTTGTTTGTCCTGCATTAATGAAGGACAAAATCTCAAACACACATTTCATATTACTATAAATGTCCTTCCTTCTAAAAGCTTTCCTTACCTTGGGTCTGTAGAAGACATTTTGTACAGACAGCATAGAGACGATGGTCAAGACTTCATCACTGCATCCCAGATGGGCTGACTGAATCAAAGTCTTTGACAACGGAGGATCAAGTGGAAACTCGGCCATTCGACGACCCAATCGTGTCAATAGACCCTCGTCATCCAGGGCACTGAGGGAATGTAGCTGTTCCATAGCAGAAACCATTGTCTATAGAATACAGCGTAACAATATTAAAGCGAATACGCTTAACAAACATAGAGAAACCAGCTACAACAGTAACATCAACGACAAGAAGAAAGAACGAAAACAACAGCAACGAAAAGAAAGACCTTGCTTTTCAAGAAACATTATCTGTAGCTTTTTCAGCTACTCAGTGACGACTTCCCCAGCAGTGGAAAAGAATCACGTCTGTCTACAGCATTAGAACAACAGCCAAGTTCTTTCTCTGCTTTTGAAGATTGCTTCTGAGTGCCCCTCTCCATTACATAGCCAACAAGACTCACTGATCTAACATGCTAGTTTAACATACCTCTAATGGAGGGGGGTCCATGAAATCAAAGGCGATCAAATCATTGACTCCCATAGCTTTAAGAGACAAGATTGTACTAGCCAGATTAGTACGTTGAATCTCGGGTACAGCTGTAGGTAACATCTCGTCTCTGTAAGCTCGCTCTGTATACAAACGATAGCATTTTCCAGGACCTGTGCGACCAGCTCGACCTGATCTCTGTTTACCTTGTGCCTAAGGTAAACAAACGGTCCATCAATAATCAATAATATCCTAATAATTCAATTTTTACCAAGTGATTTCGAGTCTAGCATTGCATTGCTTAATTGTCAAAAGGAAAATGTCTAACATATTAATTTGAACATTTTTATAACAGAGAAACTTTTCTCGGACATATTGGTACCAATTTTTAATTTGTCTAAATATCTGATCGTTTGGAAGGAAATTTAGCAACCGTGCAACTAGCTACCCGTTTAATGAAGGTTGTCAACTTCTACTACTGTACCAGAACGCAGTTATGCACAGAATACCAAATGTCTGTAGCGCGTTTATCATTCTTATTACTGATAACATACCTGTGAGATGGGTGTGACCACTAGAGCATCGATACCAGACTTGGAGTTATAAACTTTCTGTTTTACAAACCCCGGGTCTACCACGTAGTATATACCATCGATAGTCAACGACGTCTCAGCGATATTAGTAGCGATGATACACTATAACGAAAACATACATCATATGAAGGCCGTTTCGAAGCCCAAAGTTTGGAAACTTAATTTCTAAAGCCCCCTAGATTGATGAGTTATTTTTTTAGTATTTACCAACAAGGTAATCTAAAATATGTCAGTCTATACCTTCAAAACCGTGAAATAATTGTTCAAAATGTTTGAGAAAACAGAGACGCTATTCGCGACTATGGTTCATTGATGGAGTTCCTGTGGATTGGGCGGGAAACTTTCGCGCCAAACTACGCACAAGTTTGCTTCTCCAACTATAAGACCATCAGTACGCAACTAGGTGGTATTGATGGTGATGATCATCATTATTGTCCAACATACCTTCCTACTTCCAGGCGGTGCAGGGTCAAATATCCTGGTCTGCATTTCACTTGGCAGTGCACTATATACCGGTAAAATAATCAGCTCGGGGACATCAGGACCTAACGACTTACAGCGCTCGTACAAAATCTCGCAGGCAGTATCGATCTCTTCTTGACCTAAAAAAACATATGGAAGAGTTTGTTAGGAATAAGATTGTAAATAAAGTGAACCGCGGGTAGTTCACCTGGCTATATGGATAAATAAAAGTGGTCCAAGTACTAATCCTTGAGGAACACCAGGGCACAAAACCTATACCCATCAAATAATATCCAAATAACTATATTAGTTCATGTGATGAAACCACAGGGAACCCAAACGGACATTTTCTCAAACATTAACTCGCTTTACCCCAAAAAATTGGGATGGAATGGATGGATGGAATTAGGATGGAATTTTCGAAATCAGCGGCCTTTAAAACATTAGACAAACTTAATCTAATTTTTTGTTACGAATTTTGGAAGTGGTCCCAATACTAACCTGTGAGGAATACCAGAATATCTCCTGGTGGTTCAGTAAGATGAATCTGCATGACAGTAATAAGCGCAGCATCAAGATAATCAGATTCAGCTTCTTTAGTATAAAGAATCTCCACCGGGAAAGTACGACCAGGAATGGTAAAGATCGGTGCCTCAAAGAAATACGTTGAGAATTTCACAGCATCGAGGGTAGCAGAAGTGACAATCAGCTTCAGATCTGGTCTCTTATTGACAGCCTTCTTCATCAAGCCGAAGAGCACGTCAGTATAAATGGTCCGCTCGTGAGCTTCGTCTAACATTATTACTGAATACTGATTGAGCTCGGAATCAATCAGACACTCTCTCAGCAGCATACCATCTGTCATGTACTTAATCTTTGTCTCGGGACTTGTACAGTCTTCAAAACGGATGGTGTAGCCAACCTCTTGTCCTAAACGACAGCCAAATTCCTCAGATACACGCTTGGCGACAGACATAGCAGCTACACGTCTTGGTTGGGTACAGGCCAGTTTTCCTGACGACAAGAATCCATGTTCTGCTATGTACTGTGTAATCTGTGTTGTCTTACCACTGCCCGTTTCACCGATAACCACAAGAACTTGATTGGAATGAATGGCCTACAGAAAACAAGCGAAGATTGATTATTGATGATTTGTTTCAGTTTACCTTACACCCATTTTTATATTTCCGCGACCAGAAAAATAGCTATAATTCGAGTCGTCTTTGTGTTTGGCTTCTTCAAGTTTCTAACGATCTGCGTTAGTAATTTTTTGATTGACGATAGGCAAGAATCCAGACGTCTTTGGCTGAGTTGGTCGCGTAATTATGAAAATGGGCGTAACTGTAGGTGCTTGTGATGATCAAACTGGAAAATTTCAGGGAAAAGATTACTTGTTTATTCGGGGGCAAATAATTACTACATTTTCCCCAGCTTCACAAAACCTATTACTTTATGGAAATGGCAAATAAATGGTGATGATGAAGATGATATAAATGGTGGTGGAGATGATGATGATAATGCATCATGGTGATGATGAATGATGATGATGTTGCTGATGATCATGATCGATGATGATGATGCTGGTGATCATCATGGTCATGATGATGGCCATGATATGGTTTAACCTACCTTGATCAGTTCTTCTTTCAATTTATAAATAGGTAGCCCCTGTCTCTGTTCCAAGATAGTTAGTGTGGTTCGTTTACCAAACGACGCTTTATTGCCTCCAAAGCTAGCTTTTTTCCACTCAGGAAGATCTTGATTTGCAGCTAGACTAATACCTCGCACGTCCTGCGCAAAATACGGCCGTTCTTCACCAGCTATGGGTGGAATAACAAGAAAATGATTAGAAATTTTGTTTGTATCTTCGGCGTTACTTTTTTTCGAAAAAAAAAAAAAAAAATCAAAATTCCTAATTTATTCCGAGCAACATCTACGAAAATATCTCCGGTAGGCAACACCACTACAATCTATCCAAATCATGTCACAAACTATCGATCTAGCAATGAAGCTATTACTACCACGATAATACAACGTACTACCTGTTTTAACCATGCAGATACTACTTACTATCAGGCAGCGGGTCAACCCAAAGCTTCCCGAGATCCTTTGGCACACTGTCAGCTTGAGCTTCTCTCTGTGCTTGTTTTAGTTCTCGTCTTTCTTTTGCTAAAGCACTTTGTGTCATTGCTGCGCGCTGGAGTGATCCATCTGGATTCTAGAACCAAAGATATAAAACAATATTTCAATATCTTGTAAACAAGATTCATTTGTAGTTTTGGTTCACGTCTTGGAGTGAACTTCGTCCTAAAGATTACAGAGCAAGGAAGACAACGTGTTCCTTCGCAACCTTACCTAACGCTGTTTAGAAATCTTTCTATTCAAAAAACATCATTCTGCATATTACAGCCATTTGTAAACACAAAATAAAACAACTTCACATTCGATTCGCTCAGTAAGGTTCAACTCCGTCTCATGCATGAGAGTTCCTTATCAGTTTCACGCACGGGTGGTGTACACCCTACTTCATGTACTACTACTGTGGTAAGTGGATTTTCTCCAGGTTCTCCGGTTTTCCTCTCTCCGCAAAAATCAACCCCTATATTTTAATTCGATCAAGGAATGAGGGCCAAAGGTTTGTTAGCCACTGACTATTAATTGCTACCTTTGTAAAACAAGGACGATTTTTATTCCATTTTCATCTCAATGAAAACGAAACTACGAAGCGAGGGTGTGTGTGGGAAATGGGGAGGGATGACAAATCATCTGTCTAGCTCAAGAGACAACTGCTGTTTACCTTGACGATCTTTACAGGACTCATGCTTACGCTAAGCTTGGTCTGACCACGTAAGAATGCTGGTTCTTCATCAACCATTTCGATTTCAACATCTTCATCTGAAACACAAGACAAAGGGTAAGACAGTGGGAATATAGAAACACTGAAGTAAAAGATACAAGATGGCCACAACATGCACTTAGTGCAGGGAAAATAGAGCACCCTGCATGATTGGCTGAACAGTAATTGGTTTAACAAATGTCGTCACATGAATGAATTGGCACAGTACAGAATTGTCCCATCAAAGCGCCCAAGATTCAGGCTGTTCAACCAATCAATCATGGTCACGTAATGGCAACTTAATGAAAGTTATACAAAATATTCTCTAACATGTCAGTCATGTGAATTCTAGTCCAGAACTGGACCCACTTTTCTCAGTAACTGATTAATCTATATCTCAAAAATAAAAGGAAAAAAGCGCACGCGCACGAAATATACGATTCTTACCAGTCTCCTTCCACTAATCGGTTCGTCCACGCCGCGCGCGCATCGATAAAAGTGGGTCCATCTCTGGACTATGTGAATTTGGATAAACATCAATTATGTGTGCTGTGATTGGTTTGTTCAGTTCGTTTCTTTACTGGTTACGCCTTGTCCATTGACTTAGATTACCCCACAGCATTTACACTATCATATTTTGTATGTTTTTTGAAGGCCATACCTGATCCTTCATCTTGTTTGGGTAGAACCCCAGTTTCTTCATCAAAGTCTGGATAATCGGACTTATCAAGAACTCCTGCTGAAATAAGCTAAAAAAAACACGCGATATCTGTAAAATATGTAATCCTAGTGCAAAATAATAACGTATTTCACTAATTCCAAACTGTTGGGCAAAACAATGAAAAGAATTTAAATCAAAAAATAATTAAATCGTCAAAAGAATGTAGTTCTTTTGTTTTGACCCCCAGGTTGGGAATTAGTGCAAGGGGTGTATGTGTGTAGGTTGGATCATGTGAGAAAACAAGACAAAAACCAAACTAATGGATTTGTATTAATATATCTACCTGTTTGATTTCCCATTTTTCAGGTGATGTTATTCTCTGTACTTTTCGCTTCATTTTTGGGTCTTCGTTCTCATATGCTGGCACCACAGGGATCCCAGCAGGCCTAGTATCAAAGGATAGTGAATGCATAAATAGTTAGTAGATGGTAGATAGATGGACGGACAGATGGATGGGGTGGGGTTGGGTGGAAGGATGGATGGATGATTGAATGAATTGGTGAATGGATGGACAAACAAATAGATAAATGGATGAATAAACAAAAGGATAGATGGGTAAATAGTACTCACCTGTCAGGGTTACGAGACATCTCTGTGACTTCACCACCTATGATGTGCCTGGCCCTAGTTGGGTTCAAGTCTTCTCCAGTATCCTGGTCTACATCCTGCAAGTCAAGAATAGAAGAGTTATACAGTACATTTCAAACCTGATCATGCTTCTCAACCAGAAATCTTGTTCTGACACTTTTCTCTGACTCAAAAGATGACTACTGATTGAGTATTCTAGAGGAATAAACTACAGTCTGAAAACTACTGTTTAGACAAAGCATCTTGCTTAGGTGTAGTTTGCAGCTGGATTTGGGCCACTTGCACTTGCTAGGTCACTGGAGGTCCCTTCCCCTTTGCTGTCTGCAGAGTACTGTATGCTACAGACAGCAAAGGGAAGAGACAAGGGATAACACTAAGATGGAGGCTTGGGTAAGATTTAGTTTGCATCTTACTTACCTTCATACTAAGACTAATCTTGTTGCCAGCCATGGACAGGACTTTGACTTTAACACGTATTCCTCTGTGAACCACATCAGAAACATTGGCAACTCTGCCCTCGCGACGAAGCTGAAAACAAGAACCACTGAGTCAATTTCGTACCACAAATTTGACATAATATTCCCTGACACTCTTAAAAGCTCTTTTATGTGTTATTGATGTAGTAGTGTACAGGTAACATACCTCTGAAACATGAACCAGACCTTCATGTCTGCCTCGTAAGCCTTCTAACTGGACAAAACATCCAAATGCCATAAGACTTGTCACTTTTCCACCATAAATCTGTACACAAAGTTGATAAAAAATACATCATAAGAATGTGATACTATCAGCATACAGATGGTGCTATAGTTTTCTAATGACACTTCATATTGAGTCATTATGCATTTAAAAAGAGCCCTTGCACTATCATGTGATGCAGCAATGAAAGGAGGCACAGCAATAGTCTTTTGTCCCTGGGAAATTCAATTCTTTTTCATGTGTACTATCAGTATGTGTACTACTCTAGTTTCAATCCAAGGCCAGATAAAGGATATTTTTCAAAAAAGAGGTTGTACCAAGCTTTTTTTCTAACAAGGGGTTGTACTGGTCATTGTTCTGGAAGTAGCTCAGCAAATTCTGAGTTTGACATTTCATATTGAAATTTTGGGAGTAAATTCATGAAATTACCAGAAATGTTCCAACCCCCAAAACACCCCCTGGTGGATCCAATAGAAACTAGGAGCTGATTTACCTGACCAACAACAGGTGTTGCTGGAGGAGCCTGTTCTGTGTGTGCTGTCCCATGTCGACTGCTTCTACCATCCCTGTCCCTGTCCCGGTCCCTATTTCGATCTCTATCTGAACGTCTGTCATATTTGTCATCTCTATCTCTGCTTCTTTCACTGCTTCGAGATCGTCTTCTCCTACCACAATAAGAGATATGCAGTATATATTGAATAACAATATTGTTAGGGAATCAATGAGAAATTTATAAATTATGAAATTAACATGACTGGATAGGAAGATTGAGGGGTAGCTTGGAAGAGTTAGAGAGAAGGCCCATGTGCACAGGGTCATTAGCCATTCTGATATATCTCCAAGATTGTGCCTAATTTATCCCCAAGAATGGTCCCAAATTACACAGTAATGTAATGCCAAGTCGACCCAGTTTTTCCTCGACCTCCAACCAGCTAATAGCAATGTGTGCTGACCCAAAAATGTCTGGATAGGAGAATAGAAAAAACAAGACAAACAAAGGAAGTGCAATAATGTGATGGAAATCCAGCTATTCTAACTTGCAATATAAAGCATTGTACCTTTCATCTCGCCCTCTATCTCTTCTTCTATCTCTTCCAGGACTTCTTGACCTTGACCTTGACCTACGCCTATGCCTGAAACATGTTAATAATGGGTCAAGTTCACGTTGGGACATGAGGTTTTATAGGAACAATGGGGTGTAAAAGGGGGAATCATTGGGGGTGAAATTCAACTGAAATCCAAGGTAAGAGTAGGTGATTGATCAACGAATAAATAAACTCCTTTACTTTGGGAATATTTCCATCAAGGGGGTTTACTTGCTGTGTGGATATGTTTGATAAACTAGTATCATTAACCAATCACATTGCAATATTTAGTTCAATATTTCTAACCAGCCAATCAGATAGCACATTGATATAAAAAGAGCATGAAAAAGTGATAATCTGATTGGCTAACACTGTTATGAGTTCAATCTTTGTCTAGTTTACTTTTATGTGATTGTGTTTTATTCAAGTGGTCACGGTTAGTGTATCTGCACAGTAAACTTACTTTCTGTCTTGCCTTGATTCTCTTTCTCTTGACCTACTTCTACTTCTGTTCCTGTAGCTTTTAGAGTCTCTGTCTTGTTCACTGTGATCAAAATAACATTTTATTTTATTGGATCTTATGAGTATCCCCCTGACCAAGATGAATGATCGTAGACCCTCCTTTGCCTGATACCCCTAAATGTTCCATAAACAATATATCTTACAAGAAGAATGCATTCCTTAATTAGAACCTCAGCCTCTCCTCCTCATCTCCTCTTGCAAATTCCAATCATCTTCTGAGTGTGTATTTGTGTGTGTGTGTGTGTGTGGGGGGGGGGGGGGGGGTGGGAGTTTAACAAATACCTTGATTTTGAACTTGATGCTTTTGGCATTAGGGCTTCCAGCTACAAAAGCAAATGACACAAGAATCAAGTCAGATATGAATAAATATTACATTTATCATGATCAGGGCTCGAAATAAGGGCCTGCCAATGGCTAAAATGCAGGTCAAGTTCTACTACTGTCAGTCTAAAAAAAAATTGAACTGCCAAATGGAAAATAAACTGGCAGGGGAATTTTGCTCCAAAATTACATGGATTTATCCTGCCGAAAATTTAAAAAAATGTCTGGCCATTTATCTTTTCTATTTTGAGCCCTGCATGATGAGCACAAATTTCTTAAAATTACTACCATTCCAAGTTCAAATCCAGGTTAGACTCATTCAAATCATGTAGGTACTGTACTTCTAAGGGCCATTCAAATTTCAAGCTAAAATAACTAATGGGCATTAAGTCTATACATGCAAGACTAGTAAAGAAAAAGAAAGAGCTGTGAAGGGAGGCATGGGCAGTGACTTCCTCACCTCATCTAGAGCAGCACTTGCAACCTTTTCATCTTCTTCTGTTGTCTGAAAAAAGATTTGCTAGAATCAGTTCCTTTTCAGGGTCGGTCTAGTGGGATGCAGGGAAGTGCACCCCATAGATGAGCTGACCATGGTTTCAGCTATGTACAGTCAACTATAGATTTAATAATATCTATTGTGTTATTGGTGCTTGACTTTGTGGATGTCCTGATCATATAACAAATGGTGCACCCCTCCTAAAAAAAATCCTGGATCTGCTCCTGATTTTCCTGATGCCGAGGTGCAGTAAATGATTCTGGTTTTGGACTTGTACTAACATATTTGTGAGCCCTCTCTCTCTCTCTATATATATATTATAGATGTAAGCTGCAGTTGTCAGGGAGGAGTGAGAGGAAATGGGTGAGCCAATTTTGATTTGAATTTTCTCCATCAAGACAATTTACCTCTGGTTTAACCTCTGGTTTATCCTCCTTATCAGGAATAGACAAACCAGGAAATAGCTTCTTTCTTTCTTTCTGGGCTGGGTTAAGATCAGATTCATCATTCTCATTTGATGGGCCTGTAAATCAAATGTGGACGGATGTAATAATTGGATGGATAAATGGATGAAAAAAAGTTATGATACATTAACATAGCAATAGAGATGATCAAGTGCCATTAATTTTGTAGTAGTGACAGAAACTTCCAAATAATGGAGACAGTACATTTGGCAGGGACTAGGATTATATATCCCAAACATTTGTATCATGCATAGTATTACCTGATTTTGTTTGTAGCACTTTTGGCTTCATCTTCTCTATCAGTCTTAGAAGATTAGCGGCAAATGAATCCTATGAAAATTAATGCATCAGCATGAATCAGTCAGAATCTAACACAGAATGGATTTTGTGTGAAAGGCTACGGAAACAATAACAAATCTATATCCATGCTTCCATCATTGGCTGGATTTGTGTAACTGTCACATGTCCAGTGCCTCATGCAAAGCAAATTCACCCAATCATAAGAAAGCATCCTCATGACTGACTGCGAAGGTTGCCTTGGAAACATTGCAATGGTTTTTCTCCTTAAAGTTTTGATATGAGACTGTACTGTATGTGAGAAGGATAGTAGATTGTAGTGTATACTTACAGGAAACTCAGCACCATTTTCAGCTAAATTCTTCTTGAATTCATTGACATCAGAGCTCTTCTCTCCAAGCATGATAATGAATTCAGCTAGACAATCAAAAACAAAGGAAATTATTTTCTTGCAAAAATATTACTCAGGGAATGATGATCCTACATTCTTGATAGCTGTTGCATGTGATTCACTCTTCGTCCTCGTATTTAACTTCATAGGACAACGAGATAAAGTCAAATAAAGCTAGGCAGTCTAGCTTTGGACGAGCTTATATTTCAAATCTTACTTGGATGCATGGCCGCCATGACTCTAGATCTTCCAGCCAAACAAACTTACGAATTATATTACCAGAAGTTTAATGAGAGTTAAGTCACTCACCTAGTACTTTATCATTAATACCAAGATGGTTATCAAGTTCTGTACAGATTTTTGATACAAGAGAAAGCTGTTCCAGTTGTTCCAAATCCTCCATTTTGTTTGTCCTTCAACAATTCTTGGCTCAAAAACAACTGCAATCTCCAACAAAAAAAACTTCCCAAGGCGTCCTAGATATGTTTAAAACATTTCCTTGGACTACTGGTTAAGAAATAATAAATATTAGACTGTTAAATGTGTTAAAAATGAGAGTTTAGTGAAAAACGTGCTTCAGTCAAAACGTAGTTTTGATGCTATGAAGTCCACAGGAAGCCCAAGCTCTTTTTTTGGAAAAACACAGGGAGCCCAAAACTTGTTTTAGCGAGTGATAAGAAAATTGACAAAAAGGTTCACAAAAAAGAAACTGAACTTCTTCTAATTTGTTTTCTTAGCGTTTTCATAACGTATAGCGAGTTTACAATGCGTGTTTTTGCCTCTAATGCTTCTCCATGAACAAGATGCTGCGTACCACAGGGAGCCCACTTTATATAAAAGCGATAGATAAAAATATAATTAGAAAATAAGGAACGTTTATTGAATTCTTACATTGGAAGCTATAATAATAATAACCAAGATATTTGTCGTCGTACCAAATATATCTTAATGTTTATTTAAAAAGATTGGTTGGTACGGTGAACTGCTTCTTTCAGTTTATATTTATGCGGAAGAAAGGGAGTCTGGGAACGAGTATTGCACCAACACTTGTACTTGTCCTTGAGACCTGGAAGTCCTTGTACATGTACAGTGAAAAGCAGTGAATGTTTTCTGATTGTTTCTGGCTGTTTATTTATTGGTTTATAGCTGATAGCACCTTCAAGGATACTAGGTTAGTGCTTGTTACGATAATACGGCGTACTAATCTCTTTTTTGTATAGTAAATCTATTTCATATTTTAATAAGCTTACATGCATGTATAACTTTTTGTTACTGAAATGAATGAAACATGCATACATATGCATATAACTTTAATTATATTTCTGTTAATCCTTTATAGAGATTTAAGAAATGGAAGCAGAGAGTGCTGGTGGAGAGCAACATTCTAAACAAGATAAGGCAGAAAGAAATGGTGCTCCAGATTCTGAGAAACATGATAAAACTCCTGTGAAAGAGAATCCCAGAAAACCCAAAAGCAGTCAAAGGAAGTCTCATACCCAAAGACAGAGAAAGGAATTCCAAGGAAAGAGTAAAGACTCAAAAAGGGAACCTCAAGTTGCTGCTAAATTTGATCTTAGTGAGAGCCAGAAGACTCTAGACAGCAGTGAAGCTGAAAGGAAAGAGGATGTTATTGGTTGGTTGAACAAGAAAATTTCAAAACAAGAAGATAGTTCTTCTGGTGAAAAAAAATTAAGTTATGACAAGGATAAGCCAATGGATGAAAAAAGAAACAAAAATCAAAAATTTACGAGACAAAGAGATAAGAAATTTGTGGACAAAGAAAGAATCAAGGGAGAAGAGCAAGAACAACATGGCAAAACAGGAAATGAAGTACAAATTAATAAGAGTGAAAGTGAAAAACCAAAGCAAAGATCAAGAAACAAAAATTTCAGACCAGATACCAAGTATTATGATTCTAGGAGGGGTGGGGAGAGAAAAGAAAAATTGTCATCAAGGGAGGGAAGGGATAAACAGAAAGAAAGTTTGGAAAAACCTGACCAGAGAGATTCCAGTGACACAAACATGGTTGAGATTGGAGCAAATGTTAATGTTGTGAATGGAAAATATGTTGGAAAAAGAGAAAATCCAGGAAACCATCATAGTTATTTGTATAATAATCAATATTCAGGATATAATTATCCTCAGGATTATTATTATCAAGAAGGTTTTCAATATGGTGGAGTCTATGGTGCACATTATTTTCAACCTTATGGAATGGAATTGAATTATCCTCAATACCCTCAGGATATCAATTATTATGGAAATATGAATCAGAATTATTATCAAGGGTATCAACCCCAGAACCAAGAACCAATAGAAAACCATCCAGTAAGTACCGCAGCTGAAGGAGAACTATCAAAACCTAAGAATAACAGGCAAAGATATCCTTTCAAAGGATATAGAAATAGACAGATTCATGGAGATTCTAAGGTTGATCCAAGCCATTCAGAACAAGCTGGAATGTTAACTGAGCAGTTACAGAATGAAAGTTACGAGTGTATGGTATGCTGTGATAAGATATGGTCTACTGCTGCAGTATGGAGCTGTGATAATTGTTATCATGTGTTTCACTTGAAATGTGCAAGGAAATGGGCAAGGTCTCCTATGGCAGTCATAGAAGGTATTTTAATTTGTATTCCATACAATCCTGGTTAGAAGCCCTCTGTTATAGGTTGCTAATTAATATAAATATACTTCCAGTTATAATCAAGTCTCCAGAGTCTTCTCCCCCTTCAGTCATATACATGTAAGCTCACCTTGTGGTATCTCATGATGAGACATAATAGAAAAATAACTTTCTTTCCTCTTCATCCCAAACTCTGGCCATGCATCCATGTACGTACATATGCATCTATTGATTCTGTATTCAGTGCTGGGCTTATATCCTGGATATTATGGAAGAGCTCAAGTGCAGCATATCACAGATTATTTTCCCATTTCAGACAAGTGTCATTCCCTTGAGAATAAGATATATTTGTTTATCTAGCCACAAATACATGTTATTGCATCTTATCAAGAACTAATGATAAACAATAATACTCAAGAGAATGACATGTCCACATATTAAAGCCATTAAAGACTAAATTCAATTTGTGTGAGTTAGCCATATGCTTCAATTGACTTAAATCATCTTAGAGGTTGTTTCAGTCTGATAAAATTGATGCATGGTTTCAGAATTAATTCTTTTAGTTCAACCAAACCTTGTTGTGTATATTAATTATGTTTTTGTTTAGGGGAGGATGGTGGCTGGAGATGCCCTGCATGTCAAAACATTAGCCAGTCAGTCCCCAATGTTTATAGATGTTTTTGTGGTAAGTGATGTTTGGTTATTAGTTGGTAATTTAATTCACAGTTGATTGATTAACTTATTGACATGCATGACTGCCTGGAGTGTCTGAATGAATGATTTATTTCTTTTCCAGGCAAATCAATAGATCCTGCATGGAATGTGAGGGATGGGATAACACCACATAGTAAGTACAAAGCCCTGTAGTAAATATACAGAGGCACCACATTACTAATATACTGTATCTATAGTAGGACTATAGACTCAAAGGACAAGAGAAAAAATTATTGCCTGTGTTATAAAATTATGATCTACATAGTTGAGTGACAATATTGGCATATATTGTTCCATAGATTGTCATTTCATTTATTTTCTTTGTTTTTAAATTAGGCTGTGGAGAGTTATGTAAGAAGAAGCGTGATGCATCTGACTGTCCACACCTGTGTAATCAGTAAGACTTGTTGTCATCACTGACATTGTTGATACATTCATGACATACACTATTTAGTCTGTAACAAATGGATAGATAGATGGACAGATCGATGGATGGACGGACGTATGGACAGATGGATGGGTGAATAATTAAATGGATAGATGGAGAGACGGATGGACATATGGACAGATGAACAGATGGATGATTGGATAAATGAATGGATGGATGGAGAGATTAATGGATGGATGGAGAGATTAATGGATGGATGGACATATGGACAGATGGACAGATGAATGATTGGATAAATGAATGGTTGGATGGATGGACGGACAGATGGATGGATGATCGGATGAATGGATGGTTAAATGAATGAATGAAAGAATGAGCAAAACTTGTCTTTTTAGGTTATGTCACCCCGGTCCTTGCCCAAGCTGTCCTGTGATGGTAGCGAAGTCCTGTGACTGTGGAAAAGAAAGGTACATATAAATACAGTACTTATTTGCTGTGTAACAACCAACCCAAATAATTCATATCACGGTATTAGATTTATATTGCTTATTGCATCCTGGGCAAAAAATAATGGCCAATCAATATGTAATGTCTGGCCAAAAATGGCACTTGTCTAGACAACACCTCTTAGGCTGATGCTCTTGACAAGTCACATTAACTGGTCACATGTTGATCAATCTCATCATGATGTGACTGCCGTGGTCATCATGTCTAGCTGGCCTTTGAGCAGCTGTTATTTTTAGCCAACCTCTTGAGCAATGCCATGCAGTAACACTCAAAGTTATTATTATTCAAATGAAATTATTCCCAAGAGAGTCAAAAGATAGCAATATTCTGGCTATGATGTGTTTCTTTGTATTTACAAAGAAAACTGATGAGAAATCATTTGGTAAAGACCACCAGTGACATGGTCACCAATGATATGACTTCCAATCAAAGACTTTTAATTAGGAATGAAAAATGGAAATGTTTTTTTTTTCTTTTTTAAGTCAACCATCAAGGTGTGGTCAGAAATCTATTATCAAGTGCAAATCAGTCTGTGGAAAAGCGTTGAACTGCGGTCTACATACATGTGAAAGAATATGCCATTCAGGTAATGGAGCGCTTATGACATTCATTATACTTTTGTTCTCCAACAAGTTTGTCTAATTTCTGAATACTGTACTCACCTTCGCTATACCTTGTGCTATTAACCTCCAGGGGCATACTGTACATAACAAGGTCTTGATCATGTGGGGAGGAATCCTTCATAATTTTATAAAATTTCGGTGCTGAGATTAAACTTTTCGGGGCAGGCAGCTGCTCCCTTGCCCCTCGACTGCTATGCCACTGGACTCCTCTTCATTTATTTAACACTACACATATCATGCCATGCTCTTATGAACACTGCTCTAAATTAATTATTTCACCATAAGTTGAGCAATAAGTACTTGTCCAATACACGGTAATGGTATTTAGTATCTAGTGATATGATACTTGATCATTATATAATATATAATTCATAATTTACTAATTAAAAGTCTTTATTCACAGGTGCTTGTGATTTATGTGACGTTTCTGAAGAGCAAGGTTAGTTACTACACTACAATGACAATGACAAGCTTGAATTTGGAATTTTGATCATGATTGATAACTTTAATAATGCATATTTAATTCAATGTTTTTTTTCATAATTACTTTTTCCCATGTTCAGTTTGCTACTGTGGAGCTACCACAAGACAGGCCTTATGTGGGTCAGGTGAGAAACTTATTGGTTCCTGGCCAGTTAGTGTGCCTGAACTACAGGATGTCGACAGGTTATAAGTTATATATATATACTAATAATAGTATATTAATTGTTTTTTATTCTTATAAATTCTTAGGTGAAATAGATATTGTTGATGACAAAAAGGGGTACTTCTCATGTGAAAACATCTGCAATAGGTAAAACTAAGTAAAGAAGATGTACATTGTACTTCTACAATCCAACTTCTTCAATCCCATTCCCATTCCACTCCTCCAATCCATCCCCAATCCCATCCAGATCCATCCTCCTCCCAATCCCATCCATATCCATGTCCTCCTGATCCCATCCATATCCATCCTGCCAATCCCATTGAGACCCATCCCCCCAATCCCATCCATATCCATGTCCTCCCGATCCCATCCATATCCATGTCCTCCCAATCCCATCCATATCCATGTCCTCCCGATCCCATCCATATCCATGTCCTCCCAATCCTATCCATATCCATGTCCTCCCAATCCCATCCATATCCATGTCCTCCCAATCCCATCCATATCCATGTCCTCCCGATCCCATCCATATCCATGTCCTCCCAATCCCATTGAGACCCATCCCCCCAATCCCATCCTTATCCATGTCCTCCCGATCCCATCCATATCCATGTCCTCCCGATCCCATCCATATCCATGTCCTCCCAATCCCATCCATATCCATGTCCTCCCAATCCCATCCATATCCATGTCCTCCCAATCCCATCCATATCCATGTCCTCCCGATCCCATCCATATCCATGTCCTCCCAATCCCATCCATATCCATGTCCTCCCAATCCCATTGAGACCCATCCCACCAAACATATCCATATCCATTCCGCCAATCTTACCCATCTAATCCCATCCTCCCAGTCATACCATCTAATCCATCCCCCCAATCCCACCCATCCAATTCATTCTTCCAATCCTACCCTTATTCCTCTTCATGTATCAAATGATGATGAATGATCCATGCATTCCCAGGACACTAGACTGTGGTAACCATACTTGTAATACAGTCTGCCACAAAGGTGATTGCTCCCCATGTAAACAAAAACCTGAACTGATCACTACCTGTCCGTGTGGCAAGACAGCTCTTGAAGAAATACTAGGACCAGATGGACAGAGACAGTCATGTTTGGATCCAGTACCAACATGCGAGAAGACGTGTGGGAAAATACTGCCATGTAGTCCAAAAGAAGGCGAGGAAAAATACATTAAGTTTACTTATAAATAGCACTAATTTATAATTAACATGTGTCAACGAGATACAAAGTGTTTAAAAAATCATTCTCCCTCTGAAAGCAAGCTATTATTAATAACATTAAATTTTGAGTTTTTGAGCCCCAGAAAATGTCCATATTGGAATATCCCAAGGGGTGGGGGAGGGTCTGAGGAGGGTATATTGTGTAGTACCAGAAAATATTTATACCCACCCTAGGGGATTGGAATTCCTAAGGCGTGATGAGGGTCTGTGGGAGTTATAGACTCCTTTCAATGACATCAAAGCAGCTCAATTTGGAGGGCAAAAGAAAAGAATTTCAATCTCCTGAAAATTGGAACCTATTGTTTTGTCCTCCAAATTGAGCTGCATTCTGATGTGCTGCAAGGGGTCTATATCATGATTTAGAGACAATATCTATATGTACATGTATGTTACTGCCAAGGAAAAAGCATATTTTTAATCAAATCATTTCATATCCTTAGGTGATAAGTCTGATTCATCATCAGAGCATCGCTGTAAGCAACCATGTCACCATGGTGACTGTGGTCCTTGTGATGGGATGTCTGTTGTAGTTTGTAGGTGTGGTGATGCCAGGAAGGTTAGTTGATTCGTTACAGGAAACATAGTCTGAGCTTATGTATTGCATGAGTAAACCCACTGAGAGTGTGTTATGGGGGAGGGGAGGGCAGTTTGAAGCAGTGCATGGTGTGCATCCAAGATGGGGAAAAACCCATCTTCACTGAGTGTGAAGGGAAAGAGGGAATTAAGTGTGCTGCAAAGTCTCTTCAACCTTTGGTTGTGGTTTGAATACTTGGACTATCTGTAATTATAAGCCAGCTGAAATAGTTATTTAAATTATTATCATCAAAGCTTTTTGTCTTTATTACAGAAAATCAAGTGTTGTGAAAGAACTACTGAAGGTATTCTTTAAGTTGTCACATTTTCATAAAAGCCTAAGCAGCGCAGGGGTGGATCAAGGGGAGGGAAGGGGTGCAGGGAGTGTGCAGCCCCCCCCCCCCCCCCCACCCCTAAAATTAACCAGGCATAAGAAGTTAAGACAAGTTTTGAAAAATATCTAAAACAATTACATTTGATGTACAGATTATTTGTGTGATCAACGTTGTAACAAGAAGAGGCAATGTGGACGGCACAGATGTAATCAGAAATGTTGTGTGGTAAGTCTAGTTACTAGCTACAAAATTGTCAAATTTTATAAGAACTATCTAAATTGCCAATGACCTAAACTTTGTGAGACTTCAAGACTTTCATTACAAGCCCTGAGACCTAGTTGAATTTAAATTTTAACATCTAGATGCTTTTATAATTAAAAATAGTTCAGATATAACACATGCTCTGATTGGCTGATAGCCGTGTTTACATGAGGCTATGTTTGGGAAAGATAGGGAGAAGTCTTGAGCTCTGTGTAAACCTTGCCTGCTGCTCTATTTGTTAAATATAATTGGTTTTACTACTGAAATATATATTGAAACTCAGAGGCATAATTAGATTTATCCCTACTGTAACAGTTTCTATCCCAGAAAGCTTGATCGAACATATTTTGTCTCCAGGATAAGGACCATAAATGTGAGCTAATCTGCGGCAAGAAGCTGCGATGTGGTTTCCATATCTGTGATGAGCCTTGTCACAGGGGGTACTGTCCTACATGCTTCATGACAAGTAAGTTGCATATATCAACAGATGGACAACCATGTATTAACAACCTTATCACAGCCAACACATGTTGGTCAGTGATAAGAATGAATAAGGTATCACACCCCCCTCTAACACATGTTTGATTTCTTTCTGTTCTCCTTTAGGTTTTGAGGAACTTTCTTGTCACTGTGGTGCTACAGTACTCTTTCCACCCATACCATGTGGGACCCCAGCCCCTGACTGTAACAAGCCTTGCAATAGGCAGCATTCATGCTCACATCAAGGTACATGCAAGTTTGTTTAAGATTTACATGATGAATTTTCCCATAAAAATGAATTTTCCCCTGCTGGACCAACTTTCACGGTCTTGAAATAACTGAGTAGAAATTCCTGCCTTTCTTTAGTCATAAAAATATCTGCAAATGATTAGACTTTTGTGATGGCCCAAATGATCACATAAAATGGTGAACAGGTCTCATTTTGAGATGTTAAATGTAGGGGACAACATATTTATTATACAGTATTATGCAACATTTTAAAATGCATGATGAACATCGACCCAAAAGTACTAATTCTTCAGATAGTTGTGTAAATGAGTGTAAATAGCTATATTTTAAAAATCATTCTTTTCCTTTTCATAGTCAATCATTTATGCCACAATGAAGAGGTCTGTCCTCCATGTACTGTTTTAACCAAGAAAATGTGTAGTGGCAACCATGAAGTAAGTAGCAAGGGTTGAGGTTGGAGAGAGTGAACAGCATTTAATATTTCTCATTGAGCTTCTCAAAACGTCCACCACACCACATCCTTGGAAACCCAGAGGTAAAATTCTGTTGCTCTTTTGTCACACCCCTGGGTCCCGAAGATGACAATGCCATTAGATACATGTACTCAGTAATACTAATGCTATTTTTAGCTGCGACTCAATGTACCATGTCATGTGACAGATGTATCTTGTGGTAAAAAATGTGGCTCTATTCTTCGATGTGGACACAAGTGTATCAAACTCTGTCACAAGGTAAACTTTGAAAATGCCATTCAAAAATCCTATTAACATGATAGACCTAATCTGCCTAGATAGACATGATAGACCTAATTCAAAACCTCTGGGATTAAGATTCTTGTTTGTCTTTTGTATTTCCATATCACATGGAAAATTTTTGGAACAGAAGTTCTTATTCCCAGAGATTTTGAATTGGGTGGAAACGTGCACAGCAAAGCATTTAGCTGATAAGGTCTATTATGTTGGTAGTTTTTTTTATAATATAATTTTTCAAACTTTTTTTTCATTTGTGCAAGAAAATTTCCTTTTTTCTAATTTCACTTTCCATGTCTCCTTCCTATTTTTCAGCCCCCATGTGTCAATGATCAGGAGCCATGTACCCAACCATGCCAAGAACCACGTAAAGAATGTGGTCACATTTGTGGGGCACCCTGCCATAAGGGAACACCTTGTCCAGTACAGCCCTGTAAATTAAAGGTACAAGTTAATGGTCTGTTTAGAGCATTTTTCGAATGACTATGAAAAACTTATGTCTCGTCTGCACCACGCCGTGTTACCGTGCCGTGTGCTGTAACTTTTTACATTCATACGAAATCTGCTTTAAAGATGTATAAGAAAACTATAGTGAGAGGGTGGGTGGGTGGATGGATGAGTGTATGGATGAATGGAAGTGGTTGGATGGATGGATGAATGGATGGATGGATGAATGAATGGACGTGAATAACATCAATCACTTGTAACCCTTTCTAAACCTGTCATTTAACTCTTCCTTCTCACCTTTCTCTGGATATCATTGTTTCAGCTGAAAGTTTCCTGTAAATGTGGCCGACGATCAGAGATGGTTCCTTGTCTTCAAGGAGGAGATAAGTCTGCCCTGTCTCAGTTCTATCAACGGTAAATAACAAATTTATATTTGAGAGTAATAGTGAGGATGAAGAGGGGTAGAAGAAATAAGAATAGAGAGATGAGAGGAGGGGATGGAGGAAGGAAGGAAGGAAGGGGGTAGAGTAGGAGCTGAGAAGGGAAGGGTGAGGAAATGGAGTAGAGGAGAGGAAGAAAAATAGAAATAGGAAGGATTAGGTATATGAGGGGGAGGAATAACGCATGGAGGGGATACAGTGAGAGAGAGGAGGGGGGGGGAGATTTACTTAGTGATGGGGTCACCAAACAGCTGACAAGGTGTAGCTTGCTGTTGTTGTAGCAGTAATATATTTCCCTTGAGCCTCGATCATCACTAGATGACACAGTATATTCAGATTTAAGGTGAGCACAAATTCCTTTTGCATTAGTTTAACAACAGAAACGTTGGCCAGCAAGATCAAGGAAGTCCAGCAAGGACAGACAGTTGATATTGCTAGAGTCCTGATGCTCGATGAGAAAGCTGCAAAACAGTGAGTTAATACATTTTTCATAATCCATGTGCGTCCATGGCAACATCATATGCGATAGAGCGCAGGTATTTACGCTAAAAATGTTCATACAGGCTCTAGTTCTCCTGTTTACTACTGTGATCATCAAAATTTACAGTTCATTTTCTTTAAATTTGTATATATTTTATTTTGCAGTATTGATTGTAATGAAGAATGTGCGGTGCAAGAAAGGAACAGGTTGGTATATTTAGAGAAAATAAGGACCATTATTGACATAGTTATTATTCCTAGCTGTGTTCCACTAATGTTGAAGATTCTGTTATAAATAATATTACATAGATTGAAGGCTATGATAATCACACTGGTGGTAGTGATGATGGCTGATGATGATGATGATGATGATAATTATTTTTCTTTTCAGACGTTTGGTAGAAGCCCTTCATATTGATGATAGCCCCGAAGCAGCTCTCAACATACCTCGCATGCTATACTCACCTTTTCTAGTAAATGAAGCAAAGTATGTATCGGGATTGTTTTTCCTCTGTTTACCGAGACACGAATATTTTTGCTGGTCAACTATATGCCAATTACTTATATCATGTTGTAGGGCAGTCAGGAGCAATACAATGACAGCAGATTTTAATTCTTAAATCTTAAGTATTTATAAATTTTGATTATTTTAGAAGTAACGTGGCTTTTATCCAGTCAGTGGAAGAAGCTTTTGAGAATGTGATCGACGTCGCTAAAAAGGTATTATGTAAATCCATCCTTCCATCAAACCATTCATCCATTCTTCCTCCCATTCATTCCATTAGCCCACCCTGTCCTTGCATACACTCTTCCCCATCCAGCCAGCTATCCATCCATCCACTCACCATCCTTCCATCCAACCATTCATCAATTCATCCATCCATATATTTTACTCCAATTGTTTGTCCATCTATTCATTCTTTTGTGGCAATCCACATTATTTTTATTATGACCACTTCCCTATCTTTATTCATTCTTAGTCACAGTCTGGTCAGAAGTCACATGCTTTTCCTCCAATGAAATCGAACCAACGTCGCATCATCCACGAGCTGGCTGTTCATTATAACTGTTTAAGTATAAGCTACGACTCCGAGCCAAAGCGCAACACTGTCATCACTGCTACAAAGTATGTAACAGATCTTAGTACAAACTAGATTTTACCAAACACGTGCCGTGCTGTGAATGAGCAGTTTTTGAATGACTTTGACGTGTCGTGCCGTATCAGAGCATTCTGATTGGATGAAGAGTAAGCTTGCGCACTGTGAATCGTTCATAGGATCTCGTCAATTATGGGCCGTGACGTCACACAGCCATAACGAACTGATCTACTAGTTCTGGGTTTCTGCTTTCCAGTAAGGTGTAATCTCGTGCCAAATGGTTCAACGGGTATCGTATGGTAATGCAAAGAAAAAGTCTTATTTATTGATTGTTTTTTTTTATCTTTTTGCAGAGATTCGAAGTTGCCTTCGTCAACCTTATCTGCGCAAGTCAATCGACTGATAAATCCACCTGCTCCAACCCCTGTCCCGTATCTACCATCTGATCCAGCCAGTAAAACTAGGTAGGAGACAAAGCTGAAATAATCATTTGAAACAATTTGCTTAATTACGCGTTGTATAAGTTAAAGTCCTGGCTACTTTATTGCATTCAGATAAGAGACTTTTTACCTCGCGTGCCAAAGAGGCGCTTAGCAAAAGACTCAAACAAAGAAAAGGAATCATGATGGATTTTTGTACAAAAATTTCCAGTTAATGAGAAATGTTTTTCTTACAATCATTGTCTTGTTTTTTTTTACCAGGTTAACAAAGAAATCAAAAGAAGAAGAAAAACCCAAGGCTTGGTCCCAGGTCCCTGACTACTTTGCTGATGACTTTAACGATTAAAGTGATATACTATTAGACAGGTCAACTACCCTACCCCCCACTCCCACCTTACCCCACTACTTCGGCCATCCATCTAACTAATGGCCAGCTACTAATGGCCATCTTAAAGTAATACTTTGTCAAAAGAAATATGTCCGACGCAAGTTTTTGCTTATAAGTTTTTGCTTATAAAAAAAACTATTTTAAGTCTATTTTGATGTCAAAGAAATGTCATTAAAATAAAATAAATAAAAAAATGAAATGTCATTAAATTTAAAAAAAAACGACCACTTCTAGAGGATGAATTTGTGGTGTTTAATAAGTAATATTTTTTTAGATTGTTTTAGGCCAAAAATATGTTTAAATATTCGGAAAAATAGGCAATATTAAAGCCAATGATTATTTGAAGAAGTTTTTGAAAACGTATTTTAACTTTTTGTTGTATCGATCTTGAGCGCGGAGGAAAGGTGAGGTCTGGGTACGAGATTGGACACAACAACTTTAGATATCAAGTGAAGAGGAAGAAGAAGAAGAAGAAGATGAAGAAGAAGAAGAAGAAGCGCATAAACTGATTATTTAAAGCAAACCCACAGGAATCCCAACACAGGAAATAGATTTTTGCTGAGTCAGTGGTCAGCGGTTTTCCAGCAAGTCGAGAAGGAAAAGATGGCGGCTCAGCAGAAGAAGAACAACGAGGTTGGATTGTTTGAAGAGGACGATGAATTTGAAGAATTCCCAGCAGAAGGTATAGTTAAAGACATTACTAAGACATAAATATATCATTATCATACGATATTTTATATATTGTTTCATCTCTGAAAGGTTTAATTCGGTCATAAAAACCTTTTTTTATCGACAGCGTTTCGAGTTGAAAGAAATCATTTTTCTTTTGAGAAAGAAGCAAAAGCTCAGGCTTTTTAAGAGTATAGTAGATAGTAAACTAAACTTGTTGGATTTTTCTTTTTTCTAATCTCTGTGATCGTTTGGTACAGTTTTTAATTCAGTTTTATTGATTCTTTGTTCACTGGTTTTCGTCCAGAAAACGTATAAAAAGCTTATCTTGAACCTTGGTGACAGATATGCTTTGTTTATCTTCATCGTTTTAATAGCACAATCCTCGGTTTGGGCTAGCTGTGGTCTTTGCTTAAATACTCTTTATATCTTGTAGAATGGACTGAGCAAGATGAAGATCAGGAAGATATCCATGTTTGGGAAGATAACTGGGATGATGACACAGTTGAAGATGACTTCTCTAATCAGCTAAGGTAGCATTGAATGTTACATTGTATGGGCTCCCTGTGGTAAGACATGGGTGTCCAAAGTTTCCACTTTACAGGGATTAGATTGTTTAGTCATTGAGGACAGAGCTAAGATTGACAGCTACTCAATGGCCAGACATGATGACTGGCCACATTATACTGATCAACATGTGACCAGTCATTGTGACCGGCCAAGAGGACTGGCCTACGAGGTGACTGGCCATTATTTTGAGCCCTGTAAAAATACTTCTTGATGTACATTCATTATTGTTACACTTGATCTTGCTCCTGTTATTAATAACAAGATTTGAATGTTTCATCATCATGTATTTTTTTTCTTTTTTCCCCACGAGTAATTTGGGATGCAGCTTTTACTACTTGTACTTATTTCTCCCTACATTTCACTTATAGTATTTCCATGTTTAATTTAATTGTAACAGGGCTGAATTAGAGAAGCAAGGACATAAAGTGGAACAGCAACAAGAACCAATGAAATCATGACAACAACACAGCCAACATTAACCAACCTTTCCATACAACATCATTTTACTAGAAAAAAAATGTCCAGTAAAAAGTGTTCTATGCGGTCATTGTTATGTTTAGGAGAATCTGCTCTGTTTCTGCTTTCAAAATTACAGTTTGAATACTTGTAAAACATGCACACACAAAACACACCTCTTTTTGCTGTTAAAATAATTCTGATAATAGAATAGACAGAGATTCAATTATTGTTCATTAGGTTCTACCTAGTTTATGAGAGTGGATTTCATATCACTGTTATAAACTTCTAAGGATGTAACCTTTTGTGACCATGTTGTCCTGGTGTGTGAACTATCAGTTATTTATACAGTAATATCTGTATTAGGCCCGGTTTAGACGTTGAATTTCACATGTGCCAAATCTAATTCAAATGAGGATTAGATTTGCCACATGTGAAATTTGACGTCTAAACTGGGCCTTAGTTATTAGCATTTTCAATAAAACTTTTATTGTTGAGTCCAGGTGTAAACTATTTCTTCTTTACTTTACTTTGAATATTGATACTGATAATAAATGATAAAAAAATTCTTCCTAACTTTACAGTGTCACTATACCAACAAAGACCACCCAAACAATTTTTCATACAAAGTAGCCAATCACGAATAATGAGTATTTAAACAATAGATTCTGCAAAAATTTCCACATTTTTCCTTTAAAGCATATATTTTACTTTTTACTTGTGTATGTGTGATCAGGAGTGAACAAAAAACTACAGCATTCATCATCATCCTGTTAATCAGCCTCAAAAATGGGATTTGTGAATTGAATTTGAAATTTGTTTGGGTGGCCTATGTAAAGTCTTTGAAATAAGATTAAAAACAGCAAAAAAAAAAAAAAAGAAAGGAAAAACGACATAAAGACGATAAGAAACTTGAAAGTATTGCGCATGTTCGGGAAAATTCGTGAGAAAATGCTGGATGCAAACTGAAAAAAATAGCTTTTTGTTAAATTCATATTAATTCATTATTTATTGCGATCCCTAAAAAAATTGACAATATACGTTGATAGTTGGTTAGAAAAGCTGTACTTTTCTCACAAATTGTTGCATTCATCGAAAGCCGCTCGACTTGTTTTCGTTTCTTTTTTAAGCGTTCGTCAAAGTTCGCGTTAGTTCCGATCGCATTCGGAAAAAGTCGTCGATTGTCGTGCGCGCGCGATCGAATCTATTGCGTGGTTAACAATCATGACGTAACAATGCGCAGTTAGTGAAGACTTCAGCACAAACGATGAAAAGACGAGAGAAGATCTCTCTTCACCTGCGCTAGGTTTCCATAATCAAAAGAGCTAGAACAACCACCGAAAATGCAACAGCAGACTCTACACAAGGTAGGTGGAGTCCTTCTTTGAAGAACAAGTTGCATTTTAAAAAGACGCATAGAAATTAATCGCTTCTTTCTACATAGTCTTCTTTCCGCATTTCACGTACATTCAAATAAGATCGTAAAATTCGAAGAAAAGGCAAAAGTCCGATTAACAAAGTAGTATTTGAGATCATTTCCAATAAGTAATTACTCAATAGCAATAAAAGGACATGTGTATTGTGAAACTAAATACAATAACGAAGTTTAAACCGAGGATTTCTTTCTTGCAAAAACTTTTGATATTACCCAGAAATAATGGAAAAACTAGTACGAGATATGGAGGACGAAAAAATGAAGAAAAAAATGGTACAACTAAAGATAGAAAGAAAATAACAATGCGACAAAGAAAGAAAGAAAAATATAAAAGGACAGAAAATGATAAATGAAAGAAAGGAATAAACGAAAGTGAAAAACGAAATGCAGGAAAGAACAAAGAAAAGAATAAACCAATCAAACAAATTCAGAAAAAGAAAAAAAGTGTAACGATAGAAAAAACGACGAATGTTAGTGAAGAAATAATTTATAAGAAACCAGAAGAAAAAAAAATAGAATATCAAAAAAAAATTAAAAATGGCATAGAATTCCTGATAATAATATAAATCCAATATATAACTTATAATATATGTAATTTAATCTCAGATTCTTTTCGAAACATCCAACCTTATCCTCATTCATATGGAAAGATGATGTATGTGTGCCTACAGTATGGTAATACATCATTACGGGCTGATGTATGTGTGTCTACAGTATGGTAATACATCATTACGGGCTGATGTATGTGTGTCTACAGTATGGTAATACATCATTACGGGCTGATGTATGTGTGTCTACAGTATGGAATACATCATTACGGGCTGATGTACGTGTGTCTACAGTATGGAATACATCATTACGGGCTGATGTATGTGTGTCTACAGTATGGTAATACGTCATGGTATGGTAATACATCATTACGGGCTGATGTATGTGTGTCTACAGTATGCTAATACATCATTACGGGCTGATGTACATGTGTCTACAGTATGGTAATACATCATTACGGGCTGATGTATGTGTGTCTACAGTGTGCTAATACATCATTACGGGCTGATGTACGTGTGTCTACAGTATGGAATACATCATTACGGGCTGATGTATGTGTGTCTACAGTATGGTAATACATCATTACGGGCTGATGTATGTGTCTACAGTATGGTAATACATCATTACGGGCTGATGTATGTGTCTACAGTATGGAATACATCATTACGGGCTGATGTATGTGTGTCTACAGTATATGGAATACATCATTACGGGCTGATGTATGTGTGTCTACAGTATGGAATACATCATGGTATGGAATACATCATTACGGGCTGATGTATGTGTGTCTACAGTATGGTAATACATCATTACGGGCTGATGTATGTGTCTACAGTATGGAATACATCATTACGGGCTGATGTATGTGTGTCTACAGTATGGTAATACATCATTACGGGCTGATGTATGTGTGTCTACAGTATGGAATACATCATTACGGAGTGATGTATGTGTCTACAGTATGGTAATACATCATTACGGGCTGATGTATGTGTCTACAGTATGGAATACATCATTACGGGCTGATGTATGTGTGTCTACAGTATGGTAATACATCATTACGGGCTGATGTATGTGTGTCTACAGTATGGTAATACATCATTACGGGCTGATGTATGTGTGTCTACAGTATGGTAATACATCATTACGGGCTGATGTACATGTGTCTACAGTATGGTAATACATCATTACGGGCTGATGTATGTGTGTCTACAGTATGGAATACATCATTACGGAGTGATGTATGTGTCTACAGTATGGTAATACATCATTACGGGCTGATGTATGTGTCTACAGTATGGAATACATCATTACGGGCTGATGTATGTGTGTCTACAGTATGGAATACATCATGGTATGGTAATACATCATTACGGGCTGATGTATGTGTCTACAGTATGGAATACATCATTACGGGCTGATGTATGTGTCTACAGTATGGAATACATCATTACGGGCTGATGTATGTGTGTCTACAGTATGGTAATACATCATTCAGGGCTGATGTATGTGTCTACAGTATGGTAATACATCATTACGGGCTGATGTATGTGTCTACAGTATGGAATACATCATTACGGGCTGATGTATGTGTGTCTACTGTATGGTAATACATCATTACGGGCTGATGTATGTGTCTACAGTATGGAATACATCATTACGGGCTGATGTATGTGTCTACAGTATGGTAATACATCATTACGGGCTGATGTATGTGTGTCTACAGTATGGAATACATCATTACGGGCTGATGTATGTGTCTACCGTATGGTAATACATCATTACGGGCTGATGTATGTGTGTCTACAGTATGGTAATACATCATTACGGGCTAATGTATGTGTCTACAGTATGGAATACATCATTACGGGCTGATGTATGTGTGTCTACAATATGGTAATACATCATTACGGGCTGATGTATGTGTGTCTACAGTATGGAATACATCATGGTATGGTAATACATCATTACGGGCTGATGTATGTGTGTCTACAGTATGGTAATACATCATTACGGGCTGATGTATGTGTCTACAGTATGGAATACATCATTACGGGCTGATGTATGTGTCTACAGTATGGAATACATCATTACGGGCTGATGTATGTGTGTCTACAGTATGGAATACATCATGGTATGGTAATACATCATTACGGGCTGATGTATGTGTGTCTACAGTATGGTAATACATCATTACGGGCTGATGTATGTGTGTCTACAGTATGGTAATACATCATTACGGGCTGATGTATGTGTCTACAGTATGGAATACATTATTACGGGCTGATGTATGTGTCTTCAGTATGGAATACATCATTACGGGCTGATGTATGTGTGTCTACAGTATGGTAATGCATCATTACGGGCTGATGTATGTGTGTCTACAGTATGGTAATACATCATTACGGGCTGATGTATGTGTGTCTACAGTATGGTAATACGTCATGGTATGGAATACATCATTACGGGCTGATGTATGTGTGTCTACAGTATGGTAATACATCATTACGGGCTGATGTATGTGTGTCTACAGTATGGTAATACGTCATGGTATGGAATACATCATTACGGGCTGATGTATGTGTGTGTACAGTATGGTAATACGTCATGGTATGGAATACATCATTACGGGCTGATGTATGTGTGTCTACAGTATGGAATACATCATTACGGGCTGATGTATGTGTGTCTACAGTATTGTAATACATCATTACGGGCTGATGTATGTGTCTACAGTATGGTAATACATCATTACGGGCTGATGTATGTGTGTCTACAGTATGGAATAAATCATTACGGGCTGATGTATGTGTGTCTACAGTATGGTAATACATCATTACGGGCTGATGTATGTGTCTACAGTATGGTAATACATCATTACGGGCTGATGTATGTGTGTCTACAGTATGGAATAAATCATTACGGGCTGATGTATGTGTGTCTACAGTATGGTAATACATCATTACGGGCTGATGTATGTGTCTACAGTATGGTAATACATCATTACGGGCTGATGTATGTGTGTACAGTATGGAATACATCTTGGTATGGTAATACATCATTACGGGCTGATGTATGTGTCTACAGTATGGTAATACATCATTACGGGCTGATGTATGTGTCTACAGTATGGTAATACATCATTACGGGCTGATGTATGTGTGTCTACAGTATGGAATACATCATTACGGGCTGATGTATGTGTCTACAGTATGGGAATACATCATTACGGGCTGATGTATGTGTCTACAGTATGGTAATACATCATTACGGGCTGATGTATGTGTGTCTACAGTATGGTAATACATCATTACGGGCTGATGTATGTGTGTCTACAGTATGGTAATACATCATTACGGGCTGATGTATGTGTCTACAGTATGGTAATACATCATTACGGGCTGATGTATGTGTTTCTACAGTATGGTAATACATCATTACGGGCTGATGTATGTGTCTACAGTATGGTAATACATCATTACGGGCTGATGTATGTGTCTACAGTATGGTAATACATCATTACGGGCTGATGTATGTGTCTACAGTATGGTAATACATCATTACGGGCTGATGTATGTGTGTCTACAGTATGGTAATACATCATTACGGGCTGATGTATGTGTCTACAGTATGGTAATACATCATTACGGGCTGATGTATGTGTCTACAGTATGGTAATACATCATTACGGGCTGATGTATGTGTCTACAGTATGGTAATACATCATTACGGGCTGATGTATGTGTCTACAGTATGGTAATACATCATTACGGGCTGATGTATGTGTCTACAGTATGGTAATACATCATTACGGGCTGATGTATGTGTGTCTACAGTATGGTAATACATCATTACGGGCTGATGTATGTGTCTACAGTATGGTAATACATCATTACGGGCTGATGTATGTGTCTACAGTATGGTAATACATCATTACGGGCTGATGTATGTGTCTACAGTATGGTAATACATCATTACGGGCTGATGTATGTGTGTCTACAGTATGGTAATACATCATTACGGGCTGATGTATGTGTCTACAGTATGGTAATACATCATTACGGGCTGATGTACGTGTGTCTACAGTATGGTAATACATCATTACGGGCTGATGTACGTGTGTCTACAGTATGGTAATACATCATTACGGGCTGATGTATGTGTGTCTACAGTATGGTAATACATCATTACGGGGTGATGTATGTGTCTACAGTATGGAATACATCATTACGGGCTGATGTATGTGTGTCTACAGTATGGTAATACATCATTACGGGCTGATGTATGTGTCTACAGTATGGTAATACATCATTACGGGGTGATGTATGAAGAACTAGATACTAGTTATAGAATGATTTTCAGTGGTATAACGTGGAATATCCCGTGAGCGACTTGTAGTTTCTAAAATGTTGTTAGAAAATACAAGTGACGAGTGGGATATCTACAGCATGCCACGAGAAACCATTGTATAACCATTTTATCCCACACCATAGAAAATACAAATGCGTAGATTCAACGATGACGGGAGAGCGAAATACCGAAGAATATACAACGGCTTTTCTGCTTTCTGATTGGCATCATTTTGTATGGTGTTGGATAAATTATCGTATATGGTATTATGGTGGTGAGTAGCTTTTTTAACATTTTATTTATTTATTTTAACTGATCCAAATACTTTTAGATATTTAAAAATATTTATAAATTTATATTACACATATTTAAAATGTTTTAGTGATCTTAAGGTAAAATGGCGGACGATTTGGTAGTCATATATCAGTAGTTAGGAAATTTTATCAGAGCTCGTACAGCTGTCACAATTTCGTCCATCTTTTCGACTCCTAAGAAGAACAGGAAACAGTTGTAATCAGAGTGGAAAGGTAGGTTTTTGGAATGTAAGAAGCAACGATTTCATAACAGCATCATGCAGCAACAGCAAGGGGAGGAGGAGGAGGAGGAGGAGGAGGAGGAGGAGGAGGAGGAGGAGGAGGAGGAGGAGGAGGAGGAGGAGGAGGAGGAGGATACATCAAGGATAGTACAGTAGAAGAGGTAACTATGTGATTACCTAATAGTTTGCAGAGCTCTTTGACCATGCTTTGGAAAGGAGGGAAGAATTCATCGTATTGTTCAAGTCGCTGGATTACTCTAGTAAGAAAGAACAACATGGTGAAACAGTGACTTACGAGACGATCATATCACATTACCATAAATAGAAACTGGTAATAACTAATATTTTGTTGTGTATCGGGATGGAATAGACCTAATCACCCTCATTTGTAAATTGCCCAATTGACTATTTTTGAGATGCGCGAGCGCTTTCAAAAATATCACAGGCGCAGACATGAAAAAGAGGCATTTTCGGGCAAGATCACGCGCGCTATTGACTCGAAATCATGTCTGCGTCTGCGATATTTTTGAAAGCGCTCGCGCATCTCGAAAATGATCTATTCAAACCATGTGATATTCACTTGGTGTTCTCTGGAGAATTATTCCTTTATCTTTCTGAAATTTATTCGTTCATATTCATCAGATTCATGTGGATATAAAAACATTATAAAGAAACAGTTCTCCAGACAACATCATGTAAACATCACGAGGGTTGAATAGACAATTTTCGAGATGCGCGAGTGCTTTTAAAAAATATCGCAGGCGCAGACATGAAAAGGAGGTATTTTCGGGCAAGATCGCGCGAACTATTGACTCTGCCCAAAGATGCCTCTTTTTCATGTCTGCGCCTGCGATATTTTTGAAAGCGCTCGCGCATCTCGAAAATTGTCTATTGGGCAACTTACATACGAAGGTGATTAGGTCTATTAAGTAGAATACGCGTAAAAGATTGTCAGTCATTCAACCATTCCCTGCGTTACACTTAATTCCCTAAAACATTAGTCTTATAACTCATACATACCCTGTGAGATCATCGACTTTGAGAAGATGTTTGGCTTTGCTCAGTTTACCAACTGCATTGACCACGTCTCCTGACTTACAGCTTGCATCTTCGAGATAAGAACATCACGGGTGAGTACCACAACTTCCAACATGTTTAATATTAAGTACCTTAACTATTCGGACGGCTGTGGTAAGACTCAGCAACAGATACCTTGTAGTCATTGTCTTATTGTTTTGACCCCAGGAAGGGATTTAGTGCAAGGGGTCTATAGAAACTACTCCCCCCCTTTAAACGAGCAGTTGTGCCACAATAAACCCCAGAAATGAAAAAAGCACCCTGATATTAGTATAAGAAGGCAAAATTTCAGCTCCTATAACGTTGACTATAGGAGAAACTGTCATTATACATAAAATCATTTTTTTATGACGATGTGTATGGAAGAATGTGCTGGATGACAAGGGTGTACCGATAAGGAGAGGGGAAGGCAAACATGAAATGTAACGAGCCAAGAACTCACCAAGGTTGAGTAGTTCTCTGATAGTATGCATAGCATTGTACACCTCACCAACCCTCATATACAGTTCATTCATACGAGGGAATACACCAGACACGCTTGTCACATCAAACAGTTTTTGAAAATGCGCAACAATACTTTGTAACTGTTCCAGACTCGGTTTCTCTGATCCTCGAAGATCACTTGGTCGAGCTCGTCTGTCTTCGTTGCTAAGGGATTCAACTAATGCTTTGAGCTCCTTTACTCTTAGCGGCTTGTTGTCTTTGGGTTGGAACATGGTTTCTGGTTTCCATGGTAACAGGTTGATAGATAGGTCAATGATGGCTTTTTGCAGATCCTGTGGAAAGTCCAAATAGATAAGTTCTTTCAATATGCTGGATTCATAGCAAACAAAACAAGTTGACAACTAAGCAAACAAGTAGAAATGTACAACCTCTCTGAGACTCAAGAGCCAAGCAAGTGGAAAAGAAACGAAGGCACTACACCTCCGTCCAGCGCTTTTGATCTTGGTTGGGCTGCCTGTGCTTCATTTAGAGCGCGTTAACTAACACGGAGACGAAGGACTTTGGGAAAGTCTACTATTACACTTACTCTAACAGATCGTAGTTCTTTAGCCCATAGTCGTAATGTCGGTAAGATATTCTGCCAGGCTCTCTGACAGAACACTGCATGTGTGTCTACACTCTGGTGCAGGTGTTCAGGAGGAAGCTTCGGGGTGCCCTTCTCTTCAGTCAGGGCCAACGTGTCTGTTATAAGCTACCAAGAAAAATGACACAACAACATCAAGTTCTGAGTAAATTGAATGCCATCACATGATTGGACTATTTAAGTACCTTCTCCATGGCTGGAAAAGCCTCAGTCATCAAGTCAATAGACTTCGATCTGTCTGCAAGATCTCTTAAATCAAGAACTGCAAGACCAGAACAAATCTCCTGAAGGTAAAAACAAATGAAACAAATTGTTACACATATTTATTATGCGCGGTGGAATTTTCTTCACGCTATTGCATTGTCGTGTTAACATAGTATTTATACACCTAATTGCAAGAATTTCCGTTTGCGCTTACAACAATTATGACAAGCTTCGATGTATCAAACTTTTCTAGCGACCAGGCGTCCAAAGCCTGTAATTCACTAAGGACGCAAAGGACGCAGGTAAATGAATCCACAAAGAATAAATTTTTACTTTTTCTTTGGCTTGTGTGAGGATTTCGTCAAAAGTAGGCTGAGTCAAGATTCAGAACAATTTCAGTCTTCACATCTTATACGAAACCATTATTTTTGTGAGGGCAAACTGTACAATCCCTGCAACAGATCACTATACCAAGAATGCATGCGCAACCAAGCTTCAAGGGCCACAAAACCATATTGGGGATACTGCACAGCAAATTATAGTTTAAAGATGACATGCATTAACGGATTTAAAGGTACGAGTGGACATGTTAACGCATTAGACGTCATAAACATTTACCTTAAGATAGTCCCTGCACACATCAATGGGCAGTAAGTCAATGTCGTCAACCTATTGGACAACAGCAATAGAAAATTGTAAATTACATCAAGATATTTAAAGTGCCTAAAAGTATCAACTCTGACAGTTTAGTTTGAAAATCACTTCTACATGTAGGGTATAATACGATGACACAGTTTTACAAAATATGGACTTGTCATTTCAAACTAACAAGGCAGAATCAGGTCTACTCACATGAGTCGAGTATCTTTTAGTTTGAACCGCTTCAGTTGAGTCTTTTTCTATATGTCGTTTGCGCGAAGGTGGTCTGCAGGGCAATAATAACATGGAACAACACATAAGAAAGAGACCACTACTGCATATAGTTAATATATACGTGAGTTGTAAAGCAAATATTTCATCCAGTAAGCAACCTGAACCTTACATTAGATTGTTCTCTGCCAGGATTCTTTCTAATTTTTTGTTGTATTTTCGGGTTTTCTTCAATTCTTCTGGCATGGGCCTGTATCAGGACAAAGAAAAATGACAACAACGTTTACAAAGGCTGATTGCAACAGAGCACAGGAAAATTAATGAGATGACTCGTTTGGGTATCTGCAGACATCGATTTAACAGAATCCTATTCTGATGATTATGGTAAACAGCGTGGACACATCTCAGATAGACAGGCCTATGTACGAGTGGGAAACGATACAACACATTCGTGGTCGTAAGATAACCCAACCGTACCGTATCGTACCGTAGGCGTAACTACACGTTGTGATTACAAGAATTAATGGAAGACAATAATGCGAGTACGTGCTCTAAGTCAGTACTGTACGTTTCCCACTCATACGTAAATCATTCTCATGGGATACCATTTCTGTGTTGCGGCATTTCGTAACGTGTGCTGCATGTAAGTCAGTACCGTATGTTTCCCACTCATACCATGACCATTCTTATGGAAGCCATCTTAATGTTACGGCATGTCGTACCGTGTACGTGCTGTAAGTCAGTACCGTATGTTTCCCACTCATACAATAATCATTCTTATGGGAAGCCATTCAATGTTACAGCATGTCGTACCGTGTGTGATGTAAGTCAGTACTGTAAGTTTCCAACTCATGCAAAAGCCACTCTAATGGCAGGCAAAGCAACAGTAACTACAGCTCTTATAGTACATGTATACTGGCAGACTATTGAGTTTGATTCACTGTGTCACCTTATCTGGAGTTCCATCTTCAAGTGTGTGTTTTCACTCTCTAACAGTTTGATTAGTTTCTTGGCATCTTTGAGGTGTTTTTCATAGTACTGAAAAAGGAAAAAACGTAGACTTTTTTATTTTACTTTCAACATGCATCTAAGAGACCAAGATCTAGCAGTAGCTTACGACAATGCTTCGAGATGCTTGCCACACCCATCACACATTGAAATCTCGTGAACAGAAGATTGTATCTGAAGTAATCAGTACTTACAATGATCTTATCCTCTATTTCTTTAATTTTCCTTGGTGGCTGCACAGCAGAATATTGTGGTTGTTCTTCCTTCCTCCATCGTCCACCTGAACCAGTTTTGGGTCCACATTCTACCGGTGAGGGTCTGCCAGGAAATGACTGACCTTCTTCACTTGTTTCTCCAGATGCAAGGTTATCTGAATCCTCTTCAGTTACTGCCTTTGGGTCACTTTCTATGTCACCATAGGATCCGACATATGAAGCATTATGGTTGTCTCTTTCTCTCCTATCAAATACATTATGATAGCTCCATTATCAAAATAAATATCAAATTCTTATGTCCTCACAAATTCATCAAACTGACACAGCTTGCTGATCATTAGACAAACAGAGAGCAGGGAGGAGAGGGTAGGGAGCAATTGCACAGCTACATGCTTAGGTAAGTACCTCGAAGATAATATAAATCAAATCAAAAAAAGATATTTTAATACAACCTTAGACTTAATCTATTTCTTTGTCAAGCAAGGGCTACAGGTCAGTATATTGTAACCATGATTAAAATGTTTGGGCCCCCAACTCACGTCACAGGACACATCTAAAATTCTAGCATGAACACTAGGAAAGCCTTTTATATTTCAGGATTCTCAGGAAGAAACCTCTTTGGTTCAGACCTTTATTTTGGCAAATTATATTATTACTTGCAAGGAGTTTTACAGCCTTAGAGATACTTACTTGAGAAGCTCAAGCTCTTCATTCAGATCATCTATCTTTGCTTCATAGCTATCAATAATCTCCAACATCCTGCAAATAATGTGCACAGTACAGTATGACAGTTTTCTTCCTTCTTTCTTTCTTTCCTCACTCTATCCTTTCTTTCCTTCTTTCTCATTTTAGAAAATGCAGCTATTTAACTACATGCAATCAGCAAGGCATCATCAAAACTGTTAAATCAGATTGTACCGGTAGTGAAATCATGATATGATAAAATTATCAAGCTTTTGATTAATAACTAGACTGTTAGCAGTTCCTCTTTTCCATCCTAACTTAATCAACACGACTCCTGCATGTACAAGGCAGGGAAAATCCTGACTCGACTAAGAGGGAAAAGAAGGACTGTTAACAGTCTAATCAATAACTGCCAAACATGATTTGTATGTGATATCTCTATTTGGTCACTTGGCTACCTTTGGTCCACTGCATTCTGTTTGTGAGGAGATCTGTTTTTAAAGTTTCGAAAAATCTTTGTCTGTCTGTCCATCTTTGCCTCTTCCTGGAAGATATGTTTAGAAGAAAAATATCTAATCTGTATTTTACCCTAAAATGTTGAACACGGTAAGTTTCTTATTATCCAATTTTTTCCTGTTACTGAACATTGTAAATTCAGCATTATGCACACCAAAAATTATTTGTAGAGTACAGATATTACAGGATATTTCTACTCACTCCAGGTTTTCCCATAGAAATATTAGTTGTACTCTACTGAGTATAGTTGGGTAATAAAAATTAGTACCTTGTGAACAAGATCTTGACATCTCTTTTGTAGCCTAGAAACCTCATCATCCTTCTTGGCTATCTTCTGTTCCATCTGGTTGAACAAAGCCATTACTTCACTTTTTGACATCTGTAGATCATTAACCTCTTCACCATGGCGATGGAGCTCTGATAACCTACGGTCCTCCATTTCCTGAGTAATAAAAGGTAATAATCATTAAAATCCCATAACAATTGATCCCATGATTTACTCATGAATATATTCCATGAAAAATCTGTGAAAAGTACACAGAAAATATCATGGCTTTTTCATAGGTTTTGGTTTTGAAGTGAGAGCAAATAATTATAGAAGGAGTGAATCAAATGCTTACCACTTTTTCATTGCTAAGTGCTGGTCTAGACAACCACCACGACAGGGAAATCAGGCAATACACTGCTGTCAATCAAACAAATTGTTTGGTATATACTGATTGATGACAGTGTATTGCAGGATTGATGGCATTGAATCACACAACTACTGGTATTAATACCTGAACATTGAATTGCTGTGTTTCCAGTTGTTGTTCCAACTCCCTTATCTAGAAATAAATTTCAGTGATGAATGTCGATTAATTTATTTTTCAATTTCAGTATGTAATCATACTCCATCAGTAATTAATATTTTTCTTGTGATTCATTACCTCAGTCTCGTATCTGTGAATAGTCTCAATCTGTTCCTTGTTTTCTCTTCTACAAAATAATGAGCAGTCAGAAATTAGTAACATTAGATTTTTATTACTATTAGGCTCTATAATGGCATACTGTAAGGTAATGGCAAGGTGGGTTTATTTATTCTCATTTTATGTGTAAATATGACTTACTGCATTCTATTGGATGCCGAAATCAGTTCCTGCACAAGTGCTTGTCTTCTATCACAGTCTGACATCAAGCTTTCAAGGGTATGACGCAGATGCTGTGTTGTGTGCTCTTCGAGGATAACTGCACCTGAAAATATCAACAAATCTTCATTTCAGGGAACACAGCTAGAGCAAAGCAGCCAGATACATGTGAGGATCAAGGTTGGTTAGCCATGCCCTGACATAGCTAAGTTTGTTTCAAGGTTTCAACAAAATGGGGAGGTTTGATTAGAGGGGCCAACTTGACATATGACTTGATTAACCTATTAATTCTATACCAATTAACATTGAATGATTGCAATGGAGAAGATGGACAGATTATAATATACAATTCTTTTGTTTTCTTACTAACATATACCTTTAGGTATTTGGTCAATCCTGCTTCTTGGTAAAACCATGACAGGGTGGAACCCATGGTGTCGTAGCTGCCGATTAACTTCTGACCAATCAGAAATAACCCCAGTCTACAATTACAGAATTCATATCATTTATAAGAGAAACATGATGAATATTAATTAATATAAAGGTTCTCAAATATATTATATATTCACTGTTCTAGGAGATTCTTGAGCTGATTCATCTGCAATATTAAAACAAATTGGAAACCAGTTAATATTTAATCATAACCAGAAACTCATATAAATCATCCTGAATGCGAGCACACAGGTAAATTCAAATTGTGTAAACTGATAAATAGAACTGATAATCCATAAATACAGGATAGCAAGATGGCTGTACCTGGGATGTCTCCATAAGTACCACTGATAGTCAGCATGTCTGAGGTACTATTCTGCAGTCAAACAGCAAGGAAAAAGTACAATCAGAAATCAAATGCATCATGCATGATCATGTGGAGAAATAACACTGTTATTTATAAATACCTTCGCCAGGGCTTTTAAGCCACTAAGTATGATATCTATAGCTAAAATTGACTAACCAAACAGTCTTGATTTTAAAGATTAAAGACAAAAAAGTCATGAATCAGTGGAGCTCAAAAACAAAACCAGTTCTCGAGTTAGCTGCGTCTACAACAGCTGATCTGATCGTTACTAAGAAACCACATCCAAGCCATGCTAGGCTTCCATATTGCATTGTAGGGTAGTTATTTACCCAACCACTTGAACAATTCAATCCAATTCGTTGTCACATGAGACAAATTAGTTTGTAAACAAAGAACAGGTTTTGTTGTCAAAACAACAAACAATAAAATAACACTAAAATACATGATATAATATCTACATACCTCATCCATGGTGAAATACGTATTATCCCGTTGTCTCAATTAATTTAACTTGATTATAAAACATATAAAAATATTTTAAAAACATTAAGACACCAAAAGCTAAAAAGTCACAGTTCGTCCGCCATCTTGAATGTTCAACGTACTGCAACCCAAATATGGTAACTGCTCATTTACATATTTGCATAAATTATACAAATCAGCGATTAATATCGTCTTTTATTTTAAATTTAGAAATTCTTATAATAATACCTCCGATAGAAGCTGAAGAATATCATTAAAAATTCTAGAGAATAAATATTCTTTCTACATTTAATCAAATGGGAAAAATACGTAAATCAGCAGATTCCGGAAGCCTCTCTGAAACATCTTTTCGTTTAAAAATTCTTACCTTAAGAAAATATACTTGAAAATGTTTCTACTAAGAAGGTTAGTAAATTATCGAAAATCAGTCGAAAGTAAAGAAATGCAATGTTAGCTTTTTTCTGCATCCAAAGATATTTCAATATCAGGAAGTTTGGTCATTTTGGCGGGAATTTTTTGACCAATAAGATTGATTCTGTTGCTCACCTCGCACCAAGTCCCTCTCCTTGTTCGACGCACGTGGAACAAGTCAAGTCAAGATGGCGGCTGCGAGTGAAAGGGGAAATTTAGGTGAGTTATGGCCATGTTTTATCACTATTCTTTCCTCAAAACAATAAATTGATAAACCTAAAACATTAACCTTTACGTGAAGGACTTTTGTGGCTATTGTTTTCAGTCATGAGTTGTGTTAAAATAGGATTATAATTCATACTTTTATTCTATCTTGATCGTTTCATTTTGACAGCTCTTCTAAGCGTATCCAACAAACAAGGCCTTGTAGAGTTTGCTAAGAAACTTCATGAATTTGGGTTCAGACTTATCGCTTCTGGAGGGACAGCAAATGCTATAAGAACTGCCAATATTCCAGTCAGGTGAATTTTTAAAAATTGATATCATACACGTGTAGTCATAGCACTTGATGGAGGTTCGTTGGATGAATTCGCTCAAACTATCTAACCCTATGAGAGCTCTAATTTCACAGTTTTCTTTGAGAGTATAGGGTTTTATATGCCGTATTATTCTGTGTGTACAGACATCTATTGTCTGATAGCAATATTTAAGTGGGGGGGGGGGGGGGGGGGGTGATCCGAGTATCACCCAACCGACATAAACACACACATTATTAGGGATGATGCAAATGATATTCTATTATTATTTTATTTACTGATTCTTGTTTTTGTTTCAGGGATGTTTCTGAGATCACCAATGCACCTGAAATGCTGGGCGGTAGAGTCAAAACACTCCACCCTGCTGTACATGGAGGTATGGTGATCATACAATAAATACTATTTATAAATATTTCCAAGTCAAGGATACTATATATTTAAGATATACTGTACTACATAAATACATATAATTAATGTGATTTTCTTGGGTTGTATTATAGGTATTTTGGCCAGGATAACTGATAGTGACAAGGCAGATATGGTCAAGCAAGGTCATGAGTATATAAGGTAAGCATAATTGGGATTCTGTTTTTCTCGTATTCAGCATAATGTGCATGAGGGTCACAGGTTGGTCTGTAAACAGTTTATGTTAGCTACTCTGATTAAAAAAATATTATTATGCTGGTGGCCTTGGGGGGGGGAGGGGGAGGGTATGTTAGGTAGTCTTAAATATTTTGTATTGTGATGCTCCACCCAGACTCTTAATCCCTTACACATTCATTTACCTTTGCCTGAAAAGTTACCCATTTCATATACCTTTATTTTCGAAGCAGGTCAGATATGAATAATGATTGCATGTGAAACGACATGCAAGATCAGCTTCATTTCCTTGAATTGTAATTGTAGCTTCCCCTTTCCTTTTTATACCTAAACTCACAAATTCCCAACTCTTTTCCATACCTCCGAGAGGAGTACCCTCAACTATAGGAAGTACCCCCCTCCCAGGGATGATGGTGATAAAGCTGCTGATGATGATGTCTGTTGGTATTCAATGAACTCTTTTTTATTTTACTTTATTTTTTAGAGTTGTGGTTTGCAATTTGTACCCATTTGTGAAGACAGTAGCAAAAGAAGGAGTTACAGTAGCAGATGCTGTAGAGCAAATTGATATAGGTAAAATAATCAGTGTGATGCCTTGAGAGTTTTTGTTAGATTTATTATTAATTTTTGATATGATGGTTTGTATACTGTGTTAGGTGGAGTGACATTACTGAGAGCAGCAGCCAAGAATCATGCTAGGGTGACTGTAGTATGTGACCCTGATGATTACAATAAGTAAGTTTGTAACTTTTGTTAATAGCAAAGAATATATACCATCTCTCGTTTGATGTGGGTAGGTTTTCAACCAATAGGATACCATACATAACCTACTGACATCCCATTAACAACCTACTGATGTAACCTGCAGACACTGATTTTGGGGTAACATGCATGTATTCTTTCAAATCACCCATAATGTCATACTATATGTCAGGCTTTATTGTTATTTATTGAGATCTGTAGACAGTAACACTGAAATTTTGTATTCAGAATTGCATCAGAGATGTCTGCAAGCCCCACTAGAGATGTCTTGGATGACACTAGAAAATCATTAGCATTAAAGGTATGTATTTACTTGTTCCCTAGCTACTTTGTATTAATTTTGTTCTTTCTCTTTCTTTACTGTATTTCCTTCCCCCCTCTATTTTCACCCCTTTTAGGCTTTAGTATTAAGTGTAGTTTCTGTCACTTTCTTCCTTCATCTTTTGTTGTTATCAACCCAACACCAGGCGGCATTAGTTTGATATATAAATTGGTTTGTGTTTCATGTTTCTTTCAGGCCTTTAATCATACAGCCGGTTATGACTTAGCTATCTCAGATTACTTCCGTAAAGAATTCAGTGAAGGAGTGTCCCACATCCCATTGCGTTATGGTATGAACCCTCATCAAAAACCAGCACAACTCTACACCATGGAACCTCAGTTACCAGTCAAGGTTGTGAATGGATCTCCTGGTTTTATAAACCTGTGTGATGCTTTCAATTCTTGGCAGCTTGTCAAGGTTTGTATTTGCTTTTTATTCCAGTTGTAAATTTGCAGATTAATTTATCGTATGTCATATTGTACAAAATGGGTGCTATATGCACATGGTCATGAGAAAGATCATTGTAATGAAATACATCCAAAATATTATATGTTATTGAACCCTGAAAACAACCTCTGGACTGATCAAAGTCATGGCACAGCTAACTCACAGATCCAATTGGAATTTAGAGTGTTATGTTATTTTGTGGAGAAAATCTGGAAAGAACCCAGAGAAAAACCTGAAATCCATAAGGGGTCCATTTTGAAGGGTATTCTGAACCCAGGGTATTCTGAACTGATCAGGTCTCACAGAGTCCAAACAAGCATCAAAATGTCAAAGGGATTGATGTTTTACAGATCTCTTATATTACAATGCACTCATGTTTGTTGATATGTTTTTTATTCAGGAACTTCGAAAGTCTCTTAACCTTCCTGCAGCAGCATCCTTCAAGCATGTGAGCCCAGCAGGTGCAGCTGTTGGTGTTACACTCACACCAGAGGAGGCTAAAGTAGCCATGGTAGATGACATGATTGACAATCTTACTCCACTAGCCATAGCATATGCCAGGGCTAGAGCTGCTGATAGGATGTCTTCATTTGGTGACTGGGTGGCCTTGTCAGACACTTGTGATCTACCCACAGCAAAGATCATTTCTAGGGAGGTATGATAAGATGATGATTATTATTACCAATTGTGAAAGCATCTTCTCCCCTTTACTTGTCCATTTATCTAGCCACCCTTCTATCCTTCAATTTTTCCATCCACCCATTCATCAACCCATCCTTCCATCCATCCATCCATCCATCAATCAATCCATCCATTTACCTGTTTATCCATCCAGTCACCCATCCATTTACCTGTTTATCCACCTACTTGACCATCCATATGTCCATCCTTCTTCACATCTGTCTTCTTATTTAGACTCTTTATATCCATCCACTTACCAGCTCATCATTGATATCCATATGTCTAATAGCTCATCAATTTATTATTCCTATCCATTAGACCATCTTTTTAAGGATTTCCCTACTTATCATTATTAATGTATATTTATTCATCCAACCATTAGTTATTCATTCATTCATTTATATACTATTCATTCATTTTTAATTTGTCTCTAAGGTGTCTGATGGCATTATTGCACCTGGTTATGATGCTGATGCATTAGAAGTCCTTAAAAAGAAAAAGGGTGGAAAATATTGTGTTTTGCAGGTAACAAAAATAAAATATTTTATCTTACTTATCCCTTCAACATGTATTCCCATATATACTGATTACAGCTGTCTTGTAGATGGATCCAAACTATGAGCCATCTGCCATGGAGAGTAGAACTATCTTTGGTCTTCACTTGGAACAGCTCAGAAACAACTGCATGATTGATGAAAATGTTTTCAAGAATGTCAAAACCAAGCAAACAAATGTAAGAGTACAAATATATGAGAATACATAAGTTAATTTTTGTCATGCACTGACTGCACACCTTTGAACACTTTATATGTGAGCACCTGACTCAAGAGTTGGGCAACCACTTCCCATTGTTTCGGAATAAAATATTGGCTTTACCTTTTCTTACTGGGGATAACAAATATATGGTAACCTTTAAGTTTTATTGCACCCTGTGTATTGCAAATGTCTACTGCAAGAGCAGCAGTGGAGCAGTTCAGGGTTAAGCTGACAGAGACTATAATAATTTTATTATGATATACATGTACAGTCCATGTATGACCTCAGAGTGTGGCTAATATCCAGGAATCAAACCTTAGACTACAGATCACAAAAGATGATGCCTTATTCAACAAGTTTCATATTATGTTTTTGTCCCATTTTTGGTCCACAGTTACCAGCAGATGCAGTAAGAGACCTGATAGTTGCTAGTATAGCCTTGAAATACACTCAGTCTAACTCTGTTTGCTATGCCAAGAATGGACAGGTAATGTATAACTTTACAAATCATTCCTCTCCTTGTTATCATTGTACTGTATTACAACAGTTGCTCTTTTTTGTAGGTCATTGGTATTGGAGCTGGTCAACAGTCTAGAATCCACTGCACAAGACTTGCTGGTGACAAGGCTAACAACTGGTAAGTGGTTGCTAGCTTTTGTGAACTATAAACTGTCATACTGATTGTAATAGCCCCCCGGACATTAAGATCTACAATGGGAGTGAGAACAGCAATGCTGGACAATGATGCAAGTACATTTTGGAAATGTGTTTTCATAGGCATGCCATCATCCTAGCTTGCTGGTGTTATCATGTTCTACTGAGGATGACAACAACAGCAAGGAGGGTAACAAATATGACAACAAGCACATGAAAAACCATTTTCAAAACATGTTTGCGTCATCATCCAGCTTTGCCCAGCTTTGTTCCTGCTGTGGATCTTGAGGTTTCTATGGATAGGAGTGGTGTTGGTAACTTTACCCCTATCCGCCAAGAAAATCAAACTCCAACCTCCTAGAAAGAAAGATTGACAAATATTCAATGTTTTGCTTTTAAGGTGGCTGAGGCACCATCCTAGAGTTCTTGGAATGGCTTTTAATAAGGTAGACTTGACATGCATCAATGAAGATCATAATACACAGGAACCATGTGCTAGTAAAACCACAGGAAGCCCAAGTACCTCTACTAATTTCATGTTTATTGTCCAGGGTGTGAAGAGAGCAGAGAAGTCCAATGCTATTGATGTATATGTCAATGGAACAGTAGGGAAAGTAAGTTATGCTGTTGTTTAACATTTGTTTTGCTTAAAAGTAACAATTATTGCTGTATTTCTTTTTCTGAAGGACAATGACAAGGCCACTTGGGAAGCAATGTTTGAAAATCCACCAGAGCTTCTGACTGAGGTATGGAAAAAAATTCCTAACTTGAATGGCATTTCCTCAATATATATGTTTAGTCATAAAAGTCATATTTAGTGCACTTTTCATACATTGTAACAGTCTGAGGCCAGTCAATAAATGTTTGATTGACAGAGGCATCAGATGTCTGAAGCTGGGTAAACACTTGTACAAAAAGAGCTCTCAATAACCATGCTTGAATGATTAATTTACTGTATTTTTTAGTCTGAAAGAGAAGAGTGGATAAGCAAGTTAAAGGGAGTATCTTTGAGTTCAGATGCTTTCTTTCCATTCAGAGACAATATTGATAGAGCTGCCCAGGTATGTTTGATTGCTTGTAGAGTTGTTGTACTTGATTTTGATGCCATTTTCTTGATATCAAATTTTGCTGATTTGTTGGTTTATTGGTTTCGTAGAGTGGAGTAAATTATATTGGTAGTCCTTCAGGTTCTGCAGCTGATGACATTTGTGTGCAAGCCTGTGATGAACATGGTATTACGATGGTTCACACAGACTTACGTCTTTTCCATCATTAGTTCAGTAAAGTACAGTAAGATCTATTATCATCAATGTTGGCATTGTAAGGAGTGGGCACATAGACTGCCTTTGTCAAAATTAATAGTATATTTAATCAACCTTAATTTCTAAAATTAAGAAATTTGGTGCACATTTTAATTTGTAGTTCAGTTACTTGGTAATCAGAATAAATATTTTGGGTATGTGATTTAGCCCTAACCTGGCAAAAGTAAAGTAATCGTTAAAATGTAAGATGTTATAGATGATAGACTAATATTAAATGTAAATGTGTTAATAATAAACAGCAAGCTTAGCTACATAGTTTACTTTGGTAGAAAAAAAACTCATTTTTTACAGTTTTTTTGTAGTTTTGACTTAAACATTGGGTTCTGTTTAATTCATTTTTGGGGTTTGTGACATGTACAGGGACTGTGGGGCATAGTTTTGAGGGGGGGAAGTTGAGGTTCTTGGAAATGTGATTTCCAGTGCAACGGTTCTGAGGGGCAATTTCAGCATACTTATTGCATTTATACAGTACTGAAAATTCATGTCAATGCTTTAGGCAACTCATAATAGAAAAACCAATGTCAGACTTACATTTAATAGTCACTGTAGTAGTTAAATGTGCCCCATCTACCGGTAAGTAAGTTTAACAGCTAAATAATCCCATAGCCTGATTGCTAAAAAACATCTTTAATAATGAAATAGTAATAAAATTATAATATTACAAACTTTACATACTATTCTAAATTGTATTTTATGTACATCATACACATCATTACAGTATGTAAGGGTTATGGATCCATTGTATGGATAACAGTTTTAATATTGAATTAGATCACTTTGTCTGAGGTTTTATTGGCAATCCACCCATAAGAAGATTAAGTCCAGGTGCAACAGTAAACTCCTCGTCATCAGTATCTTCCTCACTTTCTTCGCTACTGCTACTAGTATTTGAGTCCTCTTCATCATCATCATCTTCATCTTCCTCATCATCATCATCATCCTCTTCATCATCCTCCTCATCATCATCAGTATCATCTTCATCACTGTCTTCCATTTTTTCTATAAGAAACAAAATTGTGTAAAAGAGGATGTTTTGTGAAAAACTGAGTTAACTAACTTTTGATTTATGGTAACATCAGTAATTTATTTATTGTATCATAGAGTTAATTGCTGAAGACAGAAGCAATTAACAGATTAACTGAATTAGTCTATTCCCAATAGGTTTTTGCAATTTACTTGTAAAAAAAATTAACTAAATATTTACCTTGTTCTATTTTCATGACTATCACAGAATGAAACTCCTTGCAAGTAGCATTGTCAGGCTCTAGTAAAAGTACTAAAAACAAAAATATACAGGGTCAACAAAATATATGTATATCTTTTGCAATGATGGCACCTTTATTCTGCAAACTATGACCACCTTCACTAACAATAAATTGTAACACCTGCAATTCAATGACCACTTGCTTTATATCACAAACCTAGACAGCTTACAGGAATAGCATATTATATGGCATATAAATAAATACCAGTAAATGCAAGGTAAAACTGAAATGATTTGGCTTAGTTTGGACCTTCCCTGTAATAATTTTTTTAGGCTGCCAATGCTATATTTGTCATGCATGCATGGGGTATCTTAGCAATGCTGTCAAAAAACCCTCATGATTTTACATTGATATTTTTTTTGCTCATGCACATTGTGTGTAATCTGGTTTTAAGACTGGTTTCGTTCGTCCACGATCGCAGACAGCAGTATATCTAAAGAAACTTCCTACTACAGCAGAGTCTATTTTTTTCAATAAACAAAAAAAATAGACTCTGGTCAAAAGGAAGCTTGGACCATGTCTTTTATTTGTCTTTTTATGGGAGGATGCACACCCAGGCTACCCATTCTGATACTTACTTTGCTTGCAAATTTCTTGAGCTTTTGTATAATTTCCACTCATTACACACTGGATAAATTCTGCTTTTACTTCTATAGGTGCCATTACTTTGTTCTCTTCATTAGACATAGCATATCCTTTTGTCTCTTCATTATCTAACTCACTTTCATCCGACTCACTCTCTGATTCTGAACTTTCAGATTCAGGTTTTGTTGTCTTTGATGGCTTCTCATCCTGTAATAATTTAGTCTTTGCTGTTGTAGTTGTAGTGCTAATTTTCATTGCACTTATTTTTGTTACTAAAGGGTTGTCTGTTAGAAAGAAAGATAAAAGTCACCAAATGCTATCTATACTTGCAGTTGTTCTCAAGAACATGCCAGGAAACATACATTTGCTGTGGTAACAAGATAGGGTTTTGGTGGCATCCATGGATGACATTGCCGAAAAACACAAAGTTTTGCAGGACATGTGCACCTATGGAATATCATGGAAATGCCTTGATTGAAGTCACCCAAAACCTACCTCGTCAGAACAACAATTCAGCACATGCCTTGACAACAACTTACAAGTAATAACAAGTTAAATAGCTCATTTGGCACAGGATAACAATGACTTGTTTAGGGTCTTTAGAAAGTTCAGTCCCTCTACTTTGTGTGAGCAAGGAGTGTAAATATTGTCCCTATCACTGGTTACCAAACAAACCTGGTTGTGGTTTGTAGAATATTCCATCTGTACTGTTTCTTCTTTGATCTCCTGTGTCTTCCTTTTTCTTGAATAACTGCAGTTTTCTTTCAATACGTCCAGCACTGCTGCACCTTGTCCCTTCTGATTCTAACCACTTCTGGTTGCCTATTTCAAATTTCACATTTCCTGGCTCTGCAACATCAAAAAGTAATTATTTTGTGAATAATATGTGGGGTGAATTTAACATGGAATTTGTCATGCACTAGGGTGTGGCTTTGAGACCTTACTTACCTGCCGAAAGTGAAATGAGACCTTCGGATGTGGCCTGGGAAATAAGAGAGATTCACAAGATTATTGACTATTGTTGAATGCTAATCATGACCCATCCATCCACCGTTATATAACAGTTTTGAGTGGCATTCCATGGAATATCCCACAAGTCATTTGCATTTTCAAGCATACACACGAGCCTTCAGCTTCTGGTGAGTATGTTTACCAAGAAAATACAAGTGGGATATTCCCTGGAGTGCCATGAGAAAGCATATCCCACACCATTGAAAATACTTACTAGGCAACTACCCCTAGTTAAAGAAATTTACAGCAATAGACCCCTTGCAGCACGTCGGAATGCAGCTCAATTTGGAGGGCAAAACAATAGGTTTCCAATTCTCAGGAGATTAAAATTCTTTTGTTTTGCCCTCCAAATTGAGCTGCTCTGACGTCACATGCAAGGGGTCTATACCTCTATGGGAGGTTTAATACCAAATGATTCCCGGGATACCACTGAATATACAATAGATTTCTTGCATTTTGATTGGCTATATTTTGAATGGTGGGATAAAGATGGTTATCCACATGTTGGCTTGATTTTCCCTTTCATTTCATTTTCTGTTTCGAACTGTGTTTTCTGTTACATACCTTTTTGAGTGGTCTTTTTGATAAACTAGAGGGTGACCTAAATAATCCATCAAAGACATTCAATATGAGTTCATTACAACTGAACATACACTTACAATCATAAATATGTAATTTGGATGTAGATGTAAGCACGTAAGCTTAGTTTGAATGCACAGACGTAGTTTATGCACAAACGACGAAGCTTTCGATTTTGAAAGTAAAATATGTTGTTACCGAAAGAATAATTACGCGAATTAAACAAACTAACCTCTGCACTTCCTCTCCTTCATCGAGCACCATCATTGTATTAGCCATCGGGGTAGCAACTCTCTTTATTTCAGACATCTTGGAATCTTGTATATAAACGGTTTGTGGTTACCTGGTTACGATACTCGTTATCTTCCTCACTCAAAATACAATTATATCAAAAAAGCCATAAAGAAATTATCATATCTCTTGCATAATATGATACTAAATATTTTTAGACGCAAATAAGGTGAATTAGACGGGAATAAGGGTTATGAAATGTTAAAATTAAAACGAAGGACTTAGTTGGCAGCCATTTTGAATTGGGGGCCCTGTGTTATCCAGCGGCGTGTTGGGAGTATGCGCAGTGTGTACATCTAAAGGGAAGTCCCAACCAGGAACAAGAAAAACATGGCGACTTCTCATATTTGTTCTTGTTTCGGCAATCTTAGACCTCGGTATAAGCGTCTAGTAGACGATATCTTCCCTGCTGATGCACGGAGTGGACTGGTTAAATCAAATATGGACAAACTTATATTTTATGCGCTTTCTTCGCCGGAGAAATTGGATCGAATCGGAACGTACCTGGCGAGAAAGTTAACAAGATTTGTGGATCGTAAGCGATATGATTTCGTAAGAATTGCAATGGAGGCTCTAGATCTTTTACTCATGGCCTGCCATGCTCCTAATTTGAACTTATTTGTGGAGAGTTTTTTGCGAATGGTGCAAAAATTGATTGAGAGCCCTGAAGTGGACTTGCAAGTATTGGGAACAGCGTCGTTTGTAAAGTTTGCTAACATCGAGGAAGACACCCCTTCTTATCATCGCCGTTATGATTTTTTCGTCTCCAAGTTTTGCTCAATGTGCTGGTATAACGGTAAAGATGAAGAAGAAAACCTCAAAGTACGACGAGCCGGGTTGAAAGGTCTCCAAGGTGTTGTTAGGAAAACAATAAGTGATGATTTGCAAGTCAATCTCTGGGATAATACCCACATGGCGAAGATTGTACCATCGCTGTTGTTTATATTAGAAGAACGCCAGAAACAGCGTCCAAGGAAAGAAAGCGGGGAATACACAAGCTCTTCCGAAGAGGACCCTACTCATCTAGCAGAATCATGCCTCAGAGAGCTGATGAGTCGAGCAAGTTTTGGCAACATCAAGGCGGTAATAAATCCGTCCTTGCATCACCTAGATGTTAGTGAGTTATGGGTGCCCAGCGATTTTGCTTTGAAAGTTTTCAAGATAATTATGTATTCTGTTCAAAACCAGTACAATCATGTGGTTATTCAAATGCTGTTAAATCATCTGGATTACAGTGGAAAAGATTCTGCAAAAAAGAAGACAGGGATTGTCAGTGTTTTGTCAGCCTGCGTCAGGCTTGCTTCAGGTGCTTCCATTGGACCTGCAGTTCTTGAGGTTTTCAACACACTCCTTCGTCATTTGAGGTCCTCGGTGGATGCTAGATTTGATTCCAAGCTATCAAATTCTTGTGATGAAGATGAAAAGGTTTTTGAAGAGTCTTTGGTCAGCACTACTGGAGCGTTTGCATCTATTTTACCTGATTACCAGAAGAATGACATCATGATGTTTATCATGGGAAAATTCCCTATGCCAGGACAAGATCTTAGTCATTCAGACACACACACAGTCACAAGGCTATCAGAGAGTGACACAGCACTGCAGAAAATGCTTCTGCACAGTCTGCTTGAGGTTTCAGATAGTTTCAACCCAACTTCACTATCTGCTGCCTTTTCTTCTTCATTCTTTGAGGCAATTTTCCAGGCAACAATTGTTGAGAATCCAGAAGTGCGACTACTGGCCCTGGAAGTGATTTATACATTGATTGATCGCCATGGTAACCTACCCAAGCTGGGACTTGGTGGCATGCTGAAACGTGGGCAAGAGATTGAGCTGAAAACAGAGAAATGTACAAAGCAAGATTTGATGTTCTTCAGGAAGAATGATGACAAAATACTGTGGTATTTGTATGAAAGTGCTTGCATGAGAACTAACAAAGTCAGCAATATTCTTGGTATTTACCTCACTCTTGCAATCCTGAGTACTGAGTTGAGTGAGTCAGAAGTCATTTCCCAGTTAATTTTACTAGTCTTTGGACTCCAAAATGCAGCTCAGAAAGAGGAATATCGGCTTTCAAGTGGGGTTCGCTGTGCTATTCATGCTATGACAGCAGCTCATCTTCACCTTGCAGCACAGCTTCTCAGGCTCAGCTCACTTGGCAACCATGTGACTGAAGTCATTTACTTTAGAGAGAAGGAAGCAAGTTATTTGGTTCCAGAGAAGGCTTTTTCTGCTGAAAATATTCAGCTTTCTACTACAACCTTCTCAAACCACTTGATGTTCAGTCTTGCAAGGGTTCAAGATACCCTTCGTAAGGCAGATGCCAACCTCAAGAACATCCGTGGTCCCTATGAACACAAATCCTACAATGAAATGTTGGCACAAAGCTCAGCAACTGCAATTGATGTTTCTCCAGTCTCTAGTGCTGAACTAGATACCCATGCATCATCCACAGGGCTGCGACCTTTGACACCCAAAGAAGACATCACCTTCCAAATGCTGAAGGACATTGTAGCAGACAAATCACCTTCCAAACAAGTGAATGGAGAAAAGAGTTTTAAAGAGGCTACCTTTACAGAGATTGCTGATGATGCTAGTTACAGGTTAAGAGAATTTAACAATAAACTAGACAATGTTCTGGATGTGTGCAGTACTCCAAAAACTCTCAGCTGTTTGAGCATTTCAACGATTAGCATCGCATCTATTCCTGGAGAAGATAACTTTGAGCTTAAATATCCTGAACAGTATGTATACTAAATATTAGAAATTTGAATAGATTTACATTAAATAGCAAGACAATAGACCTTTCCCGAATTCGCTTGAGTGTCCACGAAAGAATGGCTTCAATTAGAGGTTAGACTTGGTGTGTTCAACCTCAACTTGAAACCATTGATTTGTGGTCTCTGAAGTGAATTTTGAAAAGGTTTAGTTCTGACTCAAACAATATTGAACTAGTTACCATAGCAACAGTCTTCACAGTGAAATAATAGTTTTGTTCCACAACAGCTAATAATATGCTGTACCTATTTTCAGCCTGTTGCTTTGGTCATAAAGAATTTCTCTCATTTTCAAAGAATAGTAAAAATTAAAATAGGATTTTCTTGCAATTAGAGTTTAAATTCCGAGATACCTTTTCTGTTTGTTGAACTAATAGCTGAAAGAAATGTGTGGTAAGGGAGAGGGGAGAGGGGGGATATTAGGTAAAATGCTGGTCAAATAACTAAATTTGGTTCAAACTGCATTCTAAAGCAGGTTGTAAGGATATGTTTTTGTGGGTCATAAATTCCTTTTTACTGGGCTACCTTTGGTAGATCAGTGCAATTTTTCATGTACAGCTGTACCATAATTTAAATTTATATTTAAACCCAGTTTGGAGTGGTTCGAGATTCATTTAGGATAGGCTGTGTAATTGAAAGGATAGCAAATAATTTTTTTGCCTTGATAACTTCTTATTCATGTGCTTTATTGTTGGTTTTCATAGCCGCCATGTTGGATGAATTTAATGAAAGATTTTTCAATGAATTATTTTGTTATATCATCCAACATGGCCACCATTTTTTTTGTTATTTTATTCTCTTGGGAATGATTGCAAACCAGCAATTATTTGTTTAAAAAGGGTATTTTCCTCAAGGAAAGTAAGCATGGCTGCTACTTAAGAAAGCCTTTGTGTACTTTGTTTAGCTTGGGCAATGTGAATGTAAAAACAGTCGGAGAATGCCTAACTATCCAGATTTTGTGCAGCTTGTCCATAGTCTGTGTGTGAACCAAATGTACTTGTAGGTCTACATCTTTTACTTATGATAATACAATCATGTGTGATGTGTGTAGTATCCCAGAAGAAGATCAGCTTGAATCTTAATGACTATTTCAAATTGAACCCAAAAAGACATGGTAGCACATCTTTTTTGTGTTTCTGCAATATAATGCACGTGCAGCCTCGCATCTCTAAGTATTGAATGCATACATGCATAATACAGTATACATACATGTACATGGCTGCATCGAAATATGAATCCACTGCATTAGTAGGCTCTTACAGATTTATACTGTCAGCTTATAGAGTAATCTGCTAATTAATAACATAAAATGGTACCAAACCAGACAGATGTCTGATCTATACAGAATTAGTACCAAATAAAATCCAATGTGCATGGATTTTTGTATTTAGAAAATCTTACAAGGTTAGGATTAAAGTATTTTCCATGCAACTTTAGAAACCTTGTTGTTTTATAACTTCTGATTACTCTTGTCAGAATATTTCTATTCATTTTTTTCAGAACAACTCAATTGAGGAATGAATCTAATGGTTGCTATGATAAAATTTGTAGTAGAATATTTGAATATTTTCTTTAATCTAATTTGTGCAACTATTATAGAATTGTACAGTGAAATGATGTACATTTGATTGAAATGTGTGCTTTATAGACATCCAAAATTGTTCAAAAGCTAACAACATAATCTCAAATGATGACAGATAGGTGGTATCTATGACACAATCTTGTTACAATCCAGTCAGCAGACATAATAATTCTATCTAAGAACTCTCATTATGCAATCTTTAATGTCATTTTGGCATTTTATCAGCTGACCTTTTTTTATCTGCAATTGTTGAAAGATGGCAGTCAACATTTCATATGTAAACTGAGAAGTTTAGATATTTGTAGTAATTCTCAATAGACCCTTGGTCTGTGCAAATATATCACAGCAAATTTCTCATAAATCTAAAAAGACAAACAATGTGCACTCAAATGGCTTCCTTATTGAAGTAATTATGATTGGCTGGTGTGTGTGTTCTTACTGTTTGATTGGCACAGGAGTTGATGCTTTATATTCTCAAAATACCACAGGAACCCCACTCATACGTAATCCAAATAATTGATATTGTCTGAGAAGACTGTCGCCAAATATTTTAATCAATTAATATTTTATCTGATCAAACTTTTATGTCTTCAGTAATGTGCCCTTGAAATTCCAGTCATACAATCTGAAAATGGCCTTTTTCAGAGCAGTTGTACTATGGAAAATTACTTTTTTATTCCATGATAGCAATAATATGTGCTAATATTAACCAGTTTCTTTAAATAATTACGTTATCAAGTTTTTCAATTCTTTTGTTTTTCAAGTTTTTTGTCAACAGTTTATTTTTTCTTCTTCTTTAATATGAATATATTTAAGCAAAATAATTGAAAACCATTTTCTTTCTAGAGTAGCCAATAACAAGATTTATCTTACTGCTATCTTCATAAACATGAGAACTCAGTACCTGCATGCTGCATGCTGAAATTTGGTTTTTCGCTTCCATCGATTAAAAATAATCAGTCGGTACCTTTCATATTTTTGACTGGCGGCAGTGAAAAACCACATTCCAACAGGCAACTCGCAACTACAGAGTTTGCATGTTTATGAAAATTGCAGTAAGTATCTTTCATCACTATTTAATATGTTCAATTCCGGATTTCTCATAAACAGTCTTGTCTACATGACTGTATAGAATAAATAAACTAATCTTAAATCCACAAACAACCTTAGTAATAAAGGTTAATGAAAATATTGTAAAAATGTCTGACCAAAGTGGTGTTCTACTGAGGTCAAGCTGGAGGGAAAGTTATTTGCAATTTAATGAATACTATGAAATAAGAGGCAATATTGTAACTATTTATAAACAAAACAGACTTGTGATTTAAGGGATTATATTTAAGTAATAGTGTTAGGTAAAATAAAGTGGAATAATATTGAAAAGAGAAATAAATAAAAAGCGAGTGAATTTAAGGGGAAATTTGTTTTCATATGACATGCATTATTTGGGCACAACACTGGGATTATTCACAATATATTCATTCATTCATTCATTCATTTATTTGTTTGTTTATTTATTTATCTATTTATTTATTCATTCATTTATTTATTTTCTGGCAGTGTACTACTACTATTTCAAAACTTGTTGGTGAAGGTTTTGTTATATGTTTGTTTGTTGCATGTTGCATGCTGCATGTTGAATGCTGCTTACCAAGCTTGAAATGTCAGCACAGAAGAAAATATGCTGAAAAAACCTGCAGAAAAAGTCTGGGAAAATTCCACATTGTTATGACCTTTCGTTGCTTGAATTCACATCACTCTTACTGCATTTTGGGCTTGATATGCAACATTCAACCATCAAAAGTCATATTGAATTGAAATTCATATTTTAGTTGACCATTAAATTGAAATTATAGATTAGAATGACATCCACAAAGTTAGAAAGTTGGAGACAAAAATATTAAATTCTTGAGAAGTTATGAGAAATGAAACTTTCCGAAAATACATATTCCTGTTTTCTCTTTCTGATGGTGGTGCTTGTTCCTTTATATTAGGTTTTTATTTCTGAAAGTCAATGACGGCCATATTGGCATTCGGTCTCATTCACTTCGCCTTCGAGGAGTGTCAATCCGCCTTCGGTGATCATACAGTAAGATTCAGGCCCGAAGTAGGAAACTCCTTTTTGGTGTTTTATATCCATGGTAACCGTAATGCTATTGATATTTTCTTTAAATATAAAGTCCTGTTCTCAAAAAATAACGTTTCTTTCGTGTTCTTCCCTCTTCTTCAGTTTAGTGTTTATCTCTTCTTTAATTTCTTGCTGCAGACGAACTCTACTTAGATGCTGCGTGGATAATTAAGGCTGCTTATTTGCATATTCCTTTTCCTAATTTTTACCCTTTAGTATAATACCTATTTTTTTTCAGTTTTGTTTTTGCTTTCACTGCTACACATTTCTATTTGTTTTCCCTGACTTTTTCTACCTGTATTATTATTTGCATATTCCTTTTCCTAATTTTTACCCTTTAGTATAATACCTATTTTTTTTCAGTTTTGTTTTTGCTTTCACTGCTACACATTTCTATTTGTTTTCCCTGACTTTTTCTACCTGTATTAGTCTTAACAGTGAGTGTTTTTTTTATCGCGAAGAGTTAGGTTTTTAAAACAGAAAAACAAGAGCATTTTCTCGTAAAAACAAGAAATGATAATATGGTAACAACGGTTAATGACTCGGTATTAATGCAGCAATACTCGTTAGTCTCCAAGATGTTAAAAAACTCATGACTAGCAATTTTGATCTCAAAGCGGTACTATTTTTTTCTTCATTGATAGTTATGGACATATCGCCTTTTCCCCGTCTTATCCACATGAGCACAGAATTATTCATACTCCGAGGTGGCTCGTTGTAGTTTCTGACCACACTCGAGTCTTTATTCTAGGGAACCTTAATCGCGCAGACAAACTTCCTCTTGTGTTATCCGAGTAATCTACTTAACAGTTCCGCCATCTGTTAAGGAGACTTTTTTTTGGTCATTATCGTATTTTTAGACCTTTTTAGTGACTTGAGTAAGTAAAATCATATACTTCCAGATATCGAGCGCTTATTAGTGTGAACGCCGCATGTCAGCGGGAAGCTTTTACGGACCATTTATGCAACTGACATCATTATTTTGACCAGGCTGTAAGTTTTGTGCCATCTCTATTGTCAGGTGATTTGCCGCAAGGGTTCGATAACGATCTAGGGATAAATTAATTCTGAAGAAAACCAAACTCAAAAAGCCATCTTCACGTCTTGATGACTGTGAGTGTCGTATTTCTTGCGTTTTTCGAATTTCATGTAGCAAGACTTCATTTGGGGCAGCTAGCCGGGCACCCGGCCATGTTAAGCTACGGTCACACGTACCGTGTAACATTGCGCGCAATGTTGCAGGCAACCGATGTTGCGAACCATATCACACGACGCAATTTGTTGAACGCAATATTTCTGAAGTAGAAAACGATCCTACACCATTGCCTGCAACGTTGCGCGCAATGTTGAATTGGATTGTGTGTGCACTTTCTATAGGACCAAAGGAAAAAAGAGGAGTAGGATGAAGGAGAGAAGGAAACAAGGCCGGATAGTGGAGGAGGAGGAGGAGGAGGAGGAGGAGGAGGAGAAGAAAAAGGACTAGGAAAAGCCAAATAAATAGCAAGGAGATATTTTGAAGTGAAAGAAATGGAAACGGAAAAATAGAAAGTGGAAGATGGAGGAGGAGTAGAAGAAGATAGAACACTATAGTTGCCCCGAGTTCCCGATCGCCTTTTCCATCGCGAATTTTACGAATTTTTAAGTGTCTATTGAAGGCCCTCTCAAGTAGATCAGCACTAAGAGATGTTCCATCTGTGATGAATGACAAATATTGTGACCAATCCTTAAGAATAACATAAGTGTAGCATTGCAAAAACAAAAGGTTCCCTTTGACTAAAAACATCTTAAGAATTCCTAACATTTCTATCATTTCTATTTGTATATATCAACTATATTTATACGTTTTCCTTTCAACCTCAAACGAATGCTATTTCTCTCGAGTTTCTAATTTCTCAACGGCTTATAGAACACTCAGGCATAACGAGGAGGGATTTGTGTTTGTTTTCCAGAACTATGTCCAGTAAAGGTCTAGATTTACGTTAGCGGGAGTTATTTTTATTCAGACATAACCAATCATGAATGTTCGTGTTTCAAACCTAAGTTAGGTCAAATACTTGTTGCAGAACGTCAAGTCTGTCGATATCGATGAAGCATGGCCAGTCTTGATTGATTGAGTCACGCACTTTACCTAACATTGCGTGAGCTACAAAAAAATCCGCGATTTCGGCAAGAGAGCGCGGCACAATTCATAAACTATTTTTTCCCCTAGTCTCGTTATTCTTGAATCCATTCAACTGATGTGGACTCACAAACAGAGACTCGTACATCAAAACCCCAGACGCTTTAAGCGCCTACACTTTCATATTCAAATATTTAATGCCTTCTTAATGGATTTGTATTTCGCGTTAACACGCGAGTTAATACTTTGTGTCAATACTTCACAAACAGTGACTAATGTTTAAACACCAGATTCTGTATATGAAGAATTCCCAACAATATGTACGCATTGTTTGTAAGCTTCGGGAAGCTGAGGTTGTTGATTATCAACGAACCCGCTTTTCCTTTTCCTAGCTGGAATTGGGTCAGTAGTTTGAGGTTTATGCTCGGGTAGACGCTCCTGTTCGGCAGCGTCTCTATCCAGCGCTTCTCTAATCATCCTCGCGTCAACTGAACTAGTAGCTTTACTGCTTCGATTACTTCTCGTCAGGTCTGTCCCTCTTGTTTCAGAATCTGTCATCCTGCTACTTGTTTTAGTGTTTCTGACGCTATCATAATCTACCTGAGGTTTTTGGTAGCAGTTTTCACATGAATCATTTCGACAGCAACAGCAGTAAATTTGAACGAAACCTGCTTTAAATTGCTCGTTCCTCAGCCCAATAATAAAAGGATTGCACAGAGAATTAACAAAACCACACCAATATGCAGCCAGTCCCAATCCATGAGGGATGCTGGTTTTGACTTTTACCGCAGCTGCGATAGCAATAAAAGAACAAAATGGCGCCCAGCAAATGAAAAATGCTATCAGTGCCATGAAAAATGTAACACCAACTCGAATCTGGGATTTGAGCGCTGCCTGGCGTTGAGCTCCTGAGATGGTGGCTGTGGACATTCTCCGCGTATGTCCGCGTAGAGATCGATAAAGCTTTACATAGAGAACTGTCATGGTTATGAGGGGGATTACAAAGGCTATTAAGACCAAAAGAACCATGTATAGAGACTCTAGTTTTGATCTTGGAAAACCGTAGCCACACTGGAGAGTAGTGGGGTTATATTCCATATGCCCCCAGCCGAAGATAGGACCCATGACAATAACCACAGAAAATATCCAAACAGCCAGAATCATTAAGAAAGCTTTCGTAGTTGTCATAAACTTCTTCATTGGATGCACAATAGCGAAGTATCTATCGATACTTATAACTGTATGAGTGAAAATTGTGCTGCAGAATAATACCGAGTTACAGCATGCGTTCAGCTGACAAATTGTGTTGCTGAAAATCCATTCTCTCTTGATAGAAGTAACCAAAGGGAATACCATGCTCAAGAAGCCAACAGCCAAATCCCCTATCGCTAGATTCACCAGGAACATATTCATCTCTGTCCATAATCGCTTGTTCTTGAACACCACGTAACAAGTCGTTGTATTTCCAAGTATTGTTAGAAGTATAATCAAACACAGACTCACTGCTGCTATAGAAGTCTCCAAGACACTATAAGGTTGTTTTCCATGATCTGTAGTCGAGTTCTGTGTGAAGTTATTTAACTGTCTTTCAGCCATTATTCGTGTAGTTCTTTTAGTCTAAGATATACCCTTCGAATAATCAGTTATACTGTAGTGTCAAAGTTCACTGCCTACTCACTACGTCTGCTTTTAGCTGTAGCGTGAGATCAATATTAATAAGTAGGAAGGCTTGAATTTCAGTCGCTTCTACTTTGGTATAGTGCTTTTTAAACTCTGTGCGATCGGCGTTGCGAGGGAAACCTTGTCGTTAATGACACTAATGTCGAAATATTAGTGTTCAATATAAAGTAATACTTGGTTGTTTGAATAACGGTTAAGTGAATGTCACTGATTATTATACTGTAGTCGACTCTGTTTTCCGCATCGTCACCTTTTTTCTGAAGAATAATTAGATATCCAAATTCCTTTTCAATATCTGAGTACAATAGACAATGATTGCTATCATTTAGATATCTGACCGTTCATGAGGTCCTTACGGAAGAACACTACGAAGATAGGAGATAGAGTTAAGAGCACGTCCTCAGTCAGAATTTCTCCAGATATTTTTCTTCTTTCCTTCAGTCAAAAGTATGTATGAATCGTTCCTCTCAGCTTTTCCAGGGTCGATTTCGGCACTTGTTGTGACCACGGCTTTAAATATCCCTAAAGCAGTTATGATTAAGCTAATGACAATTTGATTGCACAAATGGTGATATAAAGAGTCCAGAAAGCGAGCAGTACGATGGTGAATATCCCGGTAAATATATGCAAAGATGGCGTTTCAGACAATCAGCAGAGCAGGTGCTGAATAATTGAATTGATTATCCAAAAATGAATTATTAAAGACACGAAAATACAACCCAAAACAAACGCTCATTCCTTGGAACAGAAATGACATTCATTTACTATGGGTTTATCGTTTAGCCAACTTGTCAGATTGTGGGGAGCCTTAATAACAGGTGCAACAGTTTGCGCGTCTTTAGTGGCTTCTTAAATTAAGCAAGATACATTAAACCGTGGATCAAATAATAACAATTAATATGATTAATGGCCAAGCTAAAGCGAAACTGTTATTATTAGCGTAGCAGCCGTTTCTAGAACTACACAAAACATTCACTTTCGATTACAATTATTTTCATTTCTTTATATTAGATAAATAATATGATAGACAAGTGGTCATTTTGACATTCAGTTAATGGTCTTTTCATCATTTCTTTTACGATTGCCTGGCATTAGATTGTAGACTTCCTCGTTTGCCTGATGGTCCTCATCTAATCATGGCCTTAAGCCAAGGCTGAGAGCCAGTACAGGGTCGGAAATAACGCGGTTTCCAATTCATGGTCTTCCAATTATTCTTTTGTTAACGGACTGAAGTGACTTCAGAAATTCTTTATGAAGCCCGTCGACAGGATGATTTTACTTTCAAGACGGGAAGAGTGAATTTTTTTTAACGATAAGATGCATCAGGCATCACAAGGCATCAGGCATCACAAGGCATCAGGCATCACAAGGCATCAGGCATCACAAGCTCTCCCTTGATTCGAAGCCGGTTCTTTTTTTTTCAGGCTGGGTTCTCCGGTTTTTCTAACGGGCTAATTTCAAAGAATTTTCGATCTGTGAGTTAGGTCTGCCCTGATTTATATTTAGATCAGCCCAGCGGAATTACGAAAACGTTATAGGGTTCGATCTGTGAGTTAGCCTAGAGGTTGTTTCAAGGTATCGATAAGACTGTGAAATCATTGAGTTACGTTACAGGAAAGATCGAAACTACACTTTTATTTTTTCATGAAACTTCCTTCCTTTGTTCCCTTCATTTTAATTTTAACAAATCTACTAGCTTTATTGGAAGAAAATCCTACAACTTTAACTTCAATGCAAGTATCAAAGTACTGAAATGAGTTAATTTAGATGCGACAAAAATAATCAACATATGGTTCGGTTGCGGCGATTAAAATTCTCAAAATTTCTCTGTTTTTTTGAGGCCGAAATATATGCACTTTTTCAGTGCCTTTAATTTTAATGATACCACATTGACTTTTAAAATAATTTAAAAATTATCTTTGATTTGAATATTATCATTCACTTAAATAATCGTCAGCTGTCCGTGAGGTCAGTCAGTCTTAAGTCGATGATCGATGTTGGGTAGTCAGTCTCCTATCGGCTGAACATCAATTTATGGCCAAATTAAAAGATTCAGAGAACCCTCCAGGGACCGTGGAGCATAGTTTTCAGTGGGGTGGGGAGGGGATGGCGGGTGGGGTGGGGAGGGGGTGGGAAGGGGAAGCTTCCACAGCGATTTCCAGTGCCGGTTTTGAGGGGCAATTGCAACACTGATTTATTTACGTCCGTCAAAGGGTTGAGGCAACTCATGATATAACAGCTAGGAAATCAATATTGGCCCCGCGCCTCCGTTGTCCATGCCTACGTTTTATATAACGGGAGACGGAGGGCGGAAGAATTGACAACAACCCGTCTTCCCTTTATCTAAAAGGAATAAATGATATGAAATAAATATATAAATATAAAAATATAAATATAAATGGCGTTCATCCATTTTTTTTTCATTTTTTTTTTTTGTTTTTTTTTTGTTTTTTTTGTAAGAAATTGATGAACCATCGCTGGCCAAACAATAGCTAATGAGGGAGGGGAGGGGGTCAATTGTAAGTGCGGTTTTGGCTAACCTGAGCTGGTTATGGAGGAAATTTAACATCATTTTTGGCCGTGTAAGAACATGAAATTGATTCAAACCTCCCTATATCCCCATATTTCCTTTTCGAGACTTCCTATCAGGCCAGATACTGGGGTCATACTGTAGACATTTCACACGACCTTGCGAAATCCAGAATTAAGCCATCCTTTCCGTTGGGCTAAAAATAAAACCACGATAAGATCATTTCCTTAGCAATAAAAATCATCTGAGGAAAACATCTTTAAAATTCTCACCCGATAAGGATTAACAAAAATTATATGACAGGAAAAAAAGTCCGAGATAAAGTTTCTCCTATATCCACATTATGGTGTAATGGAGAAAACGGCTTTATCGATTCCGATAACTGACTTAGTCTCGATCCGCGGCATATGAAACAAAAAGATATAATACCAATAGGATGGCCATGTGATTTCGCTTCTCTCAGCCCGATCGATTTATAGCCAGTCAGCGAACGTTAACATTCTTTCAGTAGCTCAATCTAGTTCTAGGTTTTCGGCTCAATAAACGACAGCTTTTACTCAAAAATACAGAAAATATAACGCATCCGTGGAAAGATTCACTAAATATTTTTGGGATAGCATGGATCAGTGTTGTTGCTAGTTGGAAAATTTCGTTTTGAAAAGAGATATACGTACATTTGGAACATTTTTGTTTTGACAAAGTGCGCCGCGTCTAGCAGATTCCAAATTTTGTCAAAAAATGATAATAATAAGATTAAAAATTTTTTTTTTTTAAATAAAAGACGAAACTGATTCCTGAATCCTATTAAAGATGTGGAGATCGATATGCCGCCATCTTGAAACGAACTCTCACTGAATAGCTAATAAAAAAGACCCGACAATAGCCTTCCTCAGCCAATTTGTCATCTCAGTAATAACTACTGACATGCGTTATTGCATCTAAAGTAAGAAATTACCGACGGATCTGAAAGGAAAATTCTAATTACCAGAGTGTTACCAGTGCGCTGACCAGTCCACATGCTACTCCCAGTATGCTATTATCTCTTTTGGTAAAAAAAAAACTAATTTTATTCCGGCTCCATCAAACTGAAGAGCAAAGTTTGGAATATGGAACTACATTCATTTTGTAAGGACAAAAGGGAGTATGAGGGTACATAGCATTTAAGGTGGCTCTTAGCAGTTTTTCTCTGACCACACTTCTGATTCTAAGTTGGAAATAATTTGTCGTTCATTAGATATGGATCAATCGGATTCTTGATATTTCAGTATTTCCCTGTCTTTGCAATACATAGCCTTAATATGGTACCAATGTTTTCACTGACTCATGCTAAGCACTGATCGACAGGTTAAATCATTGGAGAAATCAGCATTTGGTAATCGTAGTAAGCGGATGCGCGCGCAACACTTAAGTCTGGTCAAAGCCATTCTCGTACTCGTACAAAATCTATTAGATAAAGCAAAAATATCAGGATTGGTTATGTTCTGTTCTCTGACTCTGATAAAACACGACTGAGGCTGTTGAACACTCAAAAAGATGCGAAATTTATGTTTTTCCCAAAAAAATCTTTACATGCTTTCGCTACTTCCAGGTTTGGATGAAGCACACAATTTTTGACGCACAGGAGTAGGGTATGGCGAATTGAAAATTTTTGTACGCGGATGCTAAAAATAGCCCAACCAGTACGTAATAGACAAGGCGCGCACGGTATTAAGAAATTTCCCTCTCTTAATTAAGCTCTCTTGGTTTGATCAATGTCTTTGATAGAAGCGAGACAGATAGCTGACAGTTGGTCCCATAACATGTCTTTTATTTACTTTATTCCTCTGGTTCTAATTTGATATTTAATTGACATAGATTTCGTATTTTATCGTTAAAGACTTTCTAAATTAGCTACCATATTTTGTATATCTAATCTAAACGACACATGATACGATCGGTAATCACATATAGGGTCGAGCGAAACGTAACAACAAGGGCAAAAAATGCCAAAAAATCAAGTGCAATTAATTGATGATTTTACCATGACTATAATACAAGGTACAATTCTTAATCAAAAACCTAGCCATGGTTGACCCACCGGAGCTATCCTAGATCTGTTCTAGTTGAATTAAGAGCGAAGCCCTTTTTCGCCAGCCAATCAGAAACGAGTAAAAAGTCATTATGTTTTTTATGCTATAGATGTTGTACTTGGTTTCATGTCAGTTCATTGCTGGACTACCTTTGATCGATGCGCGCGCGACAAAGACGAGCTGTTTACCGAGACATAAAGTATTTACTGGGCCATTATCGTGAGGTTTAATATTACTTGTATGCTAGCACTTTCCCGGCGCATTTATGTGGCTTTGAAGTCTCCTTTCACATGTTTTTTTTAGTGTTCTAGACAAGCTTTTTGTTTTCTTCTTCAAGGGACACCAAAAACAAAAGCCCTAGCAGTAGGGCCACCCTATCTAAGGACAGACTGTTCACATAAAGGTTCGGACACACGGTGAAACATTGCACGCAATATTGCAGGCAATGTTGCTGAAGTGTAGGATCGTTTTGTACTTCAGCAACATTGCGTGCAACAAATTGTGTCGTGTGACATGGCTCGCAACATCGATTGCCTGCAACATTGCGCGCAATGTTGCCCCGTGTGTCTGTAGCTTAAAGGTAGGTAACCTCGTGCTAGGGACAAGTTTTTTTTGTTTTCTTCCTCATGGGACACCAAAAACAAGAGGAGCCCTAGCAGTAGTTGAGCTGTGCGCAGAATATGGTTAACGCAGAAAATAGCAAGGTGTGTTAAGCCCTGTGACGATGTCGCATAGTCCGTCTGGGTGAACCATTCATAATTTGATCAATGTGGTGCATGTAAACGTGGTCACGATTAACGCAGACTGTCACAGGCTGTCTCATATTGCGGTGCTATATTAACTAATGTCACGATGCACCATGCGTGATTACTGTTTTTATATTATTCTACTTATTTGCCTTCCAACTTTGTTATCCCGCATTCAGCGCACGTTTACTAGATGATGAAACAGGCCATCATTTAACGGATTTCATGTGCATGAGTTTACATTGTGGCTCCTCAGCATTCGCCCCTGACATTATCACTACATTGCTTCGTAAGGTTCGCATGTAGAATGTTTGTGTTTCCGAGCACCTCCTGAAACTCCTCTTCTTAAAAAGCCTTTTCAAACCCTGTCGATAATTCTTGAGAAAGAGGAAGTAAATACAAGGGTTGACCCCTGCGTTAAGATATCCAAGGAACACCACAACAAAAAGAACAGTATCGAGGGTTTTTTGTTCCAAGTGAGGCTTCCACTTCCAAATAAAACTCACCACAGAAAGAAACGAGAAAAATGGTCCCCAAAAGATTATAAACGCAGCAACGATAGCTACTGATATATAAAATATCTGCCTGTTTCTTCGGCGTCTTGATTCAACTTGCTGGTTGTTAAGCATGTTGTTGACCGTCTTGGAGCCTCTGCTGACTTTATAGATCAGGAAGGAATACACCAGGGTAATGATGATCATTGGGATGAGAAACAAAATCATGATTGACGCCGAGATAAAGGCAGTTTGATCTTGGAATGTTGACCAAAAAGGCAAACAAAGATTGTGGTTGTTGTGTTTTATAAGCTTAAAAACGTAAAGGTCAGGAGAGAAAACGGCGATAGCCACGATCCAAGTGACCAAGATCAAAAGGAATCCTTTTTTCTTGCTAAACATCTGAGCCCTTACAGGAAACATGATCGCAATTAGCCTGTTTACAGAAATAACGAGAAGAGTGAAGACTGAGACAGCTGGGGAAATGTCTACAAGCAGATAACATAGCTTACATAGGACATTACCAAGAGTACCACCAACAAACCATCTATAGCGTATCCCACTTGCCTCTTCAGCAATCTTGATGGGAATAGAGAACAGAGGAATAGCTAAGTCTGAAATGGCCATGTTCACAATCAGGTAATTGAAATTGGTTTTTAAACCTTCATTTCCAAAAATAACGATAATGACAAGGACGTTGCCAACTAGAGTCCAAATAAGAACGATGCTGAAGAGGATAATCCTGGTGTGGGCTGAAATTAGGGTGTCCTTCGGCACAGACAGCGAACTATTGGGATAAATAGATTGGTTATCCATTGCTCATTCCTGAAAAATAACAAGAAAAAGATTTTTTAGATTATGAGTGGAAAGACCCACAAGAACAAGAAATTCATCGTTTTCTTTTCATTCAATTTTTTTCTTGGCTAGAATATGAATAGCAAAACATTAAAAAGAATCCAGCCAGCAAACTTCATTGTTAATACATACATCTATGCAAATGTTTTCTAAGAAACGATTGATTTAATAGTCGCTTCTCTTTAATACGTAATACGTGATCGTATTAACTAAAATGATGGATGGAAAACACTTTCATTTACTAGTAACTAAGTTGCTCAGTTTCGATAGCTACCATGCCTGTTTTTCTGCCCGATAAGTAAACGTCCCTCTTCTCTCCGGCATTCCCTGCTTTTTAAATTTTCTTACCGTCCCCGCGTTGTACACCGGCAGTTTTTCAATATTTAATTCTAACCGATATTCTAGCCTTCAATTTTTGCGACGAACTCAACCATTAGACTCTACCTTGGCAATTCAGTCTTTTGAATCGTGATACTGAACTAAAACATTTTGTACCTGTTTTTCAGCAATCCTATATGTTACACATTAGAACGTTTAGACCAGTATTTTCATTAAAAGAGCAAGTGTTTCAAAAACAGATGCTGACTAAGAAATCACTCTTCCTTGTTCATAATATGCGTAATGGATAAGTTGCGAGCCTTAATATGAACCTTGTTCAGTACATTTATACTAATGTGTGGACACAGCAGCCTCACGCGCGGCTGCAGCACAGACAAGCTCTTTTGATGCAGACACGTACCAGGAATGGTATTATTTATACAGTATTGAAAAATATTTACACTAGACACAAAAGGTAGAAAATGGCCAGTTCAAAAAAAAATCATCTTAAGGAAAAACGTGGCTTTACAGTGCAAACTGTGTCAGTCATCTTGTCAAGTATCAATGCAAACCATTAGCGTGATGGCTCACGACTTGTTTGAATTTCTCAGTTTTCACATTAAAGATATACACCATTACCGTTTTTCTTTCTTTTTTTACATTTAAAATGTGTACAAACAAAAAAATGATCACATTACAAATAATAAACAATTATTGGATGAAGCTGGCATGATATTGTAAATTATCAAGACCAAGGCCGTGTTACTAGCTGCCGAAGCCGACGGCTGAGTCGGATAAGACGGCCGAGGTCTTGATATTGAAGATATCATGGAAAACCGAATTCAATAATTGTTTTATCATACATTTTGTAAACTAAGAATAAAGATTAATTTCTGTTTCGGAAAAAAATGAATATACGTAATATATAAATGATAAATGTATTATCTGTAGGTTTTAGGCTTGGTAGTAATATTTGCAAGAAGGTGTTCAGTCCCTCCCACAAGGGTTAGCGTACACGGCCGATCACTACGTAACCGTTATTAGAGGCTTTAGTTTTCTACCATCAATATGTAGCGAATCTCATTAGTTTTAGTAATTTTTTAATGCACATATCCGGCTGAGTTGATCGCCTTTCCCGCAAGGAATTATGGGTCACTATTTTTGGTTAGCATTTTTGGAGCATTTTGCGAGTATACAATGTAGACTCTTCTTGTTGATCGAAATGAAATTCCGCCATGAGTTCGACTAGCGTTGACGATTAATTTAAAGAAGGAAGAACTCGTATTTCATAAATTCTCTTGGCAGAATAATGGGAAATGCTAATCAAAATACGATGTCGAATCCTCAATTCTGATTGGTTGAGTTTGTTCTGAAGGTCAACTCAGCTGGAGTACGTAGTTTATATATACTCGATTGCAGAAACGTTGTAGTATACATTTATACATATATACAAATACCTAATGAGATGCAAAAACACGAAAAAAAATTAATAACTCTGTATCCATTGATGCATTTCTCACGAAATAATATTTTTTAAGACGTTTAATCAATAAGGAACATGAAAAAAATGATTTCAACGCTATTAGATATACTTATATTTATATACTATCTTATATATTTATCTACCATTCTTACTATATCACATAGTTAGTCACATTATTAATGTATAATAATAATAATAATAATAATATATAACAAAAATTAAGGGGCTCAGTAAGCTAGAATATTGATATGATATCTTTCTACTTTTTGTCATCGTTTAATGTCCTTTAAAAGTTCTCTTATAATAATTTTTCATACTTTTTAAGATGAGTGGATAATTTGGAGTTCTTTTCAGCAACAATGTATTCTAGTTGCTCAAACTCTAATAATATAAATAGATTCTTTCCTTTACATTTTGCAATAAAAAGAACATATTTATGTGACAAAAATTGAAATTAAATCTTCCATAATATTTTAAGAAACCATTTATCTTTGCGGTTTTGATATCCAAAAGCCGTGTTCTTTAACGATGTTATGAATATACGCAATCATGTTTAGAAAACATCGTCTTATTTACACAAATACTCAATTTACCAGGAAATGATAGTGAATAGAAGTTTATAGTCTTAATCGAACATATTTGAAGCTAAATGAAAATATAAGCTATTTCAATACTTTTTATTTGCTTAGAAATAGAAATTAATCCGTGCCTATTGTGCAACCGGAACAACACATTTTAAAGTTTTCAATAAGTTTTCTTTCTGCATATATAAGACAAAAGTTCCGACATTGATCATTCGTAAGATGAAGTCAAGTGCATGGGATATGGTGTCTTTAAAAGTGTTTTCTTTTGCTTTGTCTTCAGTTTTTCTTATACAGCCGCGGCTTTTGTATAATATCTTAAGAGGTTCATTGTGGACTACGACAGCTTTAACACCGCCGGTATAACTGATGTTAAAAACTGATGCTATCGCTAATCACTACCGCAAGTACAGGAGTGGCGTAGCTCAACGTGGTCGAAATGAAAGCATGAAAAGGTGCCTTCGGCAACCGCTATACAGACCATGTCTGACCCTGGAGCACAGCTCTAACTAGCAGTCTTCTACAAATGACCCTCAATCGTGAGACAAACGAATAAGTATCATTTCTTTATTACATTTCTACGATGAATAATATTTTCCATTCTATCAGTTTGAATCAATTAGGGTCGGTTTGAAAGTATAACAATGCAACGAACTAGATCTTTTTTGATTCATGAGACACTAGTGTTCCTTGTTTACCGTCTCTTTTAATCAGGGTTGTCCTTATTTCAGTGCCAAAATATTCACAAATACCAACTGAACGGTAAAGTCAAGAATACTCAAAGCGATATTTTACGTCGGTAGCTCGTAATAGTCATTGACTAAGAAACGTGAGGCCGAAGGTGCGTTTATTTTACCCCACCCTCTCCATCAGTGCTCCGTTATACGGGTATATAAAGCTAATCAAAGCTACACAGAAAGGAAAGAAGTCGAAACAAGGATGCGAGGTGACTGGGAATCGTAGTCGGGCCTCTTGCACCGAAGGCCGTGCACTAACCTATATATATAATATATATGCATGCATCCTTGCACATACTTCAATACGAATTATGGACTGACCTTAACTGTACACATGATATTCTACACAAAATTGAGGCAAAGGCTGAGCAACAGAGAATTTGAAACTGCGATATTGTACACACTTGGACGTGACCACCTCTGTCAGAACAGCCTTGCCGACGACCCAGTTGCAGAAGTAGAAACAAACTCTAGTTCAGCCAAATTGTTTATCACCATTCTTATATGAACACGTTCGTAACTTGATAGCAATAACAAGATAATGTCAGCCAATGAAATGTGGTTTTTAAGGATTACTTTGAAGTACTTGCCTCTTTTTTCTTGACTCTAGACTTATAGCGGCGAGAAGAGTTTCTGAAGTGACATCCCTTGTTAGACTCAAATAAACAAGGTGCATCCTGGTATAGCATGTGCAGAAAACAACACTATGTTAGATTGTATCCAAGCTAGACCAGAATACACCTGTCACGTCTTATTTCAGAAAAAAGGTCGCTTGATAACGAATCGTAAAGGTTATGATTACCGTCTGCATTTTATCCTCCCCTCCTTCCATCCTTGCTCAGTTTTATGAGTAAAAACTTAATCTACATACAGGGATTAGAAAGAAGTCGAAAAAGAATCGTAAAGGTTATGATTACCGTCTGCATTTTATCCTCCCCTCCTTCCATCCTTGCTCAGTTTTATGAGTAAAAACTTAATCTACATACAGGGATTAGAAAGAAGTCGAAATAAGTGTACGAGATCAATTGGGATTAAGATATATACATCCTTAAGTTTGTTTAGTATCTGGTAACTACTAATGTTTCTAATATTATCAAATATCTTAGATTTGGATCTTTTTATGGCTTGACTATTTTTTCACTGAATGATCGATAAGTTCATGCCCTGTAGATAAATATTTTATTTCCGTCAATTTAATGGACTGAATACATCAAGTATTAACGTGACTTATCTCACCATCTCATGAACAGATAAAACTGTATACTTTTTTCTGGAAAATACGCATTATTCCAGTGCTATCGATTTGTATCAAATAAGTGATATAATCTCGCTTTTTGATTGATTGGGGGCGTGCGCTCGGAGAAGATTCAATTAACACTTCTCTCACGTTTTGCCAATCGTCACGTACTTCATAACCGCACGAAGCGCTTTCGCGCGTTTTCGATTTCTTCAAAACAAAATCTATATATCTGCCGATATTGGAAGAAAGTAGTTCCGAAAGATATCTTTTCCATTCTGTTTCCTTGTCATTTACGAAGATTTATGATTAATCCTACTCTAGCTGGTACAAACCTAATCATTGCTGCCTCTGGCTAATATGACTATCTCAGCATACAATCCATTTACTTTGATAGTACATAACGAATTGAATTTCCCTATCCGGAATAGCCCGCGGATCGATCAAGAATTGAAACCATCGATTGAGTCACAATCACGTGCCATTTATCGAACTGAACCCTAACTGAATTTACAGTTAGAGACCTGTCTTAAGTGGCCACATACAGAAAATGATCGCTTTACGCAGGTAGAACGCTAAAAGTTACATTTAACATGGGTGGCGTATAGAGGTGAAAGCGCGCTCTCCCCTTTTACCAATGCGATCCCGGTTCACTCTTACCAGACTCCGTGTCGTACTAAAAGTACAGTTGCTTGTTGTTTATCTTCTGTGCTTCGAGGGTTTTCTCTATTTTTCTAAAAATCAACTTCTAAAAATCAACTTCTAAATTCCAATTCGATCATGAAACTAGGGCCACACGTACGTTTGTCTGAGTATTAAGTGGTAACTTCTTTTTTAAAAAAAAGGACTATTTTCTCATTTCTAATAAATGGCATTAGTTATCAGTCGATGTTTAGTTTTAAGATTAAAAAAAAACCAGCATGAACTTGTTTGAATATAATCTAAAATGCCGAAATTCTCTATTAACTATTTCAAATATCAAAACTGGTATAGTTTAATACAATTAAAGATAAAAAAGATACGCACCAGGACTTCGTTAGAAACTGACAGTTAAATAAAAGTGCAGTCGGACCCGATCGACAGGTTATCACTGTAGTTGATCGTTGTAAAATATGAATATAAGTTTTTTAATTAATCACAAACTATTAGTTGCCTTAGAATCAATTTTTTTAGTCCCAGACTAAGACATTGTCTGACATTTTTTGGCATGTGTCGACATTTAGGCTCTATATTTTCATTGTTTTGATGATGATGTTCACGTTAGTCAATATTACTGAATGAAGCTAGCCACCCCACCAAAGCAAAGGAAAACAAAACAGAACAAATACAAAAGTTAAAGAAATCTTAAATAAAGAGCTGGAAGGAACAAATAGGGGCAGATAATAAAATGAAGAAAGGCAAGGAGACAAGGATGAGAAAAACAAACAAACTAAACCAACAACACAAAAACAGTTGGGAAGATTTAGGTAAGGAAATGTTAGGAGAAGACAGGTGTGGAGGTCGGTCTGTCACTGAGGAAAAAGGGATGCAACGAAAATAATATCAATCCAAACTTATAAAAAAATTAACCAAATGGGAAATTGTAAAACCTACCAACAAGTCTTGTAGAGCGAGTCTTTGCATTCAGTATGTATCTAATTCTGAAACTGCAGTGCTTCAATGCTCTTTAAATGGTTATTGTCACCGGAAAATAAGGTGGCACTCCCGCGCCCACACGCTGTCAAGTACGCTTATTTTTATATTCTTTTATGCAGATGTTCATGGCTTGAAGAAATTGAAATAAACAACTTGAAAAAGCGTAGAAATAAACGTACACCGGCTGGCAAAAGAATTGGCAATCACCTTCCCTTATTGCTGAAGATGTTCTTGATAAAATCTAAGTATAATAGTGAAGGATTATCTGATGGTTACTTTATCAGTTTTTCAAGAAACTAATGCACGTGCACAAATTAAAACGCTTGTCGTTTTTCCTTTTTCTGTTCATTCTATTCTTTTTCTTAAGACGCTAGAGAATGTTTTCTTAAAGGGAAAACGTTCATATTACCAAAAACATTGGCATAATATAAAGTATAATTAACTCTATATGTTTTTCATATTCTTACCACTTCAGTAATATGTTTTGTGAGACCCGCTGGCATGTGTTATGTATTGAATAAAATGAATATATCCGGCATGACCGTTACTTGCATTATCTAGTGATGCTCAGTTTCTTGTTTTTCACTACTGGAAATCGAAAATCAATACTGGAGTGTATTTTGCACATTTTTGCACATTCATCCACTGATAGCAATTTTTATTATTGAAAAAAACAACACGATATTTTTCGTGGGCTCATTCGTCTCGACGCAAAACACCCACCAGCATAAGCTTTTTTTTTTTTAATCGAGAACGACTATTTGAGCGCACTTTTGATGGTCTTTATGATCAATAGCACACGCATGATATAGACCCCTTACAGCACGTCAGAATGCAGCTCAATTTGTAGGCGATAGGTTCCAATTCTTACACCAGATTGAAATTCTTTTGTTTTGTTTCCAAACTGAGCTGCTTAGACGTCAAGTGCAAGGGGGCCATTAAGATTAAGATTAAGTTTTTGTTTTTTTTTGAAATTTGTTTGTCATCAAGCTATTTTTCTCGGGGGGGGGGGGGGGGGGGGGAAATCCGAGCAATGATGTCATGATGTTGGAGACGCTTTCTTGTCACCAACACTGTACGTGATGAGTATAGTATAGTATCTAGACACACGAAGCACTTGACAGAAATGAGTGGGAGCCGGGTATCTTAGTAATATTTGTTACTCTTGGTCAATAGATAACGGCGCAGTAACATGTACAATCTAGCTTTGAATAGTTAGAAGGAGAATACCGAGAAACCAAAAATTTGCCGCCAGTACGTCAAACTCCCGACACATTCGTAAAAGCCGAGGCGTCGTATGGACTTCGGATCTGGCGATGATTAAGGGCGACCCCCCCTTTTATTGGTACGGAATGCGTAGGATAAAGTTTTAAGCCCGAAGGTATCAGGGGAGAGACTAGCCGGCCCTAGGCATACCTGCAGAGTACCTTAATTCTTTGCACTCTCTGCCATGCACGGAATCCATTGAAAATTTCTAGTGAAAAATAATCTAGTCTATCTGGTGCGCTTGTTTCAAGGCTTTTGATATGCTAAATATATTCTCAAGCATGTCAAGGCCTGGGTACTGGGATTACTATTTAGTACGAAATATAAATATAGCACTTTTTCATGGAATAAGTGTTTGTACTCTATTAAATAGTTTGTTGGGCCTACTTAATGCAATCTCTCCTACAATCAATGATTATCTTATTCAAAATATCAAAACGTAGAAGAAGAACTAAAAATCCAGATGTTTTTCAGGGCATTTAATCAAAAAGGGAAGATGATATATTCTGCCGGCTTATCTCACGCCGAGCCATGTTGCCAAATTCAAATTAAGATCTTTCTGCAAGTGAATCCCTACCGATCGATATAGGATTTATCAAAGGAAGATTTGATAGACTTCAGTATATTTGGCGATATTTGAATCCTATTTCGAGATTTTTACAAAGACGGATTATTAAACTAATTTTTACTCAATTTGTGACGTAACACGGCCGCCATATTTGATAATAATTTAATTTTAGACTTTAAAATATAGAGTTTCGCGCGCTGTGTGATTCACTTCGTCTTCGGTGAATAATTGTTAAATATTGACTTGTTTGTAATCTTCCAACAAAGCAGCCATTTGAATTTAATCAACGAAATAAAGACTTTATGTTTTGCTTGATTAGGAAACTATGGATCTTCGAATCAAAAGCTGTGTGAGATATCCTGTACAACATCCTTGATGAGACAGGAACATATTTATTGTTTTTTTCTCCAAATATAGTTTTGAAAATTATATTTGGAGAAAAAACTAATTAATAAAGATGTTCCTGTCCAAACAAACGTGTTGTTCAAGGAACTCATGAATCATTCCCACTCAGTGCACAAAAATATAGAAACGAACTGTTAATAATATATAATTATAGCATCGTACGAGGACTTATTGGCACGCAACAACAACAGCAATAATAATAATAATAATAATAATAATAATAATAATAATAATAATAATAATAATAATAATAACAATAATAATAATAATAATGATGATGATAATAATAATAACAATAATAACAATAATAATAATAATAATGATGATGATAATAGTAATCAAAAAAATATCAATGGAGAAAAAAGCCAAAAATTAATTGAAAATAATCAACTCAGTGTACAATTTTAATAGACATTGACTTTCGGGCTTTTGAGATTAAAATCGAAACAATTTTTTTCTCGAAGAATATCTACATGTTTACTCACTCAAAAATCAAGGTGCATACCGGCACGAGGCGATGTTTTATGCGACGTTGCAAAAATTAGAGATCGCACCGTGTGATAAAACCGTGTGACGTCGCAAAATGCAGAAACGAGTTTTACTTTTTCTACGTCTCGCGCGACGAACCTCACCGTGTAAACACAATACTCACGGGTGGTCACATGGTGCGATCTAGTTTTTGCGACGTCGCATGAAACCGGCGTCGCATTAAAAATTCGCATCGTGTGTCCGCATCTTAACCTTTTTTACATATCTTTTTTGCCTGGCGATTATCATCTGTAGGGTTTGTTGATTAGTTGATAACGGAGAAGAAAACTTATCTTTCAAAATTGCTTTTCTCTCCAGCTGTATTACAGTAATTGTCCTCTTGGTCCGTCAAAAATAATGATCATAATACATAGTAGTAGACACTAAATCCATGTTTGTTTTCTTTTGTTTTACTTTTACAATTGTTCAACATTGATACGAGGCCAAATAAAATCACTCTACCTTTGAAGGCGTTCGTAAACACCTCCAACCCTATGCAAGATGGCGTCTACCATAACTTTGATACAAGGTCAAATAAAATCACTCTACCTCTGAAGGCGTTCGTAAACACCTCCAACCCTATGCAAGATGGCGTCTACCATAACTTTGATACAAGGTCAAATAAAATCACTCTACCTTTGAAGGCGTTAAACACCTCCAACCCTATGCAAGATGGCGTCTACCATAACTTTGGGAATCCCCACGCTAGCTACATATTGCTTTCGAGCAGGATTAGCCCTCTAAAACTTAAAACAAAACCCGTCCCTCTTGTTCTTGTGCCCGCCATTCGTTTAATCTCGGCAGCCCTTTGCCGGCTGTAATAAATTATAGTCTATAAGCATAGTGACCAAGTCATTAGTATTATATTGCCATTTGGAGACAATCCGGCACCTGTATGTCATATGTACATACAGAATGGCAAGCACGAGTAAATGACACAAATTGTTACTAAAATGTCTTGTCAAATAGAAAAACTGAAGTGATAAGATAAGATATGATATTTCAAAGTCAAACGTCAATAGCTAAGTGGCCTTATTAAACTTTTTCATCCAAATCCTTTGATAAACCTTAGTAAAGAAAGGATTAAAGAGATTTCCTGATATTTCCTGATATTTTGTTTGTTTTGCGGGACTTTAATTCCAACGTTTACATGAAGTTTTTCTTAATCCTCGGCTGAGAAAACTACTAAGACACCTAGCAACTCGCGGCAGCTGGTTACTACCGGTCATACCTGACTCAAGTTGTATTAAAATCATGCCTAGTAAGCTCTGACTATCGGTACTTTCTTTTAAGATATAAAAGGGAAAAAATCTGTTAAAGCAAATAAGCAAATAAAGGTAGCCAAACTAGGAGAAAACCAATGGCGGGAAGCACGGGTGGTTTGTGTTGCTATAAATGCGTCGACTCTTAACGCTGTGGTCATGGTTTGTAGTGTTGAGTCTCTCTTGACGTGTGCTTCAAGAGTTTTTCTCCGGTTTTCCTATCTCCGCAAAAATCAATTTTTGGATTGCAATTTGACCAAGGAATGAACGCCACAGGTTCATTAGCTTCTGACTGTTACGGTTCCTACCCTCTTAAGATAAGGACAATCTTTGCAAACTTCTAAAAATACAACAAGAAAGACACTAATAACAAGAAAAACAAGAAAAACCTGTATCGAAAACCTGTATATTGAAAACCTGTATTGACTTTGGATATTCAGACACAGCAAACATGCAAGGAGCCTGACTATCTGATGAGTTAGTTGACCTATATAAATGTCGGCTTTATGACTCTACTGATCTGATAAAACTAAAAAGCGTAGAATGTACCCACGCTAAACATTTATTTACTAATGTCTTTTTACGCAAATAATATTTTCCTGAATGGAATAGCACTTAATGTATCAAATACTTGCTCTAATGAAGGATCGTTGTCTTTTGATGTCGAAGAGTGCTCGATCTAATGAATGAAGGACCGTGTTTTTTTTATGTTGATGTCTGGTCCTTCAATTAGCAAGGAAAAAGGAGGGGAAAGAATGAAGAGAAGAAAAAAGACTAAAAATGAATTGAAATGATGTGAAAAATGAAGACTGAAGAAGATACTGATGATACATGATGAGTACTAATGAGATGAGAGAAGTCCGATGAAAAGGGAGGGGATGTTATAAGCACAAAAACAGTAGCGGAAGAAAAAACAGAAAGTCAGAAGAAAGCCAAAGATAGGAAAAGAACATCAGCGTTGTTAAAACACCAAACAGGAAAGAGAAACACATAGTTTATCGATAAAAGCGAAAATACATAAATAAGTAACAGAGACGTATCACATTTCTCATTTTAGATTAAAATTGAATGAATTTAGATCTCCAGAGTCAGTCATCAATAATCGACCAATGAAAAAATAGAAAAACTAACAATTTAATATAGAAAAACTGATGTTCTTTGAGTTTCATGCGGTTAGAAATAACCACCAAAAGTGAACCATTTGTCAGGAAATGAATTCAAATATTTTGTTTTGTCAACCTATAAAATGACATTGAAATTTGAATTGAAATTTTCTTTAAATTAATAAGAAATAATAAAAAAAATATAACTGACCCTAAGCTACAAATTGAGCTTTTTTAGTCTTTAGAAAAATGTAGTTTTATATTCATTACTCATACAAATTTTCCAGAGCAAAATGAAAGGATTAATAGTTCATTCGTTGAGTCATTCTTTATATAGATAATACCAAGGGTTATGATTTGATAAATGAGACATTTTACAACATACCTTTCTGTAATACTAGATTAAATATCAAATATCATCCGCTAAGGTTGAAGTAGGAAAGCCTAGTGAAAAACATTATCAATACAGATGTTGTTGTAACTGAAATGACTCGCCTTTAGGGCGCGAAACACACTACGAATCGAACAATTGACATTCACTTCTTAATGAATTTTGATTCTAGCAAAAGCAATTTTAATTATCGACTTTAGTAAGATGATGAATTAGAGAAAAGGAACAATATCCATAAAAATACAAAAAGAAGTCTTGTTCTAAAGAAAGAATGAATGAACAAAAGAAAAGAAGAAATTGATAGAAAAAAGAAAAAAGAAAAAATTATTGGAAAGTATTAAGTACTACTATGTTCGGATAGTTTACGGCAAACCTTATTTATGGATATCTATGAGCATATTTAATTTATAATATACTTCTACAAAATGGCAAAAAAAAAATAAGAACTGATCATGGAGATGTGTGTCTACGAGAAGATCAAAGAGAAGAACAAATAATCGATCCCAGATATTTGCGTCAAGTAAATAAAGAGAAAAATTCTCAAGAACACTACTAGTTAGGACTGATTTTACCAGTATTTCCGTGAGGTCCAATACGCGATTCCACTTGCCTTTTTCTCGGCTTCTTCTTGTTTAACGGTGTCAAAGATAACTTTGAGAATCTGTCTCGATGAAAGCTTGAATGGAGTTAAATATTTGAACTTACCATTGATTTAACGCAGAGTGTTGCTAGTTGCGTTTGACGAGTGAAAACAATGGGACTGTCAGGTGATTTGGCACTGTTAGCCCGCAACTTGACATTTAAAAATTTTAATAATCAGTTGTATGAATAATATATCAGTTGCGACCACTGAAAACGGCTCTAGAACTGGTTTCCGCTTTAATCTCCTTTTTTGCTATTCACCCTTGATTAGATATCTACCTGCTGCAGATAATATTTTACGAGAGTACATGCAGAAGGTAGATAATTAACAATTAGTCCTCGAGTCCGAATGGTCTACGAGTCAATAGCCCATGAGGCCGAAGGCCGAATGGGCTATTGACTCGTAGGCCATGAGGGCGAGAGGTCTAATTGTTTTAGGGAATAAAAGTGGCAGTCATGTTGGATGGTGTTCACTATAGGTGGTACATGGTTTGGAATCACCCCTGGGGGAATAAAAGTGGCAGTCATGTTGGATGGTGTTCACTATAGGTGGTACATGGTTTGGAATCATCCCTGGGGGAATAAAAGTGGCAGTCATGTTGGATGGTGTTCACTATAGGTGGTACATGGTTTGGAATCATCCCTGGGGGAATAAAAGTGGCAGTCATGTTGGATGGTGTTCACTATAGGTGGTACATGGTTTGGAATCACCCCTGGGGGAATAAAAGTGGCAGTCATGTTGGATGGTGTTCACTATAGGTGGTACATGGTTTGGAATCACCCCTGGGGGAATAAAAGTGGCAGTCATGTTGGATGGTGTTCACTATAGGTGGTACATGGTTTGGAATCACCCCTGGGGGAATAAAAGTGGCAGTCATGTTGGATGGTGTTCACTATAGGTGGTACATGGTTTGGAATCATCCCTGGGGGAATAAAAGTGGCAGTCATGTTGGATGGTGTTCACTATAGGTGGTACATGGTTTGGAATCATCCCTGGGGGAATAAAAGTGGCAGTCATGTTGGATGGTGTTCACTATAGGTGGTACATGGTTTGGAATCATCCCTGGGGGAATAAAAGTGGCAGTCATGTTGGATGGTGTTCACTATAGGTGGTACATGGTTTGGAATCATTCCTGGGGGAATAAAAGTGGCAGTCATGTTGGATGGTGTTCACTATAGGTGGTGGTGGTACATGGTTTGGAATCATTCCTGGGGGAATAAAAGTGGCAGTCATGTTGGATGCTGTTCACTATAGGTGGTACATGGTTTGGAATCATCCCTGGGGGGATAAAAGTGGCAGTCATGTCGGATGGTGATCACTATTGGTAGTTATTCTCAATCTGGGAGTCAAAACTTTGAAAGGAATTCCATTCTATTTAGAATTAAATTTTTCCTCAGTTGATACATTTTATCGCTATTATTCTCCTATATACATTTGATCGGGGGAGAGACGCCAACATAAACTGTATTGTCGGCTCAGAATTTTTTAGTCGCCAATACAGGTTATAATGAGGGCGTTAGGAGAAAATATATTCTATTGGCCTTAGTTTGATAAATATTGCCACTACCATCTGCTACGCTTGTGTTCAGCAAAACTGAATTTGATAATTTAGTCTCTTATATGATCTTTTTTGACCGCATAGTTCAATGATCATGTTAATAAAACTATAAGAGTTCTGATAGGTATTTAGTGCGAGGCCTAAACAGGATGTACCGGTCAGCCGTAGTAGAACCTTCAAGTTCCCATATGTTCATATTCCACCGTTAACGTTACCAAAGTTTAATAATAATAGCTTAATATAGTTGTTTTCTTGGTCTGTTCTCACTGAAAATTATAGGATGTCTATAGGAAAAATAGGGACACTTAGGAAATAAGATATAGGAATAATAGGGGCACTTGAAGCCCTAGTCAACCATAATATATCATGATAATTGGTAAGATATCTTCAGTATAGACCTTTCCCGAATTCGCTTGAATAATCACGAAACAATGGTTTCAAATCGAGGTTGGCCTTGACGAATAAAAGAATCAAGTTCAGTCTCGACTCGAAACCATTGTTTCGTGATCATCCAAGCGAATTCGGGGAAGATTTATTTATCCGACCTTCTCTAGCAGGTGTCTGGGAAAGTATGGATCCATTACTAACACTTTCTGGTCGAAATTAATATCCCATTGATTGGTTTCATTTCACTTACGTTTGATAGGAAGATAGAAAATAAAACTAATTTCATTATCTAGATATATGTTTCAAGAGAATATTAAATATTTAAGTTATTATGAATATTTTAAGAGCTGCTCCATATAATTCAAACTATTTTCAATATTAGGAAAATATGGATTTTTAAAAACCCAATTCTTTCTTTCTTTCTTTCTTTCTCTTTCTTTCTTTCTATCATTCTTTTTTTCATTCCTCCTCTTTCTATCTTTTTTTTATACTTTCTATCTCTTGCCGATGATCTTAAATTTTTTAGTTATCAGCTTACTTCAAATTCGCTTTTCACGCTTTCCTTCTATGATCAGAAGTCATCAGAGCATTTGACTGTCAAAATACACATCCAGAAAATTCCTTCCACGATCACAATCCAACCCTTTTTCTTTATCAGACGAATCTTGGTGAAGTGCGTGTATTGCCTGTTGATGCTATCTGACTCGTTATTTCATAGCTAGCTCCCTTATAACCAAAAGATAAGAGAACATTATTGGCCTGAAGAACCCCGGGTGTTTTTTAATAACAGTTTCAGTTCGACAGACATCTTTGAATCCATTTGCGGACAGCTAGAATCTACGCCTTAATGAAAACTATATTTTTCAGATACGAAACGGTGCATTAGAAATACGTTCGGTTGCTTAGTTACAAGCAACTTTCTCTATAGCTAATCTGGAAAAAATACGGTCAATTTACACAACAACGAACGAATGAATGAAACGAATGAGTGAATGGCTCTTACTTTTCATTTACACGCTCGTCTCAACGAAAGAATTCATAGCGAATGGTGTAGATTAATTGTAACTGAACTGATATTGTGGATCTCTGCTATCTGAGATGTCTTAGCAGATCTATAGATCTGTATCTGTTCTAAATGACAAGATCAAGTCTGTCTTTGATGCTAATGTTGTAGTCGAGTCTAGACTTTATCTCAGTTAGATATATAATAGAAATATAATAGAAATATCCCAGTTAAAGAAAGAGTTGAGAATGAATGAGTGAATGAATGAATGAAATAAAGGATGGATGGATGGATGGATGGATGAATCAGGATGAATCAGGATGGATAGATGGATGGATGGATGGATGAATGAGTGCGTGAATGAATGGATGGATGGATGGATGATCTAATCTTAATCATCCTCCATCATATGATAATCTTTAAACTGTACGTGATTATTGTTAACTGTATTTCATAAATAAGTGATGTCGTCAAAAAACCGGAACCCAATATCATGAATGATCTGTACTGACCTCATGCCGAATGGGATCACACAGTTTCTGATAATCATCTCTAGACATGACCTATTCTTCATATCTTTTTCATCTCAAAATAAACATTTCCTTCCATTAAGCGATAGTAGCATGTGCCATCATGTATCATCATCATCATGTATCATTATTATCATGTATCATTTAACACTTATTGGCAAGGAACGAGGGAAGGCAGTGTGTTTTGTGGTCCCGAAACGACAATGTTTCCCGAGAAGTAGCAGAGGGTAACATCGCAGTCGAGGGACCACATGTATCATCATCATCATGTATCATCATCATCATGTATCATCATCATGCATCATCATCATCGTCATGTATCATCATCATCATGTATCATCATCATCATGTATCATCATCATCATCATGTATCATCATCATCATCATCATGTATCATCATCATCATGTATCATCATCATCATGTATCATCATCATCCGTGTATCATCATCATCATCATGTATCATCATCATTATCATGCATCAAAACGGAATAGAAATAATAAACCTATTACAATAAAGATCGATTGGACTTGAATATGCAAGGACAAAAAAAAAAAAAAGAGGTCTTGACTGCTGCAATAGCATAATTTATGATATGGACTCGCTGTCGTTCAACTTGAAAAACTCCAACGCAATCAGAACACATCACCTATAGAATCATCGCCTGGGTGAAAAAAACATGATCACATATCACCTATACTGGCTAACAGTTGAAAAGAGAATTATTTTCAAGATCAAGCGCAAGAGCATATCTTTGAGACTGACCTATAAACCAAACAGGCCTATAAATTATTCAGCTAGTAATATCCTGAACATTCCCAAGTAAAGAACCAAGACTTGTGGTGATCGACACTTTTTTTGTGGCCTTTCCTAAATTATGGAACACTTTACCCGATGGCATAAAAAGGCCAGAAACCCTGAATACTTTCGAATCAAGACTCAAAAATCATTTATTTATTTATTAGTTTCTACTCTTCTCTGGCATAATCTACTTAATTTATTGATATATTCATTTACAAGTCTAAGAATAGGTATTTTATTTCATCTTTTTATTTTGTATTAGTTATATTTTCGTTTTTAAATTTTTACACTAGTTACCTTTGTAAATAAAACAGAGACTTTATGGGGTGCTATAATCCTATTATTATTATCATTATTATTATTATTATCATCATGTATCATCCTCACCAAAACGTATCATCATCATCATCATCATCATTATCATGTATCATCATTATCATCGTCATCATGTGTCATCATCATCATGTATCATCATCATCATGTATCATCATCATGTATCATCATCATCATCATGATGTATCATCATCATCATCATCATCACATCATCATCATGTATCATCATCATCATCATCATCATTATCATCATCATCATCATTATCATCATCATCATCATCAAGTAACATTATCGTCATCATGTATCATCATCACCCCCAATATCATGACAAATGTTCTGTTATAAAGTGTTTGCACTTAATATTAGAACATTGTAGTTATAGAAAGTAGGTAGAATGTCTGCTAAAATGGATTTCAACTGGCTTTAACAGCAATTGAAAGTACTAGTCCAAAATTTCAAGTTATGCAAGTGTATATTTCACGCGCGCAAAAACGTTCGTGCCACCAGAAACAATTTTTTTCACGGCACAGCGGGTTGTACTAGAAATCGTCGCACTTAACGAATTTCGCTGGGATCCAAAAGCATTCCAACTGTTACCCTAGCTGAGTTGTTTAGTACGCTGCCTTCGAACGCTAGAGGTCCACGATTCGATCCTCAGGATCCGGCTGCACGTCTATTTCGATTTCTCTCTCATCTGTGTAGCTTCAGCTTTAAGTACCCTTAAAACAGAGTACTAATGGAGAGAGGGGGTAAAGTGCGCTCCATACCAGCCACGTAGCTGAAGGAATTACCGGCGTTAAATAAACTTACTTTACGTTTTTCCTTTTTCAGCAGAGACAAGTGGTGCGCTTAGCAAACTTCCTTTTTCTGTCATTGGTTTTTGACTCTTTACTGATTTTTGATTTGTGTGTTTCATAGTGTAAGTAGTGTTGTGCGGGTTTTGTAACCATTTGTCGTAGTTTGGTTGAACTGTCAATACTTGAGTTAGCGGTTCTATTTATAGCCATATCACAAGTCGTCCAACATATGCTTCTACATCATCGATATAAATGCGTTCCTTGGCGCCAAATACATGCTGAATGAAAATAGTGTATCTTCATATCACACAAATACGCCGGCTTTGACTTCCCTCTAAGAAAAATCTTCCCTATTTCTTGTTAATCACCACAACAAATATCAACTAGTCATTGGCACGCAAAAACTGAAACTCCCCGACCTACCAACCGCAGAAAGTGGAATTCGTATTTTCGCTGTTCCTAATGAACTCGGTCAGTTTTGTGTCAATGGGATATCCACAATGCATCGCTAATGTTATATACAATTTTTGACATCGGCTTACAGAAAACCAATCGTAGCTAGTACCAACAACAGGTAGATTTGATATTAAGAACAGGCACGGTTCGTTAGCAGTTATCTACTAAACTGACATTCGATTAAATTCTCGTCAAACAGGTTTAGTGTGGTGATATATAGTGACAGTACATGACAATTACAGCATTGGAAAAACATATCATGTAAACGCATATGGTTAAGCAAAGATTTGTGCTCGCACATGACCTTGAGAGCTAGGGTTCTTTCTTGCAGTTTATTGATATTGGTGCCCATAGCAAACCTTTCACGAAGTCTACGACGCAGTGAGCAGTATAGACTGCTTGCCGCTAGATAACAACTTTTAAGTTAACACTATGAAACCGCGTATCAATAATTATCAGACTCTTTCTTCTGTTTATTCCATGACAGAATGTAAGAGATCTTAGTTAGTATAGTATGAACAAAGCTTACCTCTATGCAGACGTTAATTCCTCAGTGAATCGTCGATCACCATGCAGTCTAAACCTTTAGCAAAGTGTCTTAGTATCATCCGAAGGTCTTACAGTTCGTACCGCCTTTTATCTGATTGACACCCAGGTATGACGTCACGTTTGGTGCCCGGATGTATAACACGAACCGTATTTTCTTAGGGAAACGCGCCTTCAGGGTTTATTCAATAGTCCTTTTAAAATCCAAACATTATTTTTTTCTAATACAACAAGCAGTTTTAACTTTTATGCTATGATCTTTGATCCCCGGAAGTTTTGGGTTCATTCAAAGGCACACGTTTTGCTGCAAAATCTGATTCCTTATTCTGAACTGATTTTCTTTAAAATTTCATTCCCGGGGAGTTCGTGAATGGCAGAGATTCCTGATTTTAATTCCTGATCTTATATACATAATTGTACTTAAAAGTTACACATAACTAGTCTTTCCCTGATCACTGTCAGTAAAACAGCTTTTCATGATCAGTTTTACACTCTGTCATATCGTGGGTTCAGTTATCATTGATTTATGTACAACTGGAGACTGTCCAAAATGTCCGTGAATTTCAAGAATCTGAGGAGAACAATCACTGCTTGAAAGTTAATACGCATTCAAAGGTATAGAGAATAATGAATCATATTTATATTTTCATAACGAGAATGCAAGATCCAAAGAAAGAAAAACAAACTCAGATGTCTATCAATGTTTTTTTCTACCAAATTTTTGAACATTTTGGCGGATCACATCCGGGGATCTATTGTGCCGACAATTGATGAAAAATAAGCAGTCGCCTTTTTATCAAGACCGGATTCCAGCATAAGCTAGCATGTTGTAACAAATGGTTTTTGCATTATGTGTCATAAATAATATCATCTTATCAACTATCAAAACATTTTATTTTCATTAGTGGTTTGTGTTAGTTAATTCACAAGAAAATAACGCAACAAAAGCCATGGTGGTTGCGGTAACTAATGACACTGCTTTGAACCAGAATGACAGCTACTAGCTAAAGATAGAAACAAAAACTATCACTATTCAACGCCCCTGTACTGAGTTTCTCCAGTCCCGCATTTATATGCAATACTGATTTGTTGTATCGTTTCAAAACGGTTTAAATTCAAAATCTTCAAATTTTGTCGATACAGTCGTATACCTTCCCTGTTCATGGCTCAGTAATCAAAGTCAGGAGTATGGTAGCTGCTAACTCATAGATTAAATTCGAATTTAGTTACTAATAGACTTGAATAGAGAGGTCAACTGAGGTCTTTGTGCTCTGGATACGTATTAAGAGAATAAACGTTGTAAATATTTTTTTACTAAGAGTTTTTGTGCTCTAAGTTTCTTTTAAGTGGTTAGGTTTTGCGGAGGGAGGGAAAGCGGAGAACCGGAAAAAAACCCTCAAATCACGGGAGAGACCTGACTCTGAAAAAATACCTTCTTTATCAAATAAAGAAGCAATGAAATACGACCTCTAGATATCACTAGATATCAAAAGTACGTACCAATGTAAACATAACATTTATTTTCTTTACCTGACCTACAAATCATTTGTGCCCAGACAATCTCTCTCTACTTGAACAGGTCATTGAGGTTACTCTTTGATCGAGCGAACACAGCAACGAATAACTGAAGTAATGGAGAAATGGGAGAAAGGGAAGAAAGAAAGAAAGAAAGAAAGAAAGAAAGAAAGAAAGAAAGAAAGAAAAAATTTGAACTCGATGAATAAGCGAATACTAAACGAACCAGAAATGAACGAGTTAACAAATGCTCGAAAGAACCGATTGAACGAATGAATAAGAAACAATTGAGCAAATAAATGAATGAATAAACGAATAGATGAATCAATGAATGAACGAAAAGAAACAAGGAGTGAAAGAAAAGTTATGCATTTACCTAGAATATTTATCAGCAAAAACAGGATACATTATTGTATCGGGCATTCAAAAAATTCCAGTGCCCTCAATGCAGTGGGAATATAACGACATTCCTCCTTCGAGGATAACATCTTTTATTTGTCCGTGTATGTTTTTGTTCAAGCTTCGATCACTCGTGCGTTTTGGAATTTCTTTATTTTTTGCATAAGAAAATTGAATAACTTAGTAGTCCTGAAAGGGTCGAGCTCCAGTTCGGTGAGAAACTTAGATCTTCGGTTCGCGAAGGACATTAATTAACCTTCATAACCGCTGATATTGTCCAATATTGTATTACAAGCCGAGATGAAAGCTTAAGAAGAATAGTGCGGGAAGCGTTCGAGAAACTGTGTAACAGAAACCTAAGCCGTAAATGTGCAGATACTTAACCCACGCTGTGATTTGACGTGTCTTTGCTTCAAGGATCGCTTGATAACAGACTCGTAAATCTATTAGTTGATAAGTGGAAAGACACGCAGAGGCGAGTAAGTAGAGTATGGAAGGAGTGACGCCAAAGCATCCAAGAGTAGAGTGAAGGTAAGTGTTTTATTGACCTAAATTATCATAATAATCATTAATGCTAAAATAATTGAATAGAAGCGTATTTTCTCTTGATTACAGTTTATAGTCGAGTCGTTCGAGAAATAAGTACTCAATAGTTTCTTTATATTAAGATTTTCATTCTTATAAATGTACCATACGAATCTCTATTAGGAAGTAGAGACTCCTTTCACGTGACGTAAAAGCAGCTCAATTTGTAGGACAAAACAATAGGTTCCAATTCTCAGGAGATTTTAAGATATTCTTTTGTTTTGTCCTCCAAATTGAGCTGCGTTCACGTCACGTGAAAGGAAACATATACCCGATGTCTTCTATCTGAGATGAATCAAGCGCTTCATCCCTATATGCTATTATCTGTGCGCATGATGATGCGTGTATTGCTATTGCAGTGAGGAAAAAAATGATAAAAGAGAGATAAAATATAGATACTACTAATAATGTAGTAATAATGCTTTATAGATAGTACTAATAATGTAGTAATAATGCTTTATAGATAGTACTAATAATGTAGTAATAATGCTTTATAGATAGCACTAATAATGTAGTAATAATGCTTTATAGATAGTACTAATAATGTAGTAATATTGCATATAGATAGTACTAATAATGTAGTTATATAATAATGCTTTATAGATAGTACTAATAATGTAGTGATAATGCTTTATAAATAGTACTACTGAATAATGTAGTTATAATAATGCTTTATAGATAGTACTAATAATGTAGTAATAATGCTTTATAGATAGTACTAATAATGTGATAATAATGCTTTATAGATAGTACTAATAATGTAGTAATAATGCTTTATAGATAGTTCTAATAATGTGATAATAATGCTTTATAGATAGTACTAATAATGTAGTAATAATGCTTTATAGATAGTACTAATAATGTGATAATAATGCTTTATAGATAGTACTAATAATGTAGTAATAATGCTTTATAGATAGTTCTAATAATGTGATAATAATGCTTTATAGATAGTACTAATAATGTAGTAATAATGCTTTATAGATAGTACTAATAATGTGATAATAATGCTTTATAGATAGTACTAATAATGTGATAATAATGCTTTATAGATAGTACTAATAATGTAGTAATAATGCTTTATAGATAGTACTAATAATGTGATAATAATGCTTTATAGATAGTACTAATAATGTGATAATAATGCTTTATAGATAGTACTAGCCGCCCATATACTAATGTACTATACCTACTTCTTTTTTTAACTTTGTTAAGTAGACACTCTACACGGAATAAATCACCATCTCAGTACTACTTGACAAGTTTAAGAGCTTCATAATCAAAATTTACTAAAAAAATCTCTAGTAGATGTTAGCTTAGGACCGGCACTTTCCGAAAAAGACACATTTATTTTATTACCTATATTAAGTAAAGCAAATAATAAGAAAGGAAGATAAGAGTAATTGAAATTTTGATTCCAAAATATTTTGGAAGATTAATGAATAATTTATCATGATTGGCTGTGTTTAAAGCTAAAACACCAGCCATAGGATAGCGCTAGCTGTGTTGCCATAGCCGACAGCTTATAAATTTAGCAAAAGAATTTTTCTTTTCGTAATTTGTAATGTCTTAGAGCAGATCTAGATTTCGTATGAGTCCTCTATGTTACGTGATCCTCTTGGAGATTGCTGCTAACCACTGATCTACATCGTCCTGTGAAGAGCATTAACTTTTGTTGTATATACAGCTATTTAAAAAAAAAATAAAAAAAAGTTGAATACTGAATAGTGCATTCCAAGACCGTAATAATATTCTAAAGTAAAATAAATAATAATTATGTATTCTATTTTTAGTGCATTCCATCTGAAACAATACACTAGCTTTTTATTTCAAATTAATGAGACCCACATTGCCCTTTGGTCTTGAATGCACTTTTCAGTATTCAGTATTCAAGGTTTTTTGAAATGGCTGTATCAAAGAATAAGAAAATAATCTGTCTATATCTACACCAGCTTTTATCGTGATATTGTCCGGTAGTAAAGGTAGCATACTGGGCCCGGCAAGCATAGCTGTGTCACGGAACTCATTATTGTCTAATCTAAAGATCCCCTGCTAAGAAAGCTGTTAGGATTTTATAATGAACGATCCTTTATCATGGATAACAGCAACAATTGAAAAAAAAAAAGGTTTCGAGATGTGGATTAAGGGTTCTTCTGAATGATTCCATGTTAAAAATGCAGTGTTAATAAATAATATATCACTGTCTTTCTCTACATAAGCACCTCTTTATTCATTTTTTTTTAATCACCCTAGCAAGCTGATAAGAATTTCCTTGTCTGGCCTCATAAAAATGACTTTTTTCAACCATCATTTTCTTCTCGTTTACGCTTGTTGTGATACGATACGCCCTTGTTTCATTAGTGACCAGAATATCAAATGTTTAGTAACAGATTGATTGAGGAAGTTTGATCCTTCAGTCATTGGCGCACAAAAGAACCTTCCAATACGAGTGTCGTCTAGCAGTCTAGGAAGCTTGTCTCCTTATATCTTTAGCTCGCTCGAGAGCAGCATATGAATTACTTATTAACGTTTACTCTTGTGGCAAAGTTATCTCAGTTATTCACAAAATCATTTGAATAAAACTAGTGAATTAAAAGAGAAAATAATTATTTTCTGTTTGTTAACCTATAAATCATTTGAAGAATGTTGTGAATTTATGACCAGAGGTTTGTGCCAGATGGCAATGGCTGTTCCACCAAACGTTTTGTTTAATTTGCTGCTAGAACCATTTCCTAAATTAAACTTTCTCTCCGACATGAGGTCTACAAGAAACTCCAAAAACAATCTATCATTTGCTGAGTGGTTCTTTTGAAAAACTAATTTGCTGTTTGATAAAATTTTATAATTTGAGAGTAGGAGCTTAGCTTTGTCAAGATTGGACTCGCAAAAAAAAAGAGGAAGAAGAAAAATAAAAAAAGAGACAGAGATGGGGGGGATGGGGCGGGGAGAGATTGAGAGAGAGAGAAAGAAATAATCATCTAAAATATTATAATTAAAAATTAGTCACCATATCATAAGGTCGATAAGTTTATTGAACAAAGTTGGTTTGTCGAAGTTTATTCAGTTTATTTTCTGATACTGAAAGTCTTAAATTATCACTTTATGCTTAGATTGTAAGCATCAATATGTATCTTATCAAGGGCGGCGGAAGCGAGGAGGGGGGGGGGGACACTGGCCCCCCACTTATTGTAGCACCCCCTCCCCCCCAATGATTTTCAGCTTCCACCGGCACTGGTGATAAAGACGTTTTATTATTAGTTTGTATCTTCAATTTCATATCCCCAGCGCTTCACATAATAAGTTCTAGCTTACCATGATAAACTCTAGCCACAGATATTGGGTGATTTTATCTACACTTTAATGAAAAAGAGAGTATTAGTGGCTGAGCAAATTCGCAAATAAAGTTGGTAAACGATAAGGAAATGTGAGATAAAGAATGGCATTTTGTTAAAAATGAACTGAAAATGGAACGAACGGTAAAGAGGGAAAAAGAGAAATGAAAGATAGAAAAAAAAAGGAAGAAAGAAAGAAAGAAAGGAAGAAAAGAAGGAAGGAAAGAAGGAAGGAAAGAAGGAAGGAATGAAGGAAGAAAGAACCATGGCAAATAGACCAGGTGTTTTAATTCCTAACTGAATGAAACAAAACCCATAGCTCAATATTCGCCTGATTAGGCCTTTTTCTCTCTCCAAGTGATGCGTAGTAATGAGAAACCAATTAATCTCCCGAACTCCCACCAGATTAGATATACCATCTTTAGCAGGGGGTTAGTGAAAACTGGGTCTTATCACAAAGACATTTTCTAAAGTACTTTTTAACAACTGAGTCTTGCAAAAACCCTAGTCAATATATGATATATATATATATATATATATATAAGTATGATTCTTCGTATTTTAAACTGAGCTCTATTAAATATATATCTATAAGCTTTCTTAGACATTAAGTTAGAAATGATTTTATGACAATGTCGGATTTCTCCTCTACTTTATTGCTCAGAATCCCCAGCCCGACAGCCTCGAAGGAAAACAAAATGATGTACAAAAAACTTTTTAATATAAAATATGTAGGATATTATTCTGAATGGTAGTTCCTGATTTTTTGCTCAGAACTGAGCTTAAAGTGGAAGACAAATTTTGCTCAAGGGTTATTATTTTATGGTTTCTCTTTCAAGTCTTAATTCAAACTGAAAAATCCTCTTTTATTCTAGGCCATTAGCTCTAGATATTCATTTAGTCTAAAACGAACTTCCATGTGAACAGTGCTGTGTCTGGCGCAAGACGCTGTCAGGTTTATTCTTCTAAATTGGTCGAAATTCTATTTTGTTTTTATCTTATTTTACATCATTAATTATCTTGACATCGAAAAAGACAAATCCAGGAACTTCGTATATACTTCAACTCCGAAAAAAACCCTCAATTTAACCGATTAGTTCCCAAGAACTATTTATAGTATTGTGTAATTCCTTACCTAAGCTTCTTGGGAGAAAAAAGGATGCAATTTCAAATATTTATCAGCTTACCGTCGAATCTTCAAGGACTCCAGGATCCGATGTTGACAGCGCAACGACTTTGACGAACTAACTGAACTATCTGAATACTTAGGAAGAATATAAGCTTGTTACTGAGTTGTCCCTATAGGGGGTATAAGGAATACTCATTGTCTACAGCCCTGATATGTTTTGTGTAGTATCGATATAATTTGAAGTTGAATATCTAACCCGCTGGCGTGTAGACGAAATAGGTCTGCACAATATAGATAAGAATGAAGTGCACCAACATGTAGATAAGAATGAAGTGCACCAACATGTTTATAAGTAGTCTGTTGTATAGTAATGGACAAATGATAAAAATGGGCATATTCGTAGTTACCAGTTCTTGTTTTTGTTTCACGATTTCATTTCATTTTGGAAAATCATGCTCAAACTAGCTTAAAGGAAGTCAGGATGTGTTTTTTTAAAAGTCCTTTTTTCCCCTTTCTATTTTAGACTGTGGGCGTTAAAATACACTGCTGAGTATGTAATAATATGGAATTTTACCCACGCAGAAAAAAAAAACAGCATTTTATTCCTATCTTCTATCCCAATAACTGGAGGGTTAATACTTTTAAATTTCCCAAATGAAGAGTTAGGAGAGTAATGTTTGATTTTGCCGCGTCTTAATGAGATTAACATTTTGTGAGCTTAAGTTGGAACTTTAAAATATTAATAAATACTTTCATTTGGTTCACCTAATTACGTACTCCAGGGGACATTCTTGACAACTTGTTCTGCTTGAAACAACCAATGTCGTTAACAAATTCAATACTAATTGCAGCTAATGTTGCTGGTAGACAAAGTTTACTAAGATGAAAATGAAAAGTATAGAGAAAAAAATAATACGTTTTTTTTTTCTTGGCATATATTCTTCCATGTCTGAGTGAACCTCCAGAAACAGGAAGAGCCATTCTTTGGATAAGTCTTCCTTCAAACTCTTCAACTAAGTACTGAATATGAAGCACCCCGTTATATATATTTAGCTTCAGGGATGAAGAGGGGCATTTTAGTGAAATGTTATTTCCTGCACATGTGATACCGCTCTAGATGATGAAGTAGAACTTCAGTATAGTGTTCCGCTGAAAACCGGTCATTCTGTGAAACACGGCTGTTTATAAACTTACCTCTATTCGAAGCTAAGGTTGCT
>JALHLI010000013.1:6885059-7010059 GCA_023349425.1 Anthopleura sola
CCTCACGAAACTTTACAGTAATCTTAAAGTGCTACTTGGACGAAAATCGCTGCGAAATTGAAACTCTTTCATTTGAGCTGAAACTTTGCTTTACATTAAAAATGACTCACGGAAATATCTTTCTGATATATTAAAAAAGGGTCAAAATTTTACGGTTTCTTTTCGTCCGCCATTAATCCCTTGTTACAAACAGCTGATCTGTGAAAAAATATCAGCCAATGAGAATCGAGAAAATTTGCAAAACTGAGGTGTCATCCTTAGTAGCCCGGCGACTCGGGAAATGGTTATTTCTTTGCTTTGTTTTCCCACTCAATAATAAGTATCTTAGTAAATATGCATAAAAAATATCAAAAATCTCTCCCGAAAATCTAAGTTTATCTCAGATTTAAAATTTCATAAATCAATTTTCGCAGGCTTCATGACACCTTAGTTTAGCAGTGACGTAGCTGGAAGCATTCGGCTCCAGAAGAATTGGTCGTCAGGGCTATGACGTCATACATTCAACCCATGATTTGATAAGGTATCTAATATTAAAAAAAAAACTATTTAGATTGATTCGTTTCACGATAAACTCCAGGAAATCAAACGAGAAATGTATGGTCAAAGCGACGCTAAAATGAGTGGGCTGCATGTATGACGTCACATAATGTGCATAATAACTCTTTGGCCGTGAGACAAACAAATTAATGGCGGGAAAAAAGAAACCATAAAATTTTAGTGCTTTTCTTTCGAATATCAGAAAGATATTTCAGTGAGTGATTATGAATGTATCAAAGATTATTTCAGCAAAGGTCAGCTCGAATGAAAGAGTTAATTTTGGAAAGATTTTTGTCAAAATACTCGATAGTTTCTTGTAAAAAAAAGACAATAAAACTCAAGGGATTGACATGTGATCTGAAATGAATTACAATGAATTAAGTTTCTTCGTCTTCTGTTACGTTAATTTAGAATCTCGTGACTACCTCGAGCTGCATGGGATTATGGGCTGAATTTGGAAATGCGAGAAGACGGGATTTTTTTATTTATCTAATCCCCACAATCCTTTGCACTACCACAAGGTTACCAGTCTTCCAAGTTCCGAATCCGGAACAGGGCGAAATTCTCTGAAGCAACAAACATACGCGAAGGAACATTGTATTCGTTACTAATAGTTTAATACGTATATCGAGGTCAGGGTTTAATTGACTAGAATACCGTTAGCAAATCATCTCAACTCAATCCTTTGGCTGCATTTAACGTCATAGCCACCATGTTTTCTCATTAGCTTTTCTTGTTAGATCAACCAAGATGGCGGCTGTTTCTTTGTTATTCTTATCTTAAGGGATTTGAGTGTCGTGTTTGCACCCTAACAATTCACTAACGCATCGGATATACGTAGTGTAAGATAAACACATTTACAAAAATGCTTTTTGATTGCTAATAGCGTAGTAAGAATTGCCCTATATCACTGTGACGTCACAGCTTGTTTACATGGACAAGAATAACAGAAATTTAGGCTAAATCTTTCTTTTGGGAGATTTAGTGTAATATTTAGCTGCTCTCACTTTCCACTATAACATAAACCAAATGTTATTGTGATTTCATTTGTTTTGCTGCTATTTTGCCCCCTCTGGCGACCATGATCCTTAGCGTTAACACAATTAATTAGTTTTGATTTGACGTCATAGTGCAATAGGACAATTAAGTCTAGACATTATCGTTGGATGATATTTCGGATGGTCTCCACCGTCCATCTTCAGACGATGAACGAGTTAAGTAATTTACAGAGGAATGCATGCTAATGCAACTGCTTAAGAGGCTGTAACGTACTGATTGTCCCTTTGCATTTAGATAGCACTTTTTCTTCTATGAGTATTGAATAGATTTACAAACACGAAATTAAAATGCATAAGAAGCACTTCATATTCCTGCGAGAAAAGTGTGATTTTCTCGTAAGCATTGTTCTTAAAAATAATTTTTCGAGTGGTCTGTAGGGAACATTATCCTGGATAAAACGTTTTAGTCTCTAAGATAAGTGTAGAAGAATCGTTATTAACAGTGTTTGAGCACATGGAAAGTTTTCAGTACAGGTTCATCTGCCTTTTATTTAGATTATCGATCATCTTGTTTGAGGTTAAAAACTTCCCTCCCCACCCCCCAAAGGCATGCACCAATGGAAATTCACCTTAAAACTGCCATTGACCCTTTGCGCTAGTATCCTGCAATATGGGTGTCAAAACAAAAGGCTTCCCTTGTATTGAGGATAGACCAAATCAGCCAACGAGTTGCTATGCACGTTTCCACCCAATTTAAGGCCTCTGCGGAATAAGATTCATTGTGTTTTGTATTTCAATATTTCAATTTATTCGAAAAAAAGTTCTTATTCCCAGAGGTTTTGAATTGGATGGAAACGTGCATAGCAACGCGTACATAGCAACGCGTTAGCATATCAAATTTATTGAAATAGTTTTAAATGTTAATATTTTTTTATCGTTTTGACACCCAGGTAGAGATATCTAGTGCAAGGGGTTTATAGATAGTATCTATGTGGTCAATTGGTATTAATCTTTGTAATAATAATAATAATAATAATAATAATAATAATAATAATGATTTTTTTAAATGATTATCTCAATTTTTCAAAAAATTATAATGATAATAATATCAATAATAATGAAATAATAATAACAATAATAATATAATGATATAATAATAATATAATAGTATTTATTTATTTGTCTGCTTATTTATTAAAAAACAACAAGCGTCGAGGATTGAGCTCAACACAACTGGTTTTTCCATTTCTTTCTTTACTAGATGGTTTTTGCGATCCATTCCCAGTAGCAGTTAATTCAATTTCTCTTAATGAGAAAGTTTTTGCAGTTTGCGATGTTGAGGTGATGAGTAGTTTTTTCCGCCATGCACAGAAGATTTTTCGTATGTAGTAACGGTAGCTCTCGTGAAGCGCGATGCACAAGCAGGGATTTATACCGCAGTTGGAAAGAAACAGTAAATGAGCAATAAACGCAAAACTCCATGCCCCACACGGAAGACTGCCATCCCAAATATAATAAGACAGTATTGCGAGTATGAAGATGGGAATAGTACTTAACAAAAACACTGTTACCAAGACAATGACTTTACGAAAGACCCGGATGTCTTCTTTTCTCCTTTGCTTGCGTACTTGTGATGTTTGAGCGGATAGACTTTGTTTTGTCTTGAGAGAAATAACAAGCCATGAGTATAAGACCATCATAAGGAACACTGGAATACAAAATACGAAGATTAAGATGATCGTAAAATAAGCTTTACTTGACGTCATATTATCTAACGGTGACCAGTCGATCACACAAAAGTTGGTGCCTTTAATTTGATCAACCTTGTGAATGTACAAGTTCGGTGAGTGAAGTAGGAAGCTAAACACCCATATGAGAGCTATAATGTACTTTCTACGAGCTGCTGATATGGGTGACCGACGAAGAGAATAGACTATTGCCCAGAAACGGTCTACAGCGATAACAGCATGGCTTATGATTGAAATACAAACAGAAAAATCTGTGAAGAAGAAGCAAAATTTGCATAAGAAGCTTCCAAATATCCCATCAATGAGCCAGATTCGTGGCTGGATGTAAAGTTCGACGAGAATTCGAGGTATAACGACAACAGCGATGAAGATGTCCGATGCTGCCATGTTGGCAATGAAGATGTTGGTTGTTCGTCTCATGTTTTTCTTCTTGTAAACGATGATTATTATAAATAAGTTCCCAAGAAACGCAGCCACCATGATTAGCAGCAGTAGTACTGTCTTGAACGCTTTGACAACCATTGTATCAGTGAAGCTTGCGGAACAATTCATGCGGGCAGCTCCCTTGGTCGGTAGATACGTGGTGTTGTTCAATAACAAGTGCCTCATTATTTTCAGTTCCACACAAGCCGAGCTCTTCGTTCAGCCTTGTTTAAACTAAAGAATGAAATACACTTCTGTAAGTATGGAGAACAGTAGCCAATATCTACAGAACTATTTTCTTGTTCTTATATATTCAAATTCATTTGAGATGCAAATGAAATGTAAAAGATTAACGCCCAATCATCAAAAACTACCGTTCATGCTCTTATAGTCCGGTTTTTCCTTTGAGTGGTTTATTATTCTTATTTTTTAAGCCACCGCCAACGAGACAGTCGATCACTGCTTTTCCGCGTCATGTATCCGCCAGCCATAATTGATTAAATAAGATCATAAACTCATCTATATACTGACTTAGATAAGAAAGGTCTGGCAAGTATGGTCCAGTTTTAGTGACAATTTAATGTTGCAATTTACACTGGAAAAATAGTGTGTTTTTTTACTTTATTTTTGACAACTCTCAAGGAATAACTCGGATAAAAATGCTTAAAAACCACTTGTACTCAGACCAACTTCATTAATTTAGGGGAAAAGGAAACTAAAGATAAATACAATTAACATTAACTATACACCAAAAAGACTCGCGTTCAAATGGTGGCAACCCAATATGTTAACGTAATGGACACACACTACTTTTGATATAGAAGACAGAAAAACTTACGCATGCGCAATGCTGATCACCTGCGTATATAGCTCGGTTTTCAGCTACTGCTATCAACCAAAATCACCCGTGCTTCTTGTGATTCATAAAGAGATAGAACCTTCATAATAATAATAGTTGGATGAGTCGACAATGGTTGTGGTCGTTGGTAAAATATCTATGTAGTTAACTTTATATGTAGATAGTGGTTGGTGCAGCTCATATGTTGCAAGCGAGGGCTACAACTGACCTTGATGTGCTATCTATCTAGTTTTCTAGCATTTATGGCAAACGCAGAATTATCATATAGTATTTAATCAAGATGACGCCCAACGTGAGCTTCACTGACATCTAGCTTCCTTATTGGTTGATTAACTTAATGAATATTTATTGCTAGTTCTCAGTTCCCCAGGAGGAATCCCAATCAAAATGAATACCGTACTGACATACGTAGCCTTAGGCGAAGGGGAATAATACAAATTTTCTGTAGACAGGTAGTTTATAACCTATAGTTTGTCGCTGTCAAAGTTTGCCTTGAAGAGAAACGAAAAACCTGTTTTAAACAAAGACCTTTGGCGCCTCTTGCGAGTTAATAACAATATAACTAATTATAGGTATTCAGCGCACTAGTTACTGAAGGGAATCAAAAGTGGCGTAGCCTCTCACTTCAGCATGCTGTCTCGGGTTTCTAGTTTCTCTCTTGATTCAAGGGTTTTAGTACTCCGGTTTTTCTGGTTTTCCTCCCTCCGTAAGACCTAAGAAACGAAATTCTTAGTCATGCCCTTACTTAGATCAGTTCAGAGTTTGTCTTAGGGTTCGCTAAGTGAGTTAGCCAAATCATGCCCTGACTTTTATCAGTTTATTCTGTTCTCGAAATGTTAGTGAAACTATCTAAATACTCTATTTTTAAAGAATATTTAACTAGTTTATCTAGTCTCTACCATATTTTTAAAGAAGTTTTGATAAAAATTTGAGAACTAGAAACAAATCAAGTCAATAAATTGTATAAAAGTTAGTACGATCGTGTGGCAATTCAACAACAATATACGTACTTTTTGATAACCGTAACACGATCCACCACGTGAAAGCCTAGCGCCGAAAAGGTAAATTAACCGCGTGGTGAGCACAATCTAAGTATTCGACCCACCATCATTGTCATCTAAATCATTTTTAGGAAGTCATAAAGCTTGTCTTTCATGCATCACATCTTCATGACATATCTTCCATGCCAGACCTTGTGGCAATCCCATTACACTCAAATTGTATTTTTAAAGTTTCCCGTATAATCTTATATTCTCTTATGATCTTTACCTATTTGGTCATTAATCTACTCTTCAAGGTCAAGAACCAGTGCATTAAGCAAACAGCTATATCCTTTTTCTTCTAGTTAGCAAGAATGTTTTGCCCAATTGTAATTCAATAATAAGAACATTTCAGGATGTACGGATCATTTTCCAGAATACGAGGCACCGTGAAAGCATGTCCGAAACTAAGTATAGCATGGTACCGGTAGTTAGATTTTAGTCTGTTTGATAGAAGCTGCTTAGTTGGAATCAATTAAAAAAACGCCATCCAAACTTGCCTTTGCCCTAACAGGTCACGTGATCCTACACCCCGATAAACCAAGCAGTTGTGCCAAAATCAACGTCAGAAATGAAAAGAACACCTCAATATTAGTAAGAATGTGAAGTTTCAGCTCATAATATTTCTAATACAGATAACTGCCTGTTTTAAGGAGGTACAATCACGTGACCTGTTAGTGTTATTGAATGAAAACATCACCAGATCACTCAGCTCACAGTTCACTTTGAATGGAATAAAACATGATCTAAAGAGGTCAATCTATAACTTGAGGAGTTAATTTTGAATTTCTCAAGAAAAACACTTTCAATTCTCGAATATTCCGACGGCTGGGTAGCTATAGAGATTAACTTGTTTCTGAAGTAAACAACTTCTAGGTGAGTTCCCCGAAAGGAATTATGGGTCAACTATTTTTGGTTAGCAAGACTTAGCTTACATCTTAGTCGGTGTGGCTATCAATAGGAATGTCTTACTCAACCACTGTCTTTACTTAGGTCTGTACCTTGACACAACATGAACTACACACAACCTCAGCCTTGCTCACGACTAAGTACACATGTATATATACAAGATTGATGACAGGAAGAGCTAAATGGTTCGTCCTTATATGACACATAATCTGAGATTCTATTTAACACCACAAGTAGATCTGCCTGGACAAAACTTTACTTAGTTTGTGGTTCGAATGTTTAGGTTAATTCGAACTGGGAGGTTTGTCGATCAGGAAGTAGTTACAAGTATATATCATAGTCAAAACAGTCTCGCTTACAAACATGCTTGAATTACAGAACCATACAAAAATACATAAATGAGAAAAAAATTCAATCTGTTCCATAACAAATTATTGCTACCATTTTCATTATTGCTTATTTTTACTTTTCTCACATGTCTGCCTTTTTAGTTTATTTATTTATTTATTTATTTTTTGCGACGATGTATTTCCACAGCAGTATATTTTTTTTACTATTAAAAAAAAAAAAAAAAACTGACCAAAAAGCTCTACTAAGTACTGACAAACCTCACTTCTCCAGAACCAGTAGTATAGTTTGAATAGTCGCCTATAACTCAGAGAGGATATTAAGCTCAGACAGATAACTAATGGCAGAGAGGGCTATCGGCCTTTCAAAGGTAACTCTCTAAGTTTTCCGGTTTTCCTCTCTCCGCAAAGCCTAACACACTAAATTCTAATTCGATGTTTGAGTTATAATCTGACTTTGATCAACCAAGAGGTTTATTTCAGTAGAGGTTTTTTTCTCTCTCATTATTTTTGCATAGACATTTTATTGATATATTCTAACCTATTGCTCTACGTATTATTTGGTATCCTAAGGCTGGTTTTAATGCCTTGTTTCTAAGTGCGGCCTTCACAAACAATAACCATGTGGGATAGAAAGCATTTTATGTTTAAAGTGCACTCGTTAAAAAAGAAGTGAACATCTTGTCTGACATGGTTTTGGCAATAAAACCGTACTTGTCAATTGTTTAATTAACTAACACAAGTCTAAAATAATTGAAAAGTGGAAAGTTAACGGCATGCAGGAAAACAATAAACGAAAAATCCCCAAAAGGTTGAACGAAGAAGAAGTTGAACGTTAGAAAATGAGCTGCGAAGGTACATAAAGTTTTTCCCAATAACTGAATATTAACAGCTATATATTGAGAAACAAACAAAAAATATAGTAAGGGTGGTTAGGGTGGTGTGCGCTGCTTCTACGTCGCGTCTCGCTGTCGTGGTCAGGCATGGCTTCGATCCCCAGACCCACTATCATATGTCAGTAGAGTTTCTTGTTGGTTTTCTCCTGTGCTTCGAGGGGTTTTCTCCGGTTTTCCTTCCACAAAAATCAACTTCTAAATTCCGATTCGATCATGGAATGAGAGCCACAGGTTTGTTAGTTTGTTAGTCACTTGCTATTAAGTGCTACCCTCGTAAGACAAGAACGATTTAGTACTACATCAATACTGTTTCCTTACTTCACAACGTTTCTTCAAATGTCTTGGTGCTGGTATTCTTCCTTGCTATGCGATCGCAGCTGCAAGCGAAATATCCCCCGCCTTACTCTTTATCACCAAAGGAGCGAAACGACTGTCTCATAGACGAACTATTTCACCTCTCTACAGGCAGACTGTCTTACTGACGTCACACATTATCATGGCAACTGCATAAAGCGAAATTTTAATTTCTTTTATTTATTTATTCGATTTATCTCCAAAATATCAATTTTGAATCTCTCTGTTTTTTTAATCAATCCCAATTTATTGAATTTTACAAGGTCAGATAAGCGGTTAGAACGTTTTAGAACTGTTAATTGAGCCTATCAAACCAGCTAAGCATCGATCGTCGAATGCCGCTGATAAGGAGGTCAGGAATTTATTAGAAATTTTAAAATGCTGGATGTAGCTGTCAAATGATTGGAGACAGTACAAGGATTTATCCTGAAGCATGGTATGAAAAATTCAAAAGCTAAACCTAAAATTTTCATCACCAATCCAGTGTAAAAAAAAATGTCCCATGATTCCTTGCAGCACAAATTGTTACCAGTCCTCTTTTATTCTCGGCTAGTGAAAGGAACTTGCTCAGACTTAGGGACGGACCATTAGATAGTTGATGGGGGGGGGGGGGGGTTGCATAAATTCTCAAAATAATATCGCGCAAGCTCTTAAACCTCAAAAAAAATATCGAGCAGGCTCTTCTGTGCGAAAACAAAAAACTCGAGCAAGGACAGGTCAAAGGTAATGGCGCAAACTTTATAAATATGCTGTGAATGCCCCTCTCAAATCACTGGAAATCGTATTTCCGAGGGTCTCAATCTCCAAAATTTCGTGCAAGGTCATGATGTTCAAAAAAAAAAAAAAAAAAAAAAAAATAATAATAATAATAATAATAATAATAATAATAATAATAACGTGCAGGGGGTGGGACAAAAAAATAGATATCATGCAACTAAAATTCCTGCAACCCCCCCCCCCCCCCCCACCCCCATCAATTATTTAATGGTCTGTCTCTTATTATAAATCCTCTGATAAATAATTTTTTTTGTTTATTTATTTTTATTTAAGTCAATATCTATAGAGGAACATCCAGTTTAGCACAAGTTTAGAATTGGAAAGTTAGATAGGCAAAAGTAAGTTCAAATCGTTTCTGTAGTATCTTATATTACATCTATTTTAATACATTAGTGAATCTCGAAAGAGTTCTGACGCAGCTTTTGGCTGATGCTTCGCTGGACTAGACAATGGATATGACAGTTTTCCGCTGTAGAATAGCCTAAAGGCATCAGTTTGTATTGGTAGTGCACTCGCCTCTGGCAGCGGGGATAGATTAGCCTAGAGGTTTAATTCAATGATGATAAAAAGATTGAATTCTACACAGTTTCCACACACTTAGTGTGTCATAAATTGTTAACACATGATAATAGTGGCATATATGGAACACTAGATAACATATTCATTTCGTGCATTTTCACTCAGCACGATACTTGCTGTTGTCGAGAAAATCGTAAAAATCTTGCCAAAAGTTAATTAGCTTTAAACCCTTATTGAGTATGTGTATTTCGAATCGCAAAAGAAATAGAAATTGAACCACAAATTAGTTCCCTGACAACAATATATATGGATATACTTACGGCCTTTACTCAGTACTTTTAGCTTTACTTTCATCAAATCAGTTCCCTGCAGCTATAGCGTGATACTTTGTCAGTTGTCTTGACTATATGCTTTGTAGAGTAATGGCCAGTAACAGATCTAGATATTTTGTTTCTTATCACGATTCACACGCATCCAATGTGTCAGTAAGTCGCTGTAGTCAAGGCAGAACCGTCTAAGATGACCTAGTTACACTGTTGAAATAAAGGTATCTGTATTAAGTGATTATAACTGCGTAGAATATATATAAAACAATATGCTCCTAGCAGTGCATGGATGACGCAGTATTATCACCTCCAAGGCAAGGCATTTGAATTGAAAGAAGACTGAAAGACAGAAAGAATAGGTGGATGACGTTAGGTATCTAGTTTTCCTGCAGAAGCTGAATCACGAAAGGTACACAATAAGATCAATGATAGCACATGTTGGAGAACGTTGGAATGAATGAAGGACCCACGTAATTTGAACCACGCGCTGCGCCTAACTTGTTATCCGGTTACGCACGGGCACTGAGGGGGCACTGGTCACCCCACGGGCTGGTGTCCTCAGTAAATCTTTGACGTTTACTTTAAACTGTGAATAAGAAGCAAGACCGATGGACATTGCCTATAGTTTATTGTCCTTATCAGAGACAGCTAGAAACTAAGAAGAAGAAACTTTGGCTACTATATCTAATTGAATTTTCAACTCTAATGAAACAATATAATGCTCTGATCTAATCTAAGTTTAAAAGGAAAATGCCTTGATAGCGAGCATTGTTGATTAACACAGTGCGCCCTTATTCACTCCATATACCAGTGCCATATTATCTTCTCGTCTTATCAATTGTCGGTGGACTGAACGGATATTTTGTCTCAATACCAACATGAACTAGTCAGTTATTGCAATTCTAAGACACTTTATTAATAAATATGTCAACTTATAAGAAACACACCCAACATTGCGCTCTTAAACTATCAACAAGTCAGTAGAATAGATTATAACACACCAATACAAAGAGATTGAACTGAGTGCACTGAGCTTTCAATGTCAGACTAGAACAAGCAACAAACTACCGGGGTATTTTGATTGGATAACCACTGTATTCATGTCACGTGATTAGCAAAACTAATTAATACTCGAAAATACTTATTTATAGAATGCATTCATTCTATTTTTCTTCTTTTTTTAAATTGAAAAAAGGATGATTTCTTGACAATGAAAAAAAAAATGAAAATAAGGAGTTTAAAAAGATATTCCTATTAAAAATTATTAATTGTCTATTACTAACAGAATTATATTTTTCAATTTCCGTTTGCTTTGCTTCACTCAAGTAGGATGTATCACGCTTCAACACTCAAAAATATGGGGGTTGTTTTAGGAAAATATATAATTGTATCCTCTTCATCACTTCCCTTTCAGTCTTGCTGTGAGAATAAGTTTATTTCAACATGGTCTTACATGATCATAGGATAAAGGCAAACAAGCTAAATTCCAATTCGATGTGTGAGGTAGCCTTGCCCTAACTTTGATTAGAGCAGGGATTGTTTCAGGGCTCGATGTGTGAGTTAGCCATGCCCTGACTAAGATCAGGCCAGGGGTTGTTTCAGGGTTCGATCTGTGACTGAGTTAGCCATGCCCTGACTTAGATCACCCCAGAAGTTGTTTCAGGGTTCGATGTGTGAGGTAGCCTTGCCCTGACTAAGATCAGCCCAGAGGTTGTTTCAGGGTTCAATCTGTGAGTTAGCCATGCCCTGATTTAGATCAGCCCAGAAGTTGTTTAAGGGTTCGTTCTGTGAGATAGCCATGCCCTGACTAAGATCAGCCCAGAGGTTGTTTCAGGGTTCAATCTGCGAGTTAGCCATGCCCTGACTTAGATCAGCCCAGAGATTGTTTCAGGGTTCAATCTGCGAGTTAGCCGTGCCCTGACTTTGATTAGAGCAAGGATTTTTTCAGGGTTTCGATATAATTTGAAGTTAAGCATTATTCTACCTTTTTACTTACTTCGCGATCAATCAGCTGCAGCAAGACCTTCTCTGCTAACGAATTGTGTTCACTACTATTTTCATCTCTTGTTCATTTAGCTTTTTTTGAAATTCCGCCCGTTAAACATAATTATGCGTCGAGTTTTTCCTTTTATTCGCCCTATCTCATACGATCTTAGCTTAATGGGAATTATATTTGACTTCTGAGTACTTTCACTTATTCCTAGTGAGCCAAGGCGACCTATCTCTATTACTTTAAATATCTTTGGTTTTCCTTCTCTCTAATGTTTTTTGCCCTGACTAATATTCTGTGAAAACACGATTGGTTTATTTTCAAAAACATTAAACTACTCCTTGGGGCATCCAGCTGTGTTCAGAGATATTTGTAAGATTATTTTATCATTTCATATTAAGGTCATGTTACTTCACAGTAAGGTAGAAAAAACTAAAACACGAAAAACCGGATAAAAAGTTCAAAATATTGAAAGTAATGTAGTTTGTTTACAGATAATTGAAGTTAATTTTGATCTCAAGCGATGAACTTCCAAACTGCCAGTAGCAGGTGGTTCATGTACTAAATATAGCCTACATTAGTACAGTTCTTTTCCATTCCACATTGCTAATCATGATAAAGAAACGAACTCTTACAATTTGGAAAAAAATGGAATTGAATTTCACAAAATTCGTTTTATTGAATCATAAATATTGTATTTTGCTATTCGCGAACGCAAGGTACTCTATAGTTTCAGTTTATGCGCAAGTGTCTAAGAAACGTTTTACAAAATTAAACACACACTACACACGAATATATATGTATGTACACTATAAGTTTTCAACAACCATGACTAGAAAAGATAAAGTGTATTATACTGTAAAGAGCCAACAGAAAGAATTTAGGAAGTGTTCATGAGCTGTTAAGGGCTAAAAAAAACTACTGGTCACGTGACGGTTATATTTGTGTATTTCGAGATAGTTAACCTTCTTGGGATTGACTATTAGATTTCGAGAAAATGAATTATTTTTTACAGTCTATATATTTAAAGTTAGGTCTTAATAAAGTTTTATAGCAGTAATTTGTTCGTGGAGTGGATGCATGTATATGTGTATAATACTGTTAAGTGTTCTAGTTCATTCTGTAGAAAATTTCACACACAGTCAAGCCAATATTGCTTTTTTGTAGATAAGTATTTATTTTCTTTCACTCACACTTTATATTAACCATGATGTATTGACATACAGTGAATATTGTCTCTTGATTTTCAACATGGTACTGACTAAAAAGTGTTGACGCCTCTTTTAATTGAAGTGCTTTCTGGAAGCATGCTTTCTTGTGGGACTATCACGTACTTATATACATATCTCGTATTTAACTCTGTTTCTGATGAGAGCCGTGCAGACTTGATAATCCGCAATAATTAAAAGTAATGTTTGTTTTGTGTAATGCTCGTTTCCTAATCATTTAAAAGTAAGTTTTCAATTTAAAAAATCATGGAAAATGTAAATACTCTTATGGATGTTTTAGTTACTAACTTTATAGAGCAGATTTCGAATGAGTGTGAAAAGTCACGGCACGGTTACGGCGCGGCGCGGACACGGCACCGAATGTCGAATGGTTCATACACGGAACGGCACTAACACCGGCGGTCACAGCAAGGCGCAGTCCGTGCAGTACGTTAACTATTCTAAAAACCATTCTAAAAACCAATTGATGGGAATGAGTTTGGATATATAGTCATTTGAAAAAACGTTGTCACTGACTGGCTCCGCGACTATATACGCGAATGAACCGAAACGGAGTTTGCCGGTAGAAATCGCTGAAGTGCTTAATTATTCGCTCTGAAGTAGTTGTTTTTGCTTACTAATGAGATAACACAAGTAGCAACCCTTTCAACGTTTGTCTTCGGGTTTTGCGAAAGGAAGACAAAAGTCCATATGACTAATACTCAGTCAAAGATGTTCCCAATTTTGAAACTGTTAAGTCATAAAAATAATCTAAAATACACTAAAATACACTAAAATTTCGCCAGCTAATTTTCGTACTGAAAGCCCGGCGCATATTTAATCAGTGAAGAATTCAACTGCTTCAGTGATTTTTACCCATACTCCCGTTCGGACTAGTCGCGTAGTCGCGGAGCCGTTCGACGACAACGTTTTTCGAATAAGCTGTATACAGTGTTGAATGTGGATTGTAGGGTGATCCACTATCTTATCTAACAAAAGTTTTTGAAATCAGAACTTACTTTCTCTTTTTGACTTCTCTAGAACTTCAACGATAAAACGGAGTGTTATTGGGTAAGGCAAGATCAAGCAAGAAGCCTGCAACATCAATGATCAAGGGCCTTCAACATTTCTTCTTCTCTTGTTAACAGCGGCTCTCGTGACACAGCCTTGAATTTATCCCTAACTACGTGTCAAATTTCATTAAACTTGTTTGACAGATTTCTTTTCTGTTTTGAGGGGCGTTTTCAGTTTGCCGGTGTTCCTTCCGCTAAAACATCAACGTATATTTAAACAATATATATGTAGTAATTAAATAAACCCTTTCCAGTGTCACCTGCTGACATAAGTGAGACAGGGTATCAAACATAATATTTTCTTTATATCAAAGCTAAGAGGAGCCGGCACTGATCAAAATACTTCAATTTTATCTGTAATAACCGGGTCTCATCTACTCTTTTCTCAAACAATGGTCATGTTTTTGTGTTGTCGTTTCTTTTTTTCTCACTTAGAACTACTTAGTTTTTGCTCAAGTATATCAGACGCATTTGAGAATTAGCGGCATGCACGATATCCTTCGTTCCGGCAACAAATATAGTTCGTTGGATGTCTGTTTCATGTGCAATAAATCTTAAAAAATGACCCTTACTTGTTCGTAATGTCTTGTTATTGTCAGGTGATTTGCTTTCAAGGCAGCCTAAGTGATGAGTTACTCATAACCGTATCATCCTGCTTCCAATGCTAGTCGAATGGCTATCGTTAATACATCGCTATATATATTATATGAGACTGAATCTTAACATCCTGCATGTTCATGTTACCAAACATATACATAATCTCCATGATTACCAATCTTCTAAATCGCATTTTCCCTTCGCTTTCGGAGATTCCAAATAAATTGTGTAATATGAGACACATTTTTGGAAAAATGATAATTTCATTCATTATTACAATGCCGAATGAAACATGGATAAGCAAACAAACCGAAATAGTGCGTAAAAGTGTTGATAAACGCTAAGATGGTGCCAAGATTGAACATTGTTTGAAAGAAAGAAAATGAAACAGAGAAAAATCATAGACCTGAAACTCAATGATTTTTTCATAAAAACTGATAGAATTTGCGCTGACAAAAGTGACAATTCTGAGGTCAGTTTTGAGTTGTTCCTTCCTTTCTGTTCTTTGCTTTCATGGATCTACATTATATTGAAATTTAAAGTGTTTCCGATGGTAGATCTTTTGTTTACTAATGTTTGGATCTGCTTATGTGCTTGGATCCTCTTTAGCATGCCATTTGCCGATCGGGCGCACAGCGTAGGTATAACCCTTTAATTTAAAGCCGATCTAATGGAAAAAATAACACTTCAAAACAAGGGAAAGTATAAACAGATATATGAAGAAAACAAAATGTAAAAACAAAACTTAAAAACTAAGAACAAAAAGCAAGGGAATTCAGAATCCACTTAAAAGTAATCTAAAAAAAGAAAAGATAACTGAAAGACAGAATATACTTGAATGATTCAGAGTGAATATATGAATGAATAAACGGCATGCACTTAAAACTAAGAGAGGAAGCGAATGAAACAAATATCAACTACATTAATTTAAAAACAGAAAATGAAACCGAAAGAAAGAAAGAAAGTATGAATGAATAAATGATTCGGAGTGAACGAATGAATGAAGAAGCGACATTGCATGTACTTCGAGAGTACTTTAGAAGTACTTTAAAACTAAGTACCGCCTTGTTACTAATGCCGACAGATCAGTTTTCCCGCCACGTTAGGCACCTTTTCAAATACGAAAACAAATGACGTCATTGATTCAGTTTTTGCCGGAAACTGATGATGTGATCTAGTCACGTTCATGTCAAAATACAATCCGAAGTTCTACTTGTAAACGGATATTTGTACGTACAATAAACTATATTATCAGTGATAGTTATAGAGCTGAATTTTTCCCCTCAGCAGTATGTATAGCAGTAACCTTAACCTTACCCGAACCAAAGCTATCTGAAAATCAATTAAAGTGCACATGCCTTTTCCAATGCCTTCAATACTGATTCTACATGAAGTAAATAGTCGAATGGTAAAATATTTCTTGATTTGAGTGATACGTCTTTAAGATATGAAGGTTTATATATGTATAGCCTGAAAATTTGACCTTACCCTCTAAAAGAAATAGGAAATTATGGGATACCTTAATCGTAACCTTAATCTTAACTGTACCAAAACCTCGACCAAAGCTATCAGAAAATCAGTTAAAGTATCCCATAATTTTGTATGTAATATATATATGTAATATAAATATCAGGGACGATATCCAATCATTTCTGATATACTGTTGATAATACCTGTATATATGTATGAAGTTTTTGCCAGGATGTCATTCGCGAGTTGAAGTTCTCTAGGTTCTGGTAAATTTCACATTTAACAAGATATAGAAGTTAAAAACATCACGTGATGGCAGCCATGACAGGAGGTAGGAACAATTGAATTTGATCTAATCTGATTTACATGAGAAAGAATTCAGTTTCCCAGGGGGAAAAGACTATATTGTCGTGCCTCCTGTCATGGCTGCAATTGCGTGAGGCTGTATTACGTACCTGACTGTTTCTCAAATGTATTCTGATTTTTTGTATGATAATCTTAGGTATCAAGGTCTGATTGTCTACTCACTAGCTTGTTTCACAATGTCTCTTTCACTAGACTATTTCAATCTGTTTTGTAAGGTGGTATTAATGATTCTAAGCGTATGCTCAGTGATCGACGAAACAAAGTAACTGATCAGAATGAAAACTACGTCCAATGGATATAAATCAATGTGGTTATGTGAGTAATGTTCAGTGACAGGTGACCTCCTTTCACGTTACACGTGACTCTTAAAAATGAACAATTATCTGGTTAAATGAGACGATGACGAAAATTGGTATCTTGTTTTTCAACTTATTTTTGTATATTTATAAAGTAATGTAGGCCTATATCTTGTTTGACGTTCAAACTTTTTGTCTGCAGGCGAAAAACGTAGTTCAGTGACAGTGATTACAATAAGAAGACAAAATGGCGGATACCCTAAAGGTTCGTATTTCTAAATGTTCTATTAAAAAAGTAGACAAGCAAATTTTGAGCTGAGTATTATACATCAAAAGGATTATGTTTGACGGATTAAGTCTGACTCTACGTCTTCCTGGTCACGATTTACAACAAAATTACGGAGACATTTTTGGGTTAAGGGACCTGTAGTTATATGAAGATATAGGCATACTTACCTACTTCTACATTTGTTTTTGATGTTTCCTGGGGAACGAAAATAACCCCAACTTCCCAAGGCCAGGATGACCCTAAGTGTAAAAGGTAGTTCGCTGAACATCGACAAAAACCTGTTTAGCTTGGGTGTAATGTTTTCCCATTTCAAACCACGTGTAATTCTCTTATGCGCAAAGAAATGATATGATACTCCAAGCCGAAATGTTTATATACCATTGCATTAATTCCCAAAACAGCGCAATTTGGAGGACAAAACAATAGAATTGTACTCTCTTGAGAGTTAAATTTGTGTTGTTTTGTCCTCTAAATTGAGCTGCATTGGGAAGTAATGCAAAGAGTCTATAGATTTTACTTTGGTCTATATCAATGTCTATAATCAAGTACTCCATGTTACAGCACACCAGTCACAATGACCTACATACTATAATCTCCTTTTACTAAAGCGACTGCGGCTCTCTAACCTTATTAAAGAATAACTCATTTTGATGGAGAATTAGGTTTCTGCGACACGATAGAGGCTTAAAAGAAGGCGTAATGTTTAGATAAGACTTTCCTTAAAAGCTAAAAGGAGCTTTCAGCGAGACGTAGAAGGCGATCTATTATAGATGTTCTAGAAAAACCTTTCGTTCATTGATACATGATATGATTTGAGCGCTATTAGATATTATTAAATATATATTAGAGAGCTTTTAAGCCCAAAAAATGAAAATATATAAAAATATATAATTTATTAATATCTGATACTTATAATATCTGATAATATAAGACATAGATGTGTTCTTTATTGATAAAACATCAAAAATATGATTTTGTGAGATATGCACCAATGGGTACAGAACCATAAGTTTTTTCGTGTTTTTGCATCTCATTAGGTATATGCAGAAATATAGAAATGTATACTACTGCAATCGAGCGTGTATATACAGCGGTTTGTAAAAAATTCTGCAAATTCAAATATATCAATATATCGATATATACAAATAGTCATATCCTCTAAATTCTTTTTATTTTCTCGCTGGAATGTTAAACCAAATGCTAAGCAACACTCAGACAGCACTATAATATAGTATTCTTTTAAAAAAGTGTAATATTAACCCTTATTTAAGCGATTTTCTTTTAGAAATTAACCATAATGCACCCGATATATCGAGATATTGAATTTTTGCAGAATTTTTGAAAATCGCTGTATATGTATATACTCGATTGCAGAAACGTTGAAGTATACATTTATGCATATATACAAATACCTAATGAGATGCAAAAATAGAAATCGTGTATATGTGAAAGTTACCAAAAACATTTTTATGCCTTGCTTTGATGCAAGACACGTCAAATATTTAAGGTTTTAAAGTATCAGATATTAATAACTCATATTTATTTATATATTTTCACACTAAAGCCTGAAAACTCTCTAATATTTAATAATATCTAATTGCGTTCAAATCATATTTTTCATGTTCCTTATTGACAAAAGTTCTTGAAAAATATTATCTTGTGAGATATGCACCAATTTAATTTGTTTCATGGTTTTGCATCTCATTAGGTATTTGTATACACGTATAAATGTATACTACAACGGTTCTGCAATCGAGTGTATATATATATATATACATATATACAAATATCTAATGAGATGCAAAAAGGGAAAAAGCCCTAAAATATTATCATGTTTATGTTGAAAGTTACAAAAAACACTTATTAATAAATTATATTTATTTGTTTGTTTTCACTTTTTAGGCCTGATATATAATAGCGCTCAAATCCTATTTTATACCTTCTTTGTTTATGTTGGTTATATATTGATCTTAGATGAAGGCCAGTGTCAGTGACATGTTCTCTGTATTCTTACTAGGAATTTAATATCCACTTACGTCATACTGTATCGTTTTTGTACTGAAGCCAATAAATTTTTTTATATTTTTCTCAGAAACACCGCCAACGTTACCATGACTACCGTCTTTGTAAAAAAAACTTAACATTTGATCCCGGTCAAATCAGCTTGTGGTACTTTGCCTCTAAAAAGAAATTAAAGTTAAGCTGTTGTCCGTGCGATAGATCGACGTAACCTACCTAAAGGTCCAGGTCAAAATAAAAAGGACTGACACTGGTCTAAATATACATATTTAATCATTACAATGAAATTTTTTTCCTTTACAATATTGGCAATCGCTGCTCTGTGATGCAATGGCGAAATTGGGATCTGGGTACAAGTCAGAAAAATATGCAGCTTTTAAATAGTATTGACATGTTATTGCGAAAGGAAAGTTAAGAAGTGTGATGGCTTTACGTATTTAGACAAACAGTCGTTCATCTGTCTTCTCTTCCACACCAAGTTGAAAAAAGAAACGTTGTCAGGTTGAAAAGGTAAATCAACGAACCGTGAGGTATTCTGGGTAGTCGATATTCTTATAGACTTGTTCCAAGTCTCTCTCACAATTTGGTAAATTTGGTAAATCAGATTCAAATCGTGAAGTTTCGGTTACGGGAGCTTTCCGGAAGAATGACGCAAAAGAAAAGAAAAAAGCGAGAGAGACTCGTTTACGTTCGGAGAACACAGATGGTAGCAATAAAAGCTGCAGACTGAGTCCAATATTTTCAGTGTGAATCAATATAATTCTAAATGTCTTCCTGGTGGTACATGTTCGTATCTGTAGTTTCCATATTATATCTTCCAGTGAACAAAATCCTCTACTGGGTGTCTGATTATTTCTGATAAAGCGCTTTCACTAAGACAGTCTTTTGTGCGGAAGTTATAAAGCATACAATCCGCTCTTGCTGTCTGGAATAGGAATTTGTGAAGCGTATTCCAATCAACATGTGTACTTTTAAGAGCTGATCAAGAGATACTTGTTTAGGATTTGTATAGCTTGGCTTGTCTAATATATTTTTATCTCCCTTTTAGTGTCATTGCCATTAATAGCCAGCCTTAAAGGAATTCTGTTTGCGATGGAAATACTAATGAACTATATTAGATCACTTGAACTTAAAAGGGAGTCGTAAACAATTAAGCAAACATACGCATGTCCAAACAAACGGAACCTTTTGATCTGCGATATTAATTTTAGTAAAATGTCCTCAGTTTTCTTTTCTTTCCCAAATTTTAGATCCCTTGCACTAATTCACAATCTGGGGGTCAAAAAACATAATTTCCTTCTTTTGAGGATTGGGATTTCTTAATGTTAATATTTTTCATTGTTTAGACCCCCAGGATCGGATACAGTTAATGAACTGGACAGCGCATGCGCGCACTATGAAATAATGATTTTGTTTGGCCGAATCTTTTAACAGACAATTAATGGATGAAGTTGAGCATGATATCGTAATTTATCAAGACTAAGGCAGTATAGATCTACCGAAGCCGGAGGCTGAAGCGAATAAAACAGCCAAATTCAATAATTGTTATATTATACATTTTGTAAACTATAGAGTATAGATTTTTTTTCTGCTTTCGAAAATATAGCAAACGTATTTTAATCTCCATTTTGAACTTGAAGGAACTTGAAATGATAAATACATCGATCATAAATGACCTATCTGAGTAGAGATAACATTCCGGCTTTTTCCCCTGCAGATAATACTTGAGCAGGTGAAAAGATTTCTTGTATATATATATTTCTATAAGGAATCCAATCCCAAAGAAGAAAACATTGTGACTGTCATTGGTAAATAGATCAACTTCAGGCTTAGACTGATTGATTTTAAAATCCATATTGTGATTTTAAACACAAATCATTAGCAATAGGTTTCATAACTTTGATTTGATGGGGGTCTCGGATCTTCTTCCGCAAAACCAAGACAGGATAAATAAGAGAAGAAAACTTCAAGATACCACGCACGCCATGTGAATTCCCGCTTAGGCTATTTTTAGCATCCAAATTCGTTTGGTTTTTCATTTTTGATAGCGCGCTCTAAAATAGCATACTTTCGATTTTTCTCCTTTTTTCCCCGACAAAATCTATTAGATAAAGCAAAGACGCGAACTCTATGTTTTCCCCCAAAAATCTTTATTTGCTTTCGCTACTTCCAGGTGTGGATGAAGCACACCACACGCATAGGAGTAGGGTATGGCGAAAATTGTTTGTATCTCTCTCTCTCTCTCTCTCTCTCTCTCTCTCTCTCTCTCTCTCTCTCTCTCTCTCTCTCTCTCTCTCTCTCTCTCTCTCTCTATCTCTCTCTCTCTCTCTCTCTCTCTCTCTCTCTCTCTCTCTCTCTATCTCCATCTCTCTCTCTAAAAAATGCGGCCATATTCATGGTACATATATCATTGCCGCTGTTACTCAAAGCTATTATAAAATGAATTCAAATTATATAAGTTTTATGTCCGATTGAGGAAATCATTCTATCATTCATGAAACAAGCTGTTCCTTCAACTTCCTCCGTTCTTTATGTTAAATTGAATCAACATCGATCATGTTTGAATAAATGACGTCACAAGATGCCCCACGCAAGGTCACGCAACTTTCTCAGTTCATTTTGTTTAGACGCAAAAGACATGACGATGAAAGCAAATTCATGGCAATTTGCCGTTCATTTGGGTTAGAATGACCATCATTTGTGTCAGTAGATTGCCGTAAAATGAATACTCTATATTCTAGAGGCGTTTGGTGGATTGTTCGGTCGTCAAAACTGCCTGCATGGTGTCCAACCTATAACGAAGTCATGCTATCTCGAAATGAGTTCAGTGTTCCGGTGTTTTAATCAGGGGTTTAACAGCGTGCTCTAGACAGTGAAAAAGAAAATGCAAAACAAATGTGCAGCTGTTTTCATGAGTTCTTTTCTATCGATATTCACAAAATGGGCTCAAGGCTATACCAGAAACATATAGAACAGTCTAGCTGCATGGTATCACCGGGGAAACGTAACATTATCAGGGTTTGATATTAAGTTTTTACCATGGTATATTTCTACCTTTTGTATTCTTCATAAATAAGTTGCTGAGACGTGCCTGATACTTCTGTGAGTACCAGAAATACTAAAAATGAATAATTACATCTAATCCAATAAATCTAGGCTTTTCGATTTGACAGAAAATGTCAAATTTGCTTTAATGTATTCCAGAATGTCGGTTCCCACACTCCTTTTGTTTTTCAGCTCACAACTCCTCCAAAAAAACGTACTACTACCTTCACTATTTTCATATCATTAAGATATCTTTTAATTGTTTATCTACCAATGAATAGAAATCGAGAACTTGTTTTCTGTCTCATGGTGTGTTTGCCCCGCTCTACTGTGGCTACAGCATTGATGGCGAAACATCCAATTCCAATAAGCACGAGCTCCTACGGGCTCAATCTGACTGAGTTAAATACAAGAAACACTTTAGGGATGCTTGGTAAATAAGTGAAAGCATTATGGCTAGTGCTAAGTGAAAATGAATAAAAAACTTAAACCCAGAGTTGGTGGTGGTGGTCAAAAGAAAGACTGAAAGTGAACGTAAAAATATCACACGAAAAGAAACTTGTTTTAGGTTGAAAAGATCATGACTTTTTTCCTATTTTGAAAAGATTTGTTTCCTTTCCGTTTTCTATTCCGTTAAATGCAATTTTTGGAAAACATCTATTTAGCGTCACTATATGACACGAATTTTCTTGAATACGAGTTCCTTCTTCAGTAGTAACAGGAAAATATTTACAGTCGAATGCTACTCTATTGGTACTTTAAACCTGACTTCAACAGCTTAGTCAGTAGCGCGGGAATCTTAGCCGTTAAAAGCAATGTCGTTCGTTCAAGACGATATAACATAATATCACATAACATTACCGGTTTTGAAGGACTTCAGTTCCGAGATGCTTCTCTTCCTCTGCCTCTTGCGTGCTTACATCGGTCATTACTCGATGTTAAAGGTTTGGTTCTTAAGGATTTTTTCATTCTGCGTTGAGATATCGAATCACTTGACATGCGAGGGCCAATAGAAATGCGTTTTGGCTTCAATCGATATCCCGGATGTAAGTCAAAGTAGAAGTTGCTTTTGAAAAATGACTAGAAAAAAAGTCGAAATTTCGTGCTTCGTGGCAAAGAAAAAACTTATTAATTTAAGTGAAGAAATAGAGTACAAGCTTATGAATATTGTTACAAAGGGACAGCGAGACATTGTAGAATTCTAAGCTTCCTATACATTTATCATATGATAAGTCTTTTTCCGACACTTTTTGCATTTTTGTTTTGAATTATTCAGCCGTAAATATAGAAGCATGGCAAGAACATCTAAAGTCACATCTTGTGAGGCAGAATAAACATGCTTTTCTGTTTAAAATTGGCATAACAAAGCTTAAGTTAGAAGCGGAAAAAAATGAAAGTAAACAACTGGAAGAAAACCTACTTGGAAAATAGTCAATAGCAACAAGATTTAGCAGATCTTTCTAAATCACTCAATTAAAATAAACACCAACGAAACTTTGTTTGCTTTTTTGGTGACACATGGCATGACATGACTAATATATTTAGAAGCGGAGCGTGCGATCAGAAAGTAAACTAACTTGAAAAAATCATGAAATACCAATAGAATGAGATGATATGGCCATACCCTTTTACCGTAGCCCAAACAGAATGGTGTTTATGTTTTTTTTTTTTTTTGGACTATGAAGATATGAAAGGAAAAGGATAGAAAGAAAGCAAAAATATGAAGAAAAAAAACCGTAAAGCAGAATAAAAAATAGAATGAAATATAGAAGCGGCAGTAAAATGGTAAGAAAGGATCGTCTAAGAAATAAGTCTTATTCAAGACAGTATTATGGTCTAATGATATAACTAACTTACTTTACAAATGGCTGGTATATATCAAGAAGCTTGTTCAACTGTCCCTGTAGCGGCAATATAATCAGTCAACTATGGCCAAACAAATCTTCATATTTCTATGTTATTTCGAATTCATCTTCACATCTTGTTAAGGTACATTTAATTCCACTCGTGCGCTGGAAGAAAATCTTTTCCGTTTATCTCTTCGACTTATCAGTTAATGGGCTTATGAACTTTATCCAAAAAGATGAACATGATGGATTTTTTTAACTCGCGCATTTAATTCCTGCTCGTTGCTAAGTTACCACTTGTTTCTTTTGTTTTTTTTCCCAAAATTAAACTTCCACAGCAAATATTCGTGGATATTGGGCGCCGGAGAAGGCGATCCTATTTGCACAAATTAGGAATCTACTGAATCACGAACAAAACTTCACAGCGTGTGTACTTGAACGATCCATTTAGCAGACAGGCGCGCCATACTCTTGTGCAAATATCGCGGAAAGAATCATGGAAGTAATGTTCAATATCTGGTTCATGTCCATCCATATACTCATCATCAACCGGTGTAATTTCAAATATAAATTCATTAGCGATATTTTCAGTTACTGATCAGTGATATGTAGAAAATGTTTAACACTAATATAATAAAGTGTCAGATTTAGATCTTCCTGTTTCGATTCTTGAAACTTCTTATCTTTTTTTCTTCAATTTTCACCATAGAGTACCTGGTAAATATATTCAGTTTCATTCATATTTTATTTCATTTTTAAATTTGATATTTCTCAAATTTTAGTGTAAATTTTGAACAATGCCCTCCGTGATTCGAAAAATATGAATGAGCATATGCGAAGGATATTAAAGCAGATAAAATGTCGCCTGAGGATTGCTTTCATTTTTTACTGGAAATAAGATAAATTTATCGGTAATACTCTGGAAATGGGATTTGTTACCCTTGGAATAAGATTCATTGCGCTGAATCGCAAAATTGATGGGATTTTGGGACATCACTGGGAATGGGAAACAGAATTACTAAACGTAATGTAATATATGTTTCCAATGTCTGAGAATGGAATTTGGATAAAATTAAAGTATGATTATGGGAAATAGAATTGCTACTCGCGCTTGCAGACCGACACTAATTAGGAAGAGTGTGGGAAAAATCATTAGATATATGCAATGAGGTTATCTACGCAAAAAGTTGTCACAATAGGTTAGTCGGCTGTGAATCTTGCTGTGAATCTTGCCGTATTTTGACTTTTATCACACGAAAGAAAAATGACTGAAAATTTCAAAAAATGAATTCTATAGAGATGTATATAGGTTAGGCTCCCGTAATTGCACTGCAAAGAGCATGTACTTATTCACACATCATATCATGAAAATAACTATTCATAAGGCTTTTCAAACACGGAAAAATGATCAATTTAATAGTGATTATATTGCAGTTGCTAAGTAGGAGCCTTGTAGTGAAAACAGGAAGTGTTTCGACATGCAAATATCAGACTGAGGTCTTTGTTTGATACACGTAGAACCAGTGAAACTGACCTAGTTGAATACTCTCTCCACAAAACCGACGCTAAATTCCAATTCAATCAATGAGTTATCCGTTCCCTAGCCTGACTTAGTTCAGTCCAGCTGAGAATTTTGTTTACAGGTATCAATACGTGAGTTAGCCATGCCCTGACTTAGATCAGCCCAGAGATTGTTTCAGGATATAATAAGATATTTTAGGTATCTTATATTTCAACTGCCAAATTTCCACTAATCACGTTCCGATGCAATAGTAAACGTCAACGTTCTAAAATTTGCACCTAATCCCAATCGGCTTTTTGAACTACGCATAGACCACCGTCAATTCCTTCCTTGATTAACAGGGCTCCTTCTTCTAAGCTCTTTTCGCAAGTACATGACGTGCTGATTAATCATAAAACAGGTAGAATAGTAGAAAAAAAGAGTGTATAAAAATGGAACGTAGAGTAGGCAACCTAAAGCGCAAATATAACTGCAGGCTGAATGTATGGATGAAACTGAAGGGAAATTTAATTATCTTGTCAATTTTGAACTTGTTTTGTTTGTTTTATTAATATGGGGTTATTATTTCAGTTTTTTCTATAGATTTCCTGTGTATAGTTAGTATCGCAAGACTCAAAGAGCTAAAGCATGTTGGTTTATAACTGTTTTGCCGAAAGGCATCGGTTTGCGACTAAACAAGAACTGAAGATGTTAAACCTACCTTTTCTTCAAAGGGAGCGAAATCAAAGTAGGAAAGAAAAAGAGAAAGATAGAGAAGAGGACCCCTATCAAAGCGTTAGAAACCCAACAACAACAACAACAACAACAACAACAACATTATCTAATAATAATAATAATAATAATAATAATAATAATAATGATAATAACAATAATAGTAATAGTAAGAAGAAGAAGAAATAATAATAATATATATAATAATACAAATAATAATAAAATAATAATAATATATTTTTTAATATTATTTATCTTTATATATTTATTTGAATTTTACAGCATTACAGCACACCGCAGCACACCACACCACAGCACACCACGCCACAGCACAGCACAGTACAGCACAGCACAGCACACCACACCACAGCACACCACAGCACACCACAGCACACCACAGCACAGCACAGCACAGCACAGCACAGCACACCACACCACAGCACACCACAGCACACCACAGCACACCACAGCACACCACAGCACACCACAGCACACCACAGCACACCACAGCACACCACAGCACACCACAGCACACCACAGCACACCACAGCACACCACAGCACACCACAGCACACCACAGCACACCACACCACACCACAGCACACCACACCACAGCGCAACTAGAAACTCTAAAAAAAAAAAAAAAGGATCGATGGGAAAAAAAAAATGAAAATTAAGCTAAAAACTGAATACACTGTATACAGATGAAACGGGAAACTAATGGAAATATGACTCTGAGTTGAAAGTTATGCCTTCTCAGGCATGATATCTCTGGTTAATGTCAGTCATCTCGTCTTACCATCATCATCCTGGTTATCCATTACCTTCTTTCGTAATACTGACCTTTTATTACTGACTGCTGACCTTGTTACTGTTCCATGTTACCTACTTTAGCTGTCATCAGGTTTGCTCTCCCAGGAACAACCTTAGTTACAGCGATTCTTTTGGACCCTCGGATGCTTGCTAGGCTTTTACTTTATGTTATATAGCTTATTGGGAAGTGTTTAATAGTCTTAGATAAAAAGTCATTGAGCTGGTATGCAGAATAATTAAGAGTTACGAGATATATGCGAATTTCTGCCCATGCCATTTCGTTAATGATTGAAGGGGCAGTGCCGTAAACATCACAGGACTCAAGAGTTAAAGGTTAATTTGTATTATACGACAGGCGATTTAACAGAAACGGATCGCACAGTGAAGTATCGTTAGCCCACGAAAAGTGTTTCAACTTAAAACAGATCGTTTGAAGGGGAGTGTACGAAAGGACAGGACACCATGCTACAAGTTGCACTGACAGTGGGGTTCCTCTTCACTCTAGTGAGTATTATCACAAAGTCTTCAACTTCCAACAAGCTAGTTATTTTTGTTTTACAACTGATATTATTCTTTGACGTCCAAGCTTGTAGCTTGTATACCCTGCTCGTATGCTCTGGCGGATGCCATACATATCCAGTTATGTTATGCTTAGCCGTGCCACGCAGAAATAGTTGGTACGATTGGCTTAAAAAAGTAGGGTTCCACTTTCATTCTATTGAGCGTAAAGAGCTAGATTGGCTTTCCAAGATCTCACAAAAGGGGCTTCAATGGAGCCCTCGGATCCCCTCGGAATCACTCCTGGGTCCGCCACTGATACAGAACTGCTATTAATAATTGGACCAAATTGCTGGAGATTGTATGGCAGATAAGCTTGGCAATTGCTGGATTTTAGTAGCAGAGTCTTCTAGGGCGGAAATCCTTTCCCACCTGGAACACAATGGCTAAAAATTACTAGCCTTTCTCGCTATTCAATACACTTGGTTTTGTCAATGAAGTTGTTTTGGACATACCGCGCATAGAAAAAGATTAAGGAATCAGAAGGTAGCCAAAATAACGAAAAATAACATGAGCTTAGAAGTTATCCCCAAAACAAACATTTTACTGCCAAATGTAATCACTGGGTCGAGGTGGGTGTTCTGGGGATCAGGGAGACTTCAGTACTGTGACAACCATCAACGTCTTGGTTGATTTGAAAAGGATCGACATAGACCTTTTAGCTTAGGGGAATATTTTCCTGTTTAAGATCAATTGTCATTCTCTAGAGTATCATTTCTTTGTTTAACGGTTGCGCATGAGAAGACACATCAATATGGATATATTTCAAACAAAGAATCTTAGGCCCATTTCGATCTTCTCATGAGAAAAAGATCGCCTTATTTAACCATTGTTTTCAATGCGAATTCGGCTTATGAGAAGATCAACGTTTGAAGTGCGCCTTATTCTTAATAGAATGACATGTGGTCTGAAATATGGAAAACATTATGCCCAAGCTGAAGAGGTATTCTCAAAGTTTTTAGACATACTTGATTACTGTTATCGTAATAATGAACTGAATGAATGATTCAGGAAATAGAATTTAACCTGGAGCCCCTAACACATTACACGGACCGATTTGAAAAATGAGGGGGGGGGGGGGAGTCGGGATATATTATCACCTTTTTTTGTAATAGTTGTACCACATACATCTGGTTTATTACAGTCTTTCACTAAACTAGCTTATATTTCTTCTTACACATTTCTACCGACCATGATTCTGCATAAAAATTTGGCAGTTCCACAGTAGAAATAGTTGTAACAGTGGTGGTAGTAGTAGTTTTTCTAAAATTATAAATGAAAGTTATGCCGTTAACCTGATGTTAATCAACGAACAAAGGCGAATTTCTAAACTAATAAGTCCTTACCAGAGAGTACGATTTTCTGATGGTTTCCAGATATCCCTTACTTTGCTGCCATTCTCAGTACTAGTAATATCTCTTAATATAACACGTAAATCTTTTGAAAAAGTGAGCTTAAAACTTACGAATTAATCATTTACTTTTCAAGGCAACTCAGCTTAAAGCAAGAGACACTCTCCAAGGTTGGTGTTTTCTTCATTCCGTCATAACCATACGCATAAATGATCCCCACCGCATTAGTGGTCCCCACCGCATAAGTGGTCCCCACCGCATTAGTGGTCCCCAACGCATAAGTGGTCCCCACCGCATTAGTGGTCCCCACCGCATAAGTGGTCCCCACCGCATAAGTGGTCCCCACCGCAAAAGTGGTCCCCACCGCATTGCCGTATTAGTGATACTTACCCGCCGCATAAGTAATCCCCGCCGCATAAGTAATCCCCGCCGCTTAAGTGATACCCGCCGCATAAGTGACACCCGCTGCATCAGTGATACCCGCCCAATCAGTGATACCCACCGCATCAGTGTTACCAACCGCATTAGTGATACCCACCGCATTAGTGATACCCACCGCATTAGTGATACCCACCGCATCAGTGATACCCACCGCATTAGTGATACCCACCGCATCAGTGATACCCACCGCATTAGTGATACCCACCGCATCAGTGATACCCACCGCATCACTGATACCCACCGCATTAGTGATCCCAACCGCACCACTGATACCCACCGCATTAGTGATCCCAACCGCATCGGTGATACCCACCGCATCAGTGATACCCACCGCATCAGTGATACCCACCGCATCAGTGATACCCACCGCATTAGTGATACCCACCGCATCAGTGATACCCACCGCATTAGTGATACCCACCGCATCAGTGATACCTACCGCATTAGTGATACCCACCGCATCAGTGATACCCATCGCATCACTGATACCCACCGCATCAGTGATACCCACCGCATCACTGGTACCCACCGCATTAGTGATCCCAACCGCATCACTGATACCCACCGCATTAGTGATCCCAACCGCATCGGTGATATCCACCGCATCAGTGATACCCACCGCATCAGTGATACCCACCGCATCAGTGTTACCAACCGCATTAGTGATACCCACCGCATTAGTGATACCCACCGCATTAGTGATACCCACCGCATCAGTGATACCCACCGCATTAGTGATACCCACCGCATCAGTGATACCCACCGCATTAGTGATACCCACCGCATCAGTGATACCCACCGCATCACTGATACCCACCGCATTAGTGATCCCAACCGCACCACTGATACCCACCGCATTAGTGATCCCAACCGCATCGGTGATACCCACCGCATCAGTGATACCCACCGCATCAGTGATACCCACCGCATCAGTGATACCCACCGCATTAGTGATACCCACCGCATCAGTGATACCCACCGCATTAGTGATACCCACCGCATCAGTGATACCTACCGCATTAGTGATACCCACCGCATCAGTGATACCCATCGCATCACTGATACCCACCGCATCAGTGATACCCACCGCATCACTGGTACCCACCGCATTAGTGATCCCAACCGCATCACTGATACCCACCGCATTAGTGATCCCAACCGCATCGGTGATATCCACCGCATCAGTGATACCCACCGCATCAGTGATACCCACCGCATCAGTGTTACCAACCGCATTAGTGATACCCACCGCATTAGTGATACCCACCGCATTAGTGATACCCACCGCATCAGTGATACCCACCGCATTAGTGATACTCACCCCATCAGTGATACCCACCGCATTAGTGATACCCACCGCATCAGTGATACCCACCGCATCACTGATACCCACCGCATTAGTGATCCCAACCGCACCACTGATACCCACCGCATTAGTGATCCCAACCGCATCCGTGATACCCTAAGCATCAGTGATACCCACCGCATCAGTGATACCCACCGCATTAGTGATACCCACCGCATCAGTGATACCCACCGCATTAGTGATACCCACCGCATCAGTGATACCTACCGCATTAGTGATACCCACCGCATCAGTGATACCCACCGCATCACTGATACCCACCGCATTAGTGATCCCAACCGCATCACTGATACCCACCGCATTAGTGATCCCAACCGCATCGGTGATACCCACCGCATCAGTGATACCCACCGCATCAGTGATACCCACCGCATCAGTGATACCCACCGCATCAGTGTTACCAACCGCATTAGTGATACCCACCGCTTTAGTGATACCCACCGCATTAGTGATACCCACCGCATTAGTGATACCCACCGCATCAGTGATACCTACCGCATTAGTGATACCCACCGCATCAGTGATACCCATCGCATCACTGATACCCACCGCATCAGTGATACCCACCGCATCACTGATACCCACCGCATTAGTGATCCCAACCGCATCACTGATACCCACCGCATTAGTGATCCCAACCGCATCGGTGATACCCACCGCATCAGTGATACCCACCGCATCAGTGATACCCACCGCATCAATGTTACCAACCGCATTAGTGATACCCACCGCATTAGTGATACCCACCGCATTAGTGATACCCACCGCATCAGTGATACCCACCGCATTAGTGATACTCACCGCATCAGTGATACCCACCGCATTAGTGATACCCACCGTATCAGTGATACCCACCGCATCACTGATACCCACCGCATTAGTGATCCAAACCGCACCACTGATACCCACCGCATTAGTGATCCCAACCGCATCGGTGATACCCACCGCATCAGTGATACCCACCGCATCAGTGATACCCACTGCATCAGTGATACCCACCGCATTAGTGATACCCACCGCATCAGTGATACCCACCGCATTAGTGATACCCACCGCATCAGTGATACCTACCGCATTAGTGATACCCACCGCATCAGTGATACCCACCGCATCACTGATACCCACCGCATCAGTGATACCCACCGCATCACTGATACCCACCGCATTAGTGATCCCAACCGCATCACTGATACCCACCGCATTAGTGATCCCAACCGCATCGGTGATACCCACCGCATCAGTGATACCCACCGCATCAGTGATACCCACCGCATCAGTGATACCCACCGCATCAGTGTTACCAACCGCATTAGTGATACCCACCGCATCACTGATACCCACCGCATCACTGATACCCACCGCATCAGTGATACCCACCGCATCACTGATACCCACCGCATTAGTGATCCCAACCGCATCACTGACGCCCACCGCATTAGTGATCCCAACCGCATCCGTGATACCCACCGCATCAGTGATACCCACCGCATCAGTGATACCCACCGCATCAGTGATACCCACCGCATTAGTGATACCCACCGCATCAGTGATACCCACCGCATTAGTGATACCCACCGCATCAGTGATACCTACCGCATTAGTGATACCCACCGCATCAGTGATACCCACCGCATCAGTGATACCTACCGCATCAGTGATACCCACCGCATTAGTGATACCCACCGCATCAGTGATACCCACCGCATCAGTGATACCTACCGCATTAGTGATACCCACGGCATCAGTGATACCCACCGCATTAGTGATACCCACCGCATCACTGATACCCACCGCATCACTGATACCCACCGCATCACTGATACCCACCGCTTCAGTGATACCCACCGCATCAGTGATACCCACCGCATCAGTGATACCCACCGCATCAGTGATACCCACCGCATCAGTGATACCCACCGCATCAGTGATACCCACCGCATTAGTGATACCCACCGCATTAGTGATACCCACCGCATCAGTGATACCCACCGCATTAGTGATACCCACCGCATCAGTGATACCCACCGCATCAGTGATACCCACCGCATCAGTGATACCCACCGCATTAGTGATACCCACCGCATTAGTGATACCCACCGCATCAGTGATACCCACCGCATCAGTGATACCCACCGCATCAGTGATACCCACCGCATCAGTGATACGCTATAGCCCATGGTTTTGATCGATTTAGGGTCATTTTCACACCTTTTTGAAAATTATTCATTATTTTTGAACAATGAAAATTAGCTGATTTTTAACCATTTTGGACCAAAAAGCATAGGCTATAGCCCATGGTTTTGATCGATTTTGGTTTATTTTCACACCTTTTAGAAAATTATGCATTATTTTTCAACAATGAAAATTAGCTGATTTTTAACGATTTTGGACCGAAAAGCATAGGCTATAGCCCATGGTTTTGATCGATTTTGGTTCATTTTCACACCTTTTGGAAAATTATTCATTATTTTTGAACAATGAAAATTAGCTGATTTTTAACGATTTTGGACCAAAAAGCATAGGCTATAGCCCATGGTTTTGATCGATTTTGGTTCATTTTCACACCTTTTGGAAAATTATTCATTATTTTTGAACAATGAAAATTAGCTGATTTTTAACCATTTTGGACCAAAAAGCATAGGCTATAGCCCATGGTTTTGATCGATTTTGGTTTATTTTCACACCTTTTGGAAAATTATTCATTATTTTTGAACAATGAAAATTAGTTAATTTTAACCATTTTGGACCAAAAAGCATAGGCTATAGCCCATGGTTTTGATCGATTTTGGTTCATTTTCACACCTTTTGGAAAATTATGCATTATTTTTCAACAATGAAAATTAGCTGATTTTTAACGATTTTGGACCAAAAAGCATAGGCTATAGCCCATGGTTTTGATCGATTTTGGTTCATTTTCACACCTTTTGGAAAATTATTCATTATTTTTGAACAATGAAAATTAGCTGATTTTTAACGATTTTGGACCAAAAAGCATAGGCTATAGCCCATGGTTTTGATCGATTTTGGTTCATTTTCACACCTTTTGGAAAATTATTCATTATTTTTGAACAATGAAAATTAGCTGATTTTTAACGATTTTGGACCAAAAAGCATAGGCTATAGCCCATGGTTTTGATCGATTTAGGGTCATTTTCACACCTTTTGGAAAATTATGCAATATTTTTCAACAATGAAAATTAGCTCATTTTTAACGATTTTGGACCAAAAAGCATAGGCTATAGCCCATGGTTTTGATCGATTTTGGTTCATTTTCACACCTTTTGGAAAATTATGCATTATTTTTGAACAATGAAAATTAGCTGATTTTTAACGATTTTGGATCAAAAAGCATAGGCTATAGCCCATGGTTTTGATCGATTTAGGGTCATTTTCACACCTTTTGGAAAATTATGCATTATTTTTGAACAATGAAAATTAGCTGATTTTTAACGATTTTGGACCAAAAAGCATAGGCTATAGCCCATGGTTTTGATCGATTTTGGTTCATTTCCACACCTTTTGGAAAATTATGCATTATTTTTGAACAATGAAAATTAGTTAATTTTAACCATTTTGGACCAAAAAGCATAGGCTATAGCCCATGGTTTTGATCGATTTTGGTTCATTTTCACACCTTTTGGAAAATTATGCATTATTTTTGAACAATGAAAATTAGTTAATTTTAACCATTTTGGACCAAAAAGCATAGGCTATAGCCCATGGTTTTGATCGATTTTGGTTCATTTTCACACCTTTTGGAAAATTATGCATTATTTTTGAACAATGAAAATTAGCTAATTTTTAACGATTTTCGACCAAAAAGCATAGGCTATAGCCCATGGTTTTGATCGATTTTGGTTCATTTTCACACCTTTTGGAAAATTATTCATTATTCTTGAACAATGAAAATAAGCTGATTTTTAACCATTTTGGACTAAAAAGCATAGGCTATAGCCCATGGTTTTGATCGATTTTGGTTTATTTTCACACCTTTCAGAAAATTATGCATTATTTTTCAACAATGAAAATTAGCTGATTTTTAACGATTTTGGACCAAAAAGCATAGGCTATAGCCCATGGTTTTGATCGATTTTGGTTCATTTTCACACCTTTTGGAAAATTATGCATTATTTTTCAACAATGAAAATTAGCTGATTTTTAACCATTTTGGACCAAAAAGCATAGGCTATAGCCCATGGTTTTGATCGATTTAGGGTCATTTTCACACCTTTTGGAAAATTATGCAATATTTTTGAACAATGAAAATTAGCTGATTTTTAACGATTTTGGACCAAAAAGCATAGGCTATAGCCTATGGTTTTGATCGATTTTGGTTTATTTTCACACCTTTTAGAAAATTATGCATTATTTTTCAACAATGAAAATTAGCTGATTTTTAACGATTTTGGACCAAAAAGCATAGGCTATAGCCCATGGTTTTGATCGATTTAGGGTCATTTTCACACCTTTTGGAAAATTATGCAATATTTTTCAACAATGAAAATTAGCTGATTTTTAACGATTTTGGACCAAAAAGCATAGGCTATAGCCCATGGTTTTGATCGATTTTGGTTCATTTTCACACCTTTTGGAAAATTATGCATTATTTTTGAACAATGAAAATTAGCTGATTTTTAACGATTTTGGACCAAAAAGCATAGGCTATAGCCCATGGTTTTGATCGATTTTGGTTTATTTTCACACCTTTTAGAAAATTATGCATTATTTTTCAACAATGAAAATTAGCTGATTTTTAACGATTTTGGACCAAAAAGCATAGGCTATAGCCCATGGTTTTGATCGATATGGTTCATTTTCACACCTTTTTGAAAATTATGCATTATTTTTGAACAATGAAAATTAGCTGATCTTTAACCATTTTGGACCAAAAAGCATAGGCTATAGCCCATGGTTTTGATCGATTTTGGTTTATTTTCACACCTTTTAGAAAATTATGCATTATTTTTCAACAATGAAAATTAGCTGATTTTTAACGATTTTGGACCAAAAAGCATAGGCTATAGCCCATGGTTTTGATCGATTTTGGTTCATTTTCACACCTTTTAGAAAATTATTGATTATTTTAAAAAATGAAAATTAGCTGATTTTTAACGATTTTGGACAAAAAAGCATAGGCTATAGCCCATGGTTTTGATCGATTTTGGTTCATTTTCACACCTTTTGGAAAATTATTCATTATTTTTGAACAATGAAAATTAGCTGATTTTTAACCATTTTGGACCAAAAAGCATAGGCTATAGCCCATGGTTTTGATCGATTTAGGGTCATTTTCACACCTTTTGATAAATTATGCATTATTTTTGAACAATGAAAATTAGCTGATTTTTAACGATTTTGGGCCAAAAAGCATAGGCTATAGCCCATGGTTTTGATCGATTTTGGTTTATTTTCACACCTTTTGGAAAATTATTCATTATTTTTGAACAATGAAAATTAGCTGATTTTTAACCATTTTGGACCAAAAAGCATAGGCTATAGCCCATGGTTTTGATCGATTTAGGGTCATTTTCACACCTTTTGATAAATTATGCATTATTTTTGAACAATGAAAATTAGCTGATTTTTAACGATCTTGGGCCAAAAAGCATAGGCTATAGCCCATGGTTTTGATCGATTTTGGTTTATTTTCACACCTTTTGGAAAATTATTCATTATTTTTGAACAATGAAAATTAGCTGATTTTTAACCATTTTGGACCAAAAAGCATAGGCTATAGCCCATGGTTTTGATCGATTTAGGGTCATTTTCACACCTTTTGATAAATTATGCATTATTTTTGAACAATGAAAATTAGCTGATTTTTAACGATTTTGGGCCAAAAAGCATAGGCTATAGCCCATGGTTTTGATCGATTTTGGTTCATTTTCACACCTTTTAGAAAATTATGCATTATTTTTGAACAATGAAAATTAGCTGATTTTTAACGATTTTGGACCAAAAAGCATAGGCTATAGCCCATGGTTTTGATCGATTTTGGTTCATTTTCACACCTTTTGGAAAATTATGCATTATTTTTGAACAATGAAAATTAGCTGATTTTTAACGATTTTGGACCAAAAAGCATAGGCTATAGCCCATGGTTTTGATCGATTTTGGTTCATTTTCACACCTTTTAGAAAATTATTGATTATTTTAAAAAATGAAAATTAGCTGATTTTTAACGATTTTGGACAAAAAAGCATAGGCTATAGCCCATGGTTTTGATCGATTTTGGTTCATTTTCACACCTTTTGGAAAATTATGCATTATTTTTGAACAATGAAAATTAGCTGATTTTTAACGATTTTGGACCAAAAAGCATAGGCTATAGCCCATGGTTTTGATCGATTTTGGTTCATTTTCACACCTTTTGGAAAATTATGCATTATTTTTGAACAATGAAAATTAGCTGATTTTTAACCATTTTGGACCAAAAAGCATAGGCTATAGCCCATGGTTTTGATCGATTTTGGTTCATTTTCACACCTTTTAGAAAATTATTGATTATTTAAAAAAATGAAAATTAGCTGATTTTTAACCATTTTGGTCAAAAAAGCATAGGCTATAGCCCATGGTTTTGATCGATTTTGGTTCATTTTCACACCTTTTGGAAAATTATTCATTATTTTTGAACAATGAAAATTAGCTGATTTTTAACCATTTTGGACCAAAAAGCATAGGCTATAGCCCATGGTTTTGATCGATTTAGGGTCATTTTCACACCTTTTGATAAATTATGCATTATTTTTCAACAATGAAAATTAGCTGATTTTTAACGATTTTGGGCCAAAAAGCATAGGCTATAGCCCATGGTTTTGATCGATTTTGGTTCATTTTCACACCTTTTAGAAAATTATTGATTATTTAAAAAAATGAAAATTAGCTGATTTTTAACCATTTTGGTCAAAAAAGCATAGGCTATAGCCCATGGTTTTGATCGATTTTGGTTCATTTTCACACCTTTTAGAAAATTATTGATTATTTAAAAAAATGAAAATTAGCTGATTTTTAACCATTTTGGTCAAAAAAGCATAGGCTATAGCCCATGGTTTTGATCGATTTTGGTTCATTTTCACACCTTTTAGAAAATTATTGATTATTTAAAAAAATGAAAATTAGCTGATTTTTAACGATTTTGGGCCAAAAAGCATAGGCTATAGCCCATGGTTTTGATCGATTTTGGTTCATTTTCACACCTTTTAGAAAATTATTGATTATTTAAAAAAATGAAAATTAGCTGATTTTTAACCATTTTGGTCAAAAAAGCATAGGCTATAGCCCATGGTTTTGATCGATTTTGGTTCATTTTCACACCTTTTGGAAAATTATTCATTATTTTTGAACAATGAAAATTAGCTGATTTTTAACCATTTTGGACCAAAAAGCATAGGCTATAGCCCATGGTTTTGATCGATTTTGGTTCATTTTCACACCTTTTAGAAAATTATTTATCATTTTTGAACAATGAAAATTAGCTGATTTTTAACGATTTTGGACCAAAAAGCATAGGCTATAGCCCATGGTTTTGATCGATTTTGGTTCATTTTCACACCTTTTGGAAAATTATGCATTATTTTTGAACAATGAAAATTAGCTGATTTTTAACCATTTTGGACCAAAAAGCATAGGCTATAGCCCATGGTTTTGATTGATTTAGGGTCATTTTCACACCTTTTGTAAAATTATGGATTATTTTTGAACAATGAAAATTAGATTATTTTTAACGATTTTGGACCAAAAAGCATAGGCTATAGCCCATGGTTTTGATCGATTTTGGTTCATTTTCACACCTTTTTGAAAATTATTCATTATTTTTGAACAATGAAAATTAGCTGATTTTTAACCATTTTGGTCAAAAAAGCATAGGCTATAGCCCATGGTTTTGATCGATTTTGGTTCATTTTCACACCTTTTGGAAAATTATTCATTATTTTTGAACAATGAAAATTAGCTGATTTTTAACCATTTTGGACCAAAAAGCATAGGCTATAGCCCATGGTTTTGATCGATTTAGGGTCATTTTCACACCTTTTGATAAATTATGCATTATTTTTCAACAATGAAAATTAGCTGATTTTTAACGATTTTGGGCCAAAAAGCATAGGCTATAGCCCATGGTTTTGATCGATTTTGGTTCATTTTCACACCTTTTAGAAAATTATTTATCATTTTTGAACAATGAAAATTAGCTGATTTTTAACGATTTTGGACCAAAAAGCATAGGCTATAGCCCATGGTTTTGATCGATTTTGGTTCATTTTCACACCTTTTGGAAAATTATGCATTATTTTTGAACAATGAAAATTAGCTGATTTTTAACCATTTTGGACCAAAAAGCATAGGCTATAGCCCATGGTTTTGATCGATTTTGGTTCATTTTCACACCTTTTTGAAAATTATTCATTATTTTTGAACAATGAAAATTAGCTGATTTTTAGCCATTTTGGACCAAAAAGCATAGGCTATAGCCCATGGTTTTGACCGATTTAGGGTCTTGTTCACACTTTTTTGAAAATTATAAATGAATTATCGACAATGAAAAACAGCTGATTTTTTGGCCTTTTTGATTAAAAAATAGATATATACATACATGCATAAATACATTACATTTTTTTTTTGGTCCAAAATTGCCAAAAATGAGTTGTTTTTAATCATTCATAAATGATAAATAAAATTTCAATGTATGTATTTCGACGAATGTATTTAAATGTAATGCATTTAGTATTTATCAAAGCTGGAAAATAGGTTATTATGGGCTATTTTCGGGGGAAAAGCTTCATGAAATTAGGTGTTTTTTTCCCTTTATTCAGTCTCGAAAGACATGATTAGTTTTGAGCAAGGATGGTTTAATTTTTTAGGGTGTTTTGGTATTTTGGTTTTGTTTTTCCTCAAGATAATGTGACTTTAATTTGTGTGTATTTTGATTTTATACTGAAGCAATTTTGTCTGAGTGTAGGTACGTGCTCTAACGTTATCTGTGTCAAGGGTCAAATGTGTATTGTGGAAAGAACCAGAGCTTCATGTGTTTGTCCAAAGGCTTGCCTCAACGAGCTTGACCCAGTATGCTCTCATTTTCTCGTGGAATACCAAAACCTATGTGAGCTTCATAAATTCGCCTGCAAGCATGAGCTTAGTATTGGTGTTAGTAGCAAGGGCCCCTGTGATGTTAATGGTGAGTTAATGGTTGCTTATCAGAGATCCTGAATCACTTCTGCCCATTTCAGTCGTTTTGTCATTGATTTGAGTATTATTCTGTTTTGAGAAGGTACATTAATGTGGATAATAGAAACAATGTTTTCTCGAGGAGGAAAAGTGCCAAGGATGTTTTTCAAAGACGCAAAATGTTTAGATGACAATATTGTAAAGATAGACCCCTTTCACTAAATCCCTACCTGGGGATCAAGATAATGATAAATAGAAATATTTCTTGATATCAATAGTTCCCGGGGCCCTTGCGTGTGTCATCAAAGCTTCTGAGAATTGAAACCTATTGTGTTGTCCTTCAAATTGAGCTGCATTCCGACATGCTGCAAGGGGTGTATGCTTCGAAAACTCTGTAAATATTAATAATGTAAATAATAGAAGTCATGCGCTTTAATCATGACGCTGTAACTTGACAGACAGCCTCGTCCGTGATTGGTAAAATTTGATGCGGTGACTGCAGTACCATTACCTTACCTTATTGTAGTCTTTTTTCGTCATAGAATGACCAAAAAATGCATCACTAGGGCTCACCTTACATGGTAGCGGACGAATTTTGAACCGTTCAAAAATGTGGCCAGTACATACCATTTCCACGGGACTATCTCTTCGTGTCTCTATAATAGACCCTTTTCTATGACGTCAAACGAGGTGTCCTAGAATATCCCGGATGTTATGAGTGATAACGATTGTGTTTTGAAATCCGGGACATTGAAGTCCTGGATGCTGCTAGTGGAAATCATTGGGTTTCGACATCCGGGATTCTCATTCTCCTCGTAGACACCATATTCGAAAAGGGTCTATTCGCAAGGCTGGGCGTTTGAATTTTTGTCCTGATAGCACAGTTCCGTATAAACGAAACGCTTAAATGTGCAACTTTTTGAACGGTTAAAAAGTCGGCTTATACCGAGTATGGATAAATTAGCCTAGAAAAACAGTATGAACGGTTTCAAATGTTTGCCAAGTTTATCAAATGTTTGCCCAACAAGCCGTTTCTGATGGATCTTTGCAGCTTGGGCGTAGGGTCTTCAGACATCACGCGTCATTCTCCTGAGTATAATGTCTTTGTTAACCAGTAACTTAAGCAGTAAGGTTAAACAAAGACATATATTATCTGTTCTTCTATTAATCATATTTCAGCACTAAGACAGCGTATAAACAAGAGAGTGTCAGAATGTCCTGAAAACTACCTTCTGCAGTTTAAAGATCGATATCTTGAATGGTTGTCAATTACTAAGAGAGCGCAAAGCGGTGAATTTGTTTACAAAATCAACGATGACGATAGAGGGAGCACACTTTCCCGAGACAAGAGACAAGAACTCGCTCAGGTATAAGCATCTAATTATAGCCATAACTACATGACATGAGTTACTATTAATGCCAACCCTGCTGGAACAAATAGCCATGTTCAAACGTCGATCTTCTCATGAGTCGAACCTAATGACACCAACGAAGACTGCCTTTTTTTTCATTGTTTTCAATGCGTTCGACTCATGAGAAGATCGACGTTTGAACTGGCCTTTATTCTTAATAGAATGACATATGGTCTGAAATATTGAAAAAAATTATGCCCAAGCTACTGTAGAGGTATACTGCTTCATTACACTAGGGCACTAACTAACATCTATGATGCAGATGTCCTGAGCACCTGGAAGTCAGTGTGTCCTAAATGCTGTTCAGCAATTAAGCTCGATAATTATTTTTTAACAACAACACATAAATCTTAAGCGGCTTTCCTTTTTCTTTTGAGAACGTCAACTTTCTATTTATAAGCCTATAATATATTTTTGCATAACTTCTTACATACTTTTATATTTAATATTTACATTATTTTGGGCACACTTAATTTGGAGCCTAGCTCTGTTGTGTTGACCCCCACCCATTGCACATTTATCTTATTATTTACATTTATTATTCAATAAGTCAAAGTTAGATAAATGTATAAATAAATACTAGAGATGACACATAAAGTACTACCGTAAATCCTCTATTAAGCCCCCTTCTCAAATAAGCCCCCCCCCCCCCCACCACCCCTTTTGAAAGGAAGACATTTATTAAGCCCCCCTCTCTTTTAAGCCCCCTCTCCTCCCCTTCCTCTTCATGTACAACTAAATTCACAATAATGGTAAATCATACTTGAGAGACTAACACTAGTGAATCAATTTGAACAATGCATATACCATGTGATTAACATCCCTTTAGATAATGCGAGGCAGTCTATAGTAATACTTCCGTTTAATCCTGAATTCATCATATTTCCCCGTTTTCCACCCTCCGTAAAACCTAACCAACTAAATTCCAATTCGATCTGTGAGTTAGCCGTGCCCTGACTTTGATCAGCCCAGAGGTTGTTTCAGGGTTCTATCTGTAAGTTAGCCATTTCGTGACTTAGATCAGCCCAGAGGTTGTTTCAGGGTTCTATCTGTAAGTTAGCCATTTCGTGACTTATATCAGCCCAGAGGTTGTTTCAGGGTTCTATCTGTAAGTTAGCCATTTCGTGACTTATATCAGCCCAGAGGTTGTTTCAGGGTTCGATCTGTGAGTTAGCCGTGCCCTGACTTTGATCAGCCCAGAGGTTGTTTCAGGGTTCTATCTGTAAGTTAGCCATTTCGTGACTTAGATCAGCCCAGAGGTTGTTTCAGGGTTCTATCTGTAGGTTAGCCATTCCGTGACTTTGACCAGCCCAGAGGTTGTTTCAGGGTTCTATCTGTAGGTTAGCCATTCCGTGACTTTGACCAGCAAAGAGATTGTTTCAGGGTTCGATAAAATTTGAAGGTTTGACTGTTACATCCTTTAACCTTGATAACATCACTAACCTTATATCCATCAGATAATCCCCCGTCAGAGTTCTTCTCGTAATCATAGTTTCATTTTGCTTTTTTTGTTTTAGTGGGACTTTGATCGATGGGATGTTAACAGCGATGGAATATGGTCTGTACAGGAATACAACACCCTTATTGATTCCCTTCTCTTAGTCGAGCCATGCTCGTATGGCTTCGTCCTGTCTTGTAACTATGACAACAACCCTGGAATAACCAATCACGAATGGAAAACATACCTTGCTGATTAACGAGAGTGGGGACCAGGATTCCATATGAAGCTGCAAAGCACCAAGGGATATATTGAGTAACTAACACCCATTTTCCCAGGTCCCTCTCTGACCAAGGTACCCCATTTCTTTAGGAGAAAACAATAATGAATAGAAAAAAGCTTTGTTAACTTGATTATTGGAAATCATTGAGATTGTAAAAATACAGATTGATAAACAGATAACAATAAGTTGTATTTGCAGATCCAACAATATCTAGTTTTTTGATATCAATGTAGTTGAATAAATCTCATTACCAGCCTACAATGACAAAGTCAAACACTGACCGTCATGTACTTTCCATCAGAGAGTATTATATTGCTTAGCATCAATAGCTGAATGACCACCTTCCTGTAATTCATTATTTCCCATACATCGGTTCATTGGTCACAGACAAAACATTTAATCGAGGCTACAAGGTTATTACAAATAGCATCAATAGCTGAATGACCACCTTCCTGTAATTCATTATTTCCCATACATCGGTTCATTGGTCACAGACAAAACATTTAATCGAGGCTACAAGGTTATTACAAATCATCAATCAAATATCAAACTTTCAACCTTGACTGAATGCTTTGCGTTAAACCAGTGAACCAATGTAAGGAAAGTGGTGCATGAATTTGATTTGATCTGTAAGTTCTTTGAATTATCTATATGCTTTGCTATTGGAAAGCTCGCCATTCAGCTGGACGCCATACCTGATGACGTATATTGATGGCAACCTGTGTACGAAAAACTGAATAACCAGTGGTGAGTGGTTGAGCAATAAAGTGAAAGTGAATGCTGTTGACAAACGACTAAAAACTGTTTTCGCACTTAAAAAACATCTATTAACACGATATGCAGCAGATATGAGTCTTATGCATTAACCAACTGATGGAAGAAAAAGGAATACTTCTTAAGAATTGATGACCTTAGGGTATACACACTTCAATCTACTCAAGACATATACTTCATATTTTTAGTTCTTTTTATGGATGGTACATGTCAATTGAAAATTCACTTGTTCTGCAGCATATTGACGTGCTATTAATATATTATGACTTAAAACGATGCTATAAATAAATAGAAAACAATTCTGCGCCCTACATTGAATACTTTAGTCTAATTGATGTGCTATCTAAGATACTTCATCAAAGATGGTTTACTTAAATGGACACCGAGAAAAACTTTATGGCACCAGCTTCATTATACTACATTACATATTCATAACATCTCGATCAATGAGGATGTTTGTCTTATTCAAGTGACAATGCTTTCAAACAAGGGGTAAAAACATTTTTAGAAAGGCAAGTGCATGTTAAGGCTCATACAATAATCAATAAATCATTATTGGTTATCTACCCTTGAGTCATGATTGGCTAATACAGTAAAGTAGTACAGTAATGATCTAGTATTGGGTTAATTACTTAGTAATGAGTTAGCAGAAAACATCATCATGCTGTGGGCATAATGCTCTCATGAACTTGAATGGAACTCATCTGGCCTCCACCACCAAGGCTTCATTATTCCACAATAATACAGCTTAGAATTGCTTTACATGTCAGTAAATCACAATATATTTAACCCCTTCATTAGGCCTTTCCTTCATGTCGAGCGTTATCCAAATATCATTACTATCCAACTATTTTCCTCTTAACTTCCTTTTAGAGCAGACTGCCATAATTGCGATTGGCTAAATAATTGCTCTTTGTTATCACAATAAGGATCAGCCTATACATCAATCTATATGACCTGAGCAATGAAGCTAGCTCGAGATATCTACTTATCGCATCGAAATTCTTTCTCTCTCTCTATTTTCTCGTTGAAGCCAAAAAGAAAGACCATTTCTTTTGTCTCATTCCTTGTGCAAGAACCGGTATCGTTGGCACGCCTCGCGTAGATAAACTGAAGGTAAAACACTATTAGCCTAAGGGAGAATTTATTATACATTTATCAATGAAATGCTGTCAGGACGAAAAGAAATACGTGGATGAAAAAAGGTGGAAGAAAAGGTATTGGAATGAGTGGTATGAACGCAATAAAAAAACTAATCAAAACAATAAATAATCTAAAAACTAAGAATAGGATAATCATAGTGAAACACAGACATAGACATCATGATAATGGACAAGGGAATTTTGATCGAACAAAGAAGGTCGAGGTTGAAGTATGCTCTAATTTAAGGATCGCTGATATTTTTTTCCGGTTGACTGTCATTAGGGCTTTCCGAAAAAAATTTCTGATGCACTTTTGAAATATTTGTACATATACTTGAAACGGTCATAATTTTTGCTGTATATATAAATGAATATATATATATATGAATATATATATATAACCAACCAAAAGAAATCTGCGAGAGGCGAAACTGATTAGAGAAACACAATGGGAATGAAAACACAAAAACTCACATAGAAAGAAAAAAGAAGAAAATACAAGTGAGCATCGAACAAGGGATACATCAATTTAACATTAAATAAATCTAGAAAAGAATTGATTGAAAGTATTTTGAAGTAGCTACGACTCTTAGATTCTATATCATTTTGAGTCATCAGAAATGGAATTGCAGATGTTGACTCCTTGAAGACATTTATAACATCTAACTTTCTCAGTGCTTTAAGGTGGCTTACTACTTTAGCAAAAAATAATAAGAAAAACTTTCCAAAAAGCTATTTTATACAGAAAATTAACGATGATTTAAAATAAAGAAAGAAGAATCTCCTTTTTTCGAGATATTGAAATTTGTCAGAATATTGACAAGTTTCTCACTGAAAAATGGCGAAAACCAAGTAATTTCTCAGAACATCTCCTTTGAAAATAAAATCATTTCGAGAATTAACTAAAAACTATTTGAAGGAATCGAGAATTATTAATTTTTTTTTTTTTTTTTCGCTTGATGAACCGAAAATTGCTGCTCAAAACGATGACAACACAAAAGCTTATACGAAGCTTTTAGTTAAAAGTTAAAGAATAGTTAATAGAGGTCTATTAACTATGGTGAAAGTAATTACATCTTTTTTAAGCTTTCAAGGGGCCTTGGGCTTTAATGGTTTTCTAATGATGTGATATCAGCATGTTACTGTTTCATGCACTGAAAGGACCTATTCCAATGATGCACGCTTAGCATGCAATATAACACGGATATGTATATAATTAATCAGAGAAACAAGACTGACACGCTTGCTTTTGTCTTGCTCCCTTTACACGCTTTAACACGGTTAGCGTGTTCAATGACACGGTTAGTGTACAAAATAACTCATAGATTAAACGTGCAATGTAGAAGTGTATTCTATGGAGTCTCAGAGCAGAATTTGATCGTTGTCTTTGGCCAAATAAAATAGCAGACATAAGCTTCCTTGTTTATAAACTTGAAACTAGAATTAATTTAAAAGCGGCTAACACTCTTTGAAGTTTGAAAAAGGCCGAAAAATTTGTTCAAATATCAGCTTTTTATTACTTTGGTAAATGTCCCCGCCACGTTGACGCTATAACCCGTGGACTTTGTAGACAATCACAAGACGAAGCTTGTTTGTAGTAGATTTTGTGAGTTAATCGTTCATATAGGCAAAGGACTACTTCGACGATGCGGCGGCCATTTTGGTAGGGGGCAAATATACGAATCTTTGTTACACTTATGGCGTCGATTAAAATTTACGCTTCACCCCTAGACAACTTGATAAGAGATGAATTAAGAAGATGGACACGAAAAGAAAGACAAACAAACGAAACTTTTTATCCGACATTTTTGTTTTCTTTTGCCCCGCCTGGACGCCTCATAATGCATTGCGATTCAAGATGTGAAAATAATGACTGAAACTACGTAGAAAAATGAAATGCTTGTCATTCAACCAGCATGATAGGGCCAGAGAAACCCAGGATTTGTTTTTTTCTTTATCAGATCCTACGTATACCCCCGGTATCTCGTAAAAAGTTATTTTCATTAATTCAGATTCAAGATGGCCGCCGCATCGTCGAAGTAGCCATTGCCAGGACGCAAACAAACTTTTCGCACTTTTTGCTGTTCACAATTTTGAGTTATTGAGTCATTTTTAATATAAGTAGTAAGTCAAAGTAATATTTTTGGTATTCTACAAGTCATAAGAAAACATTCTAAAATGTAAATTTTCAAATGTCCCAAATACAAGTTTCTTCACGTGTTGCACGTGAACGGTTTCAAACAGACAGTCTGGACCTGTCTCGTCTAGCGTAGACTAGTAGGACTTTGTGCTATAAAAAAAACTTTTGACAAGACAAAACAGTTTTGTAAGAACCTAAACATCAATAAATGTCACGAAAAAGAAAAGAGAATATCAGTGTACAGAGAAAAGACAACAATAACGAAACTTAATTAATAACACTGTCATCGAACTGATGTTTTATCTACCGCGATTAAGTTATCTATTCATTTCTCAGTTTGGCGCCACGTCCGGCTGATAAGATTGATAAGGCCGGACATACTCCTAGCCGCCTAGAGACATTCTGCATAGAAACGTGCAAATCTGTCAAATTTAATGGTCACAACGATCGCTCCTTTAACGACGCCGTTAAAGGAGCCGTCTCAGCCAGGATGCATTGCGCCTCTATCATTGTTTTCATACGGGCATTCTTTTCAAATTACTAGCTGTCAAACCCACGTTGTATAGATGGTTGGCAAATGACTACTAGCTAAAAGAATATATTTATGGCCGAGGATACTAGCGCCGGTATTATAGGAGAAAAACATATTGTGAATGCATACGGGTCTCTAATAGCGGACTGAGAAGAACTCAATAACACTGATTTGAACGAAGAGACCGAAGCGGGGACCGAAGCAATCAGTGACAGATTGTGGCAATTTCACTTTCTTGAAAATTTTAAATTCCAGGTCATAGTATTTGTCTAGATTTAGCTTGATTTCAGAATATTAAATATCTATAATTAGATCCAAAGTCTAGATTTTCCCTACTCTTTGGTTGGTTTTCACAACTGACTAGTATAGGTGAAAAAACTTTGAAGGTGACTTTATTTTGATAAAAAGGGTAGGATTGTCTATCTCATTGTCTCGAAATCTACAAAGCGTCCTAAAATAACAAAAACATCGGTACTTCCGAGCTAAAATAATTTCCATTTGTTAAAATAGCGTGCCCGTGGCATTACCTTTTTGCCTGAAAACCTGAGGAGAGTCACTTAAGATAATATATCTCGAATCTGATAACTACATCTAGAAAGATTACACCGTCCAATGACATCTGTTCTAGGTAGGAGGCCAAGGATATCAGATTATACGACGCGATTAAGATTTTTTTTTTTAATGAATTAGCAAAAAGTAAGGCGTATTTAATTTAATCACAAATTCTTTTAATGATAATTTCTGATTGATTGTTATTATGGAAATGATTAAAAAAGGTTTGTTTCATTGATCAAAACATGTTCTAATGGGGTAAAATAAAATCCGAATTGAGCCGCACAAAACACTAAACCAAACCAGGGATGGGAAAATAAACGAACTAACGAACGAAAGAATGAAGGAAGGAAGAAAGGGAGGAAAAGATGGATGGAAGGATGAATAGATGAGTGGATGAATGGATGGATGGATGGATGGATGGATGGATGGATGGATGAATGAACGCAAGTTAGTGAATGAGTGGTTGGTTCCCTGAGGGAGTAAGTGAGAAAGGAAGAGACTGAAAAATTGACGTAATCATGGACGTAACACCTACGTAGGTATTGTCTGGTGTCGGCTGTTGTAATCCACTTAATGCTATTGGTTAATTTAATGACGCCTTCAAATACACGACAATACCTGTTTTTTTCTCGGGAACGACTGATATGGTGATACTGGTCTATCGATTTCCGACCTGAACTCATTCACCATAACACATTTCAAGCCAATATACAAATAACGAAGAAGAAGAAATGTAAAAAAATCATAGGAGAAGATAAACAAATTGAAACAGATAATCATAAAGTTTACATAAATCTAGATAAATAACCCTGAATAATTAATAATTAGCATAATGACAAATGATAAGCAGCAGGATTATCTTGAAATTGTTAATGTGGGGAAATTCTGAAATTGAAATACTTGAATATTTAAAAAACGTTAAAGATTGAAATAGATAGTGATGATAGAAATCACGAACATATCAGAACCTTTAAATAGCGCCATTTGCTGATCTGCATGTCCAGTTAACAGGTGTGAGGTATGTAAACAAGTAGAAGTACCAAGAGAAAAGGATCGATTAAAAAGTCCAACAATCAACAAGGAAAACCTTTATAACAAGGTAAGTCTTTTATCACTTTTAATGATCAAAAGAATATACGGTAAAAATGAACATTCTTACCGCACTGAGGATTCACAGCTCATTTACACTATAGTGAAGAATGAGATGAACCACGGTTAATATGCTTACATAAAACATCCCATAGATCTGGATAGAATACAGTTTTTCCTGAGTCCTAACTAGAACTTGGCTTATCTTTAAAACGCGGGAAAAGTTTTCACGCGCCCAAAGAAAGTAGGAATCGATTAAAATAACACCAACAGTTCAAGAGGAGAAGAAAAAAGTATGACCAGAATTAAAGCGAGAAGACTATAACTATATCTTAGTACGATGACATAAATTTAACTCCTTTTTACCAATGGATTCCCTCAAGATATATTTACTAGAACTATAGGCTGAGAAAAGGGTCAATTTTTTTTACTAAGTGGTTACAATCGGTGAGATATAAAAATTGTCCTTAAAAAATACACACAATAGCCGCTCAAATGACAAGCGTAAATATTGATAGCTAACCTCACTAACTACAAGAGCACGCCAGTATTGTTTAGTTATGAAAAAAGGTAGGAAAGTATAAAGTTTTCGTTTTTTTGTTTTATTTCTCTACCATATATGCATGCTAATCGCGTTAGCATGATTGCTGGTAGTTATATCTTAGTTATTAAGATACACTGGATATACATCAGACCCGATCAGGCCAGGATTTTGGGGTATATATTCATGGCTATAAAGTTGTTTTTTTTTTGTTTTCTGTTTTGTTATTTTTTATGCAGCGGTTCTAGATAATTTCAGGTACTTGGTAACCAACTCGTCCCTGGAATTCTAGGTATGTCCATTGGGATCATAATGAGTGGAGGAAATCGGGTATATTGGTACCTGAGCATAGTGAGTCATATATATCATGCCTATATCATACCTTATATTATCGGTCCGGAGTTTACAAACAAAAACTTCAACATCAAAAACAAAACAAAAAATTATTAGCACGATTTGTATTTGTGTTTTACATGAATAAACGGTTCTTCCCCAATAACGAAAACCAATTTCACTTGCTGATTGTGATCAGCTCCAAATAAATAAAAGCGCTTAATGATTAAAAAATTCATTAAAAAGTCTCCTGGGCGGTTTTTATTATTTTATCTTTGTGTTGTTTTTCTTTCTTTTTTAATCGGAATTCGCCCCCGTATTAGAGAAATCACCTACCAAGATGTACACTCTTTGTAATGATGTCTGTTGTCTTTGGTATAAATAATTCTTTGGAAAGGTTTTTGAGCTTGTAAATATACATATATATATATATATATATACTTTGCGTGCGTGAAATCAAACCCATTCGATGGTATATATGGCCATGTATATATATTAACTATGTGCGATTACAATGATTGCAATAGACCATTTCCCTTATTGCGTATTCAGTTGTTACCGGTACCACTACCACCATAATCCACTAGGAATTCTTTTTCTTATTCAAATGTTTAAACTCCATTGAGAGTCACAAGATAATGTTTTTAATTAGACCAACAAAATAAACTACGAAAGTATGGTATCAAGCGTAATAAGGGGAGTTGAGAATTGGAATTGAAAAACTTTATTTATCATATCAAACAGTTATCTATATTTAAACAATCATGTAAACATCTGGTCTTACTGTAAGCCGTGCATTACATAAGAGCTAGAAGAGAGCTCGCTTTTAAGGCATCTGGAAGAACGTTCCATGAGTTTGGCTCCTGTTTAACCAAGACTATAGTTTATAAAAAAAGTTCGAGCTTTTGGTAATTGCAGGTCATATCTTGAAGACCTGACTAAGATTATATGATGAATGGATGGATGAATGGGTGGATGAATATGGATGGTGGATAATAAACAACTATATCTTCATGTTTTCAAAACAAGCGTTTCTGTATAGTTAGCTAGTTATGATAGTTAGTATGGTGTGTAAATATAGATTTAATATTGGTTCTATTACCCGCAGAAACTTAGAATTACTATTGTTTTGCACATCTCCCAGCGTGTTTACACCACACACGTTTGTTTTATATTCATTTTAAAAGTTGACAAGCTTTTAGATTAAAATCTTCTAATTAAAATATACCCTATAATCAGAAGCAACTCTAGTAGTTTCTATGACAGGTATTATTGACGTTAAAGAATGGAACGATGATTCCTTTGTATTTTGAAATTAACCCGCTATGGAAAACACCTGCGTCTAGCCTAGCTTATGTGTGTCAAGGTTACCGCCCACAAAAAGAATAATTATTTTCCTAGGCATCTGAATATTGGCTTAGTAATGTCTGTCAACAGGAGGAGCAATCTATATTATAGTTATTTCCTATTCCTATCTTTAAGACAATTAATTCTAACTTACAATTGAGATTCCAATCTAACTTGCTTCTAATCGTATTACAGTGTGTCGTTAATATATTGTACATCAGAATAATCACAATAAACCCAGCCAAAGGGAAACTTTTCATTTTTTTCTATTTTCATATTAATATTAAAAATCATTAACCATCTCTCCTTCGTCGCCTGACTGACAGCAGAGCCATAAAGTCTAAAATTAAAAATATTTTGCGGCAATTCAATTTATAGTCTTTTAGGACCGAGAGGTTGAAACAAATTATTTTCGACAAAATTAAAAATCTGTCCACAAATTTAGCGAAAGATTTAAGTTCATGAGATGACAATCAGCAATAACCATTTTGTCCCTAGCCTTATTAAAATACTATATGCAGTAAAAGAATAGATATACATCTAAGGAATACTCGACCTCAATAATGTAAGACAAGCACCTTAAGTTATGTCAAGATGATAACAAAAGAACCTAAAAAATAGATGAAAATCCTTGAGATTGAAGATTACTGAAGAAATTATGTTTATCGAATAAAATAAATATAATCACAATATCAACAACAATAATAAGTATAGGTAATAATATGGTTTCGAGTTCAATTTGGGATTAATTTGCACGAGCGTTTTTTTCAAAAATAACAAAAATATTATTTTGTGAGATATGCATCAATGGATACAGATATATTTTTTTCGTGTTTTTGCATCTCATTAGGTATTGTATATATGCATTAATGTATACTACAACGTTTCTGCAATCGAGTGTATATATATATGTATGTATTTGTTCTTGAGAGGCGAGACAATAGAGAAACAAAAGTTATATATAAATTGTGAATTGAAGATAAATTAGAGACAAGACATCCTTTTAGCTGTTACTCCAAGTTTCACGCCTACTCGATCATCAGACATGCAGTCTCTATATTTGAATGTATTGAGCACTCTACCGACAGTATACATCTATATTTATATATATATATAAATTATCAAAAAACTGGATAATAAACCTTTACAGCCAAATTTTCGACTTAAATAAAACGTCTTCATAAGCCCTGATGAAGACTTCTTAATAAAGTCAAAAAAATTGGCTGTAAAGGTTTATTATCCAGCTTTTTGATAATTTATACATTGATTCTGGGAAAGAGTTAAACACAAAGAAGATTTTGAAGATATATATATTTAACACAAGTGAAGATAGCTTGTTTTTTGAAGAACACCTATATTTCAACCATATTCAACAACATACACAAACTAACAAAACGCGAGACTATGAACGACAAATGAGCGCGCTAAATATCATTGAAACTACTACTTGAATATATGAGTGGCGGGTTCAAGATCTAGAGTTATATATACACTATATAGCATCGAACAACTGGACGTTTTGCTTACATTATTAAAAACACTGATGCTTGCTCAAAGAGCTGATAATGATTTCTGGACTTCTCACTCAAAGAGGAATTTTCCCTGCATTTGTGAGGACGGAAATAACTTTTGGTTTTCTATCTCAAGTGTAAAGTGTGTCGAAATAAATCACGACTCAATTCTCTTTTGATATTCACGGAGAAAATCTATAGCTACAATAACATAGATTTACATTATATTCTGACTTTTGCATAACTGATCAATTGCAAACCTTTCAGTCTTTTGAGCCAGACATCAGGGAAAGATTAAACTTATACCCGAGAAGTATTTCTAATTTAGAATATAAGATTCCATTGCTTGAAAAATCAGAGGAGAAAGTGCACAATAACACAAATTTTATAAGTTTAATCGAATCACACTGCTTATAAGAATAAACTCTGTAGCTTGTAAAAACCAAAAGTTATTTCCTAAATATTTTTAATTACACCTTCATCGACTTTAGCGTATATCTAAAACACTCAATGTAATCTCAAGCTTTGGTATTATAGTTGTAATTGAATGTAAAGTTTGTTTTACCGTTACATGTTCTTGGGCGATTAAATTATTTGAGCAGAAGTCACGACAGTAAAAACTGAACTTTCTTTGCCTTTAGTTGACTTTAATTATTTGGTTAACGATGTTGCTTTGAGAGACAACGTTTTGGAGTAGTCTGGTGTTTTAAATAACATTTAGGCTCTCGCCTTCCGAGTTGTTCGATGCTATACAGTGTAAATATAGCGCTGGCAATCAACTCCACGCTAGTCGCGCTTCTTTACATTGAATTCATCTGACTTGAGATTCTCGACTGTTACGGGCATCCGCTCTTAATGAATGCTATTGCGATATACGATAAAAAGACGAAGAAATCTCAAAAATGTGACCTGTGACGTCACGTTATCTTAGTAAGTCACGTGATATGTGACGTCATACACCCACAATCTTTGGGGTGACTGACAAGGCACGTGACTACATCCCTGCCAAGTATCGTGGTCACAGCTTGTATTGCAGGGGAGAAACTGGGACAGGGGCCAGCAGAGGTGTGTGGGGCCACCAGACGTGGGGCCACCAGACGTTGGTATGATGGGGTCACCACAGGTGTGTTAGAATGGGGGACGGGAAATGTTGAATTTCTGGCTTGTGTCTGTGTAAGTAGTGTTACAGACGGTTTATCGTCATTTTTTAGTCAGAAAACGCTTCTTTGAGGTCACGTGACCTGTGACGTCATGTTGTCAGGGGGGTCTGGTGACCATCGTTGGCATACGAAGACTTTGGTAGACTTTGGTAGGGCAATTACTTCTAATAAAAGTCTTTTTAAAAAACTGGCGATAATGTTATCTTAGTAAGTCACGTGATATGTGACGTCATACACCCAAAATCTTTGGGGTGACTGACAAGGCACGTGACTACAACCCTGCCAAGTTTCGTGGTCACAGCTGGTATTGCAGGGGAGAAACTGGGACAGGGGCCACCAGACGTGTGGGGCCACCAGACGTGGGGCCACCAGACGTTGGTGGAACGTGCCAACGTTACTTGGAATCACAGGCAGACTAGTAAAAAAAGCTGACCAAAAGGAGAAAGGGTATTCGGCACCTAGTGGTGGCCCCTCCTGTCCACCCCAACCCAAGTTTTCCACGGTGAAGGGGACTTTTGGTCATGCTGTTTATGGTATCGGGTCTTCTAAAAAGGCTCGACACAAGATGAGATCTACCTCATTCTCCGGTCCAGAGAACGAGAATAATGATAAGTGGTTAGAAGTATCCTTTGAACATGACAGTAAAGGAACAACCTGGACTTCATGTTTTCTGTCACGACTATCGGAGCCACAGAGTCCTCCAACTATTGATTTATAAATGAACAACAAACATCCATTTGTAAAGAAATACAGTAACTATGAAATACCTCTAACTTAGTTTTGTCTGAAAACAACGCTACGTCATTCAAGTTGGCAGAAATACTAGTTAGCATGTTATTATTTCAACTGCGGAATGTGGTATATGTTATTATGATCTTGGATTTTAATTAAAAAAATAACTAAAACCTACCAACATATTTTATCGCTTACATAAAAGATAATTTTACACATTTCGAGACAACAAGTACGGTAAAAAAAGAAGGTTTACTCAAAATACTTGGGAAACTCACCAGTCTGCAATTATCGATGGGCTTCCTGTGGCGAAACTGTTGACAAGCTTGTGACACGAGTAGGGGATTATAGTAACAGTAATCGGAGTGAAATCTTTGCCGAGAGATCCTAAAAAATACCACTTTCAGATCGAAACAGGTAAGAAATCTCTAAAACAGAAGCATTCTTTTATCTTTTTGTAGCTTTTTAGAGCGGTTTTATTGACTTGAAGTCAAAACAAACTACGAGATCTCGTGTTTTTTTTAGTGACCACCAGAGGTCAAAGAAATACAATTTCACCATACTTTGACGATGTGAAGCGTCACGCACAAACATTTGCCCATAAAAATCTTTCTATCATTTGAAAGACCATCATTTCAACATTCAATCGCCGAAGTTCTGAGTGAATTAAAGGTTTAGCACATTTGCTATATGGCTTTTTGTAAGACAAATTTTTATCTACTCAAAATATAGGTGTAGAGAATAAAATTATTTGGAGGAGTTAGAATTGACTAATCTATCTCAAAATCACTCAAACAATAAATAATAGATAATATAACAAGGATTAGGAGTTATTTTGGTCTTGGAGCGACTCAGTTTTCCACGCAAGGCCACTAAAGTTGAGTCAAAATTTATAGTTACAAATGGCATTTTCGGCGGACTTTGGAAATTTGCATTTTTCTCCGAAAAGAAACGTTATTTTATAAAACCAACTATACAGTTATTCTCAGGAAAGATTGCCCTATCAAACTTGAAAGTATGAGCGAAATCGATTTTTCGAGGTTTGCCGCAGATTTTAAATTTTGCTCGATCGTTACAGACATCCACTCTTAAAGGCGAGCAAATGTTTTATCCTGCGCAGTTTAGGCCTAAGCACCTATGTGATATTTCCAAGTAAAATTAGATAAGGTCACACTAATTAAGTACTTAAAAGTATCAGTGCTAGAAATTACTTGGTTGAAAACTGTAATAGACAAATGCAGTTCTTATTCAGATTAGAATAATGATAAGAATATCCGTATGGTGGTGGTGATTATGATGATGGTGGATTGGCGGTGATAATGATGATGATACATGAAACATGAGGATGATGGTACATGATGATGATGATGCTGATCTATTGATATTGTGGATGTTGATGATAATGATTTCTGTTGTTGTGGTTGAGTTTTTGATGGCGATGATGAAGATGATAGTGATAGTAATGTTGTTTATGATGATGATGGTGGTGGTGTTGTTGTTTATGATAATTATGGTGGGGGTGGTGTTGTTGTCGTTAATGACGGTGGTGTAGTTGTTGCTGTTGTTGATGATGGTGGTGGTGGTGGTGGTGGTGTTGCCGTTGTTGATGATGGTGGTGGTGGTGGTGGTGGTGTTGCCGTTGTTGATGATGGTGGTGGTGTTGCCGTTGTTGATGATGGTGGTGGTGGTGGTGTTGCCGTTGTTGATGATGGTGGTGGTGGTGGTGTTGCTGTTGTTGATGATGGTGGTGGTGGTGGTGTTGCCGTTGTTGATGATGGTGGTGGTGGTGGTGTTGCCGTTGTTGATGATGGTGGTGGTGGTGGTGTTGCCGTTGTTGATGATGGTGGTGGTGGTGGTGTTGCTGTTGTTGATGATGGTGGTGGTGGTGGTGTTGCCGTTGTTGATGATGGTGGTGGTGGTGGTGTTGCTGTTGTTGATGATGGTGGTGGTGGTGGTGTTGCTGTTGTTGATGATGGTGGTGGTGGTGGTGTTGCCGTTGTTGATGATGGTGGTGGTGGTGGTGTTGCCGTTGTTGATGATGGTGGTGGTGGTGGTGTTGCTGTTGTTGATGATGGTGGTGGTGGTGGTGTTGCCGTTGTTGATGATGGTGGTGGTGGTGGTGTTGCCGTTGTTGATGGTGGTGTTGCTGTTGTTGATGTTGTTGATGATGGTGGTGGTGGTGGTGTTGCTGTTGTTGATGTTGTTGATGATGGTGGTGGTGGTGTTATTGTTGTTGTTGATTATATGGTTTTTTTCCATAATGATGATGATGATACTGTAGGTGGTTCTCCATTACAGTATTTCATCATATATTTCGACGAATTTTGTTTCATCTTATAGCGTATGACCTTTTATCCTAAGGCATCAAACCTTTAATTGCAGTCGGGCGTTCACCTTAATGCAGTAATGATTACATTATCAAAGTTTTCTCATGTTCTCATGTTCTCATGTTCTCATGTTACGAATTTCTGGTAATATATGACCACTTTCTAGTGGTCATAGACGATCAAATGATCAAAGACGGCCCGGTAATTTGTAAAAATAATCTTCAGAATCCCAAATAACTAATGAAAATAATAAATTTAGCGATATAAAAAAAAATCGTATATCTGCTTGCCACCCTGAAGCAGCTTGTGGCAGACAACATGAAAGAGCTCTACCAGCAGCTTCTCTTTATTCAAAAACAGTGGGAGCAACTGGTAACTATTACAACTTGTTCCTAAGCTATGTATTTATGTACACATGTTCTCAAAAAGTTTGGTCCAAGGTTAAATATGAAAAAATTGCAGCTAAATCGAATGAGGACTCTAAAAGATGTATATTCGATTTTATAGCTTTAGAAATATCTGGCAGCCTAGGGTTATTATCAACAACAAGCGCATAAACTTTTTTCTTCGGTTTTAATATTTCAGATTTATCAATTGTAAGCGTTTTACATTGTAACCCTGGTGTGTGATATAGCTCTTATATTCCACACAACTTTCATTCCAGGTTCAATTGCTCCTGATTGGAGAAATTTATCTTAAGTCTGTTAGCAACACCATTGGGAATAGATGTTTTACAATGCCTTTGATGCGAATCGAACTAGAATATATGGCAAATAGAGATGACTATCAGCGGGTTTAAATAATATATCAGTGCTAATTAATAAAACCATCGTTCAATCTAAGACATTTAAGCTAGTTTTGGAGTAGACCATCTTAATAGTGGAATACAGAGAATATAATATATATAAAGGTTATATACCGTTACCGAGATGGAGATTAGATATATCAGTTGATACATTTCATATCCACCGAGGTACAAGGTATATAGCTTATAAACACCTTATATATCATCATTGGGGAAGTTTCTTAAGAACGGGGTTGATAACTAGATATCAACCTGATAAGCCGTCGTTGGGTGAATATGAAGGATAAAGACCGCCAGTGAACAAAATAAACTGACTCAATGATAATAGAAATATATATGACTGACACACACTTTTTGCGCTATACATATACACATGTTTGGGTGCTATTTTTGTTGAAAAATAAACAGTAAACAAGGAGCAAATCAACTGCAAACATGTTAAAAAGCCTCATTAGGTATTCTAGAACAACTTGGTAAAAATGTTTGTTGAAAAATGACTTAAACTGCTATCCTCCGTATATATATTCCGAATGTGTCAAAGTTTTAGGGATTCGGTGTATACATTTATATGAATATTAATCTAGATGTACGAGTCTATACTCTCGGTTGAGTGCTCAATACATTAAAGGGCATACCCGATCATGGAAGCAAAATCTCCATGAAATGTATATACTATATAAATATATAATATATCCATGAAAATTGTTGATTTTATTTGTTTGTTGTTGTTGTTTTGTGGTTGGAAACGTTATATTTAGCGCGTAATTCGAAAGGTTTTACTGGTATCGATTTTCATTTTCAGCACTCTATAGACTTTCTGTGCAGGTCTTTTGTTCCTAGCACAGCTGCAGAGAATAGCATTTTAATTTAATCTTTTTGAAAATCGACCTTGGAATATTATCGCAGGGATTGCTGATCTGACAGGGTCTACTCAGGTCAGTATTGTCAACATCAACGTACTGGGAGATTGACCATTAATTTTATATAACTTTTGAAGTCGGCGGTCTGACAAAATTGAAAATATTTTGGCAAAAAAATTCTTTATCGTCATTATTTTCATTTAATTTCTTGCTTTAGGGCATATAGATTATCCACTGCTGCGAGCGGTAGACTACAACAGCAACTAATTCATGCTCGATTAATGCGGATCTTGATACTTTCAGTTATATGACTCTTAACATTGTTAAATTTATTTTCATTTCGAGTTTTTAAAACATTCTTCGGCTTTCTTCGAGCTCTTTTTGAGCACGCCCTATTCTGGCTATTTTCAAAATCAAATGTGAACTACGATAAACATTGAGCTGTTACATTTCATGCATACGTTTAAACGAACTACCACTACCACTACCACTACCACTACCACTACCACTACCACTACCACTACCACTACCACTACCACTACCACTACCACTACCACTACCACTACCACTACCACTACCACTACCACTACCACTACCACTACCACTACCACTACCACTACCACTACCACTACCACTACCACTACCACTACCACTACCACTACCACTACCACTACCACTACCACTACCACTACCACTACCACTACCACTACCACTACCACTACCACTACCACTACCACTACCACTACCACTACCACTACCACTACCACTACCACTACCACTACCACTACCACTACCACTACCACTACCACTACCACTACCACTACCACTACCACTACCACTACCACTACCACTACCACTACCACTACCACTACCACTACCACTACCACTACCACTACCACTACCACTACCACTACCACTACCACTACCACTACCACTACCACTACCACTACCACTACCACTATTTTCTAGGACTAAGATATTCTTAATTTAGTTTTTGTTTGACTTATTAAAGATAAGTTTCTTAAACTAACTAGAGGATAAAAAAGAAGAAGTATGAACGATTCAGTGTTGATAACACATTCATCACCGATTTCAATAACATAATATTTAGACATTCTCTTAAACCAGCTAATCAGTTAATCGTTTGAAAGGTAATTTTTGATATCCAGACATACTACTTTGGCAATATTAAATGTTATATTTGGGAAAGTGTCAAAAAGAAGACAAAACATAATTATAAGATACCTTTAAAAAAGCCGCTTATTTCGTGCGCTGAAGATAATAGCCGATTACCAAAAACGTTAGTTGTGTGGGTTATGGTAACCAAAATGCTCTACAAAGACACAAATAATAAAAAATATATTTAAACGTCATCATTTCATTTAAAGTGTAGTTAAATAAGCGATTACTGCATTGCATAATTTATTGTTATAGATAAAACCGTTTTCTTTTCGACTATGAAGAATATTCAAATGGATGATAACATTGCCTAAGGCATAATCCTGATCTGCTCATAATCTCACAAATTTTTAGATTACGAAAATTAAACGGATGAAGAACTGAAAATGCGAAATTCATTCTAAATGTTTAAAAATTGAATATCAAAAGTTCTATATTTGTTTTTTTTTTTCTTTGCTGAGTTGACACGTTGTTTTAATGAAAATTCTTTTCGTTGTTTTGTTGTCATTTTTGGTTTTATCAATCCCGATTAGCCTTCTTATTGTGTATGCAAATTACTGTCTTTTAGGCCGGTGACCTGTAATTGGTTTTTCAATACGTACATAAACACTTTCTTAAGTCAAAGTGTGCAAGTGTGGTCTCCTGTTCGTCGTCAAGCTACTACTCACATCACTCACAAGGTAAAAAGTTTGGCGTGTAACTTTATATCAGTGAACAAATCAAAAAAAAAAACGAAAGTCATTACTGAGAATGTGTTAAATTTATAATCATATTTCTGTCTTTACATATGAGTGATATAATAGTACTTTGGGGGGGAAATAGCAACTACAGATTTGAGATGTTTGATAGTTAAAAACACTAAATGACTTTTGTTGAAGCGTGTTTAGTATACGCGTTATCTCCTGTAAGCTAGTAACAAGGTGTATCATTCTTCATTTATATGTACTTTAGCCGATCTACACTTGTTCAACTCGACTACTATCTGTTATATAGCCTCTTGATATCATGGTGAATGAGTGCTAGTCTTGTAAACTTTGACTTCGTATAAGTTTTTAGTATGATTAGTACGGCCGGGCAAATCTTGGATGGAATTGTTTTGGGTTAGAAAATTAAGTAAAAATTTGCATCTGAAGTACGTGGGATCCTCACAATGCTCGAGGGGATTTTTTTTCAAAAAGGTTGAAAATTATAAGAACAATTAAGTAAAGGGCTTCATCGATTTTAGCAAAGTGATATATTTTTCTGTATCTTCTCACCCGCACATCCAACACTTAAGGGAACGGAAAAATATGCTTTAACCAATCAAATAGCACTAAAAATGACAGGTAACAACTAGCGAGCATAAAAAAGTACAGACTGCGTTGGTGTCAAAAATAACATATAAGATGATAAATAAGTATTAAACACGGCAGAGGAAAAATATACTTGACTTCTTATACTGACGTTTAGGAACTTGATCCATTCGTGAAAGGAACACAGGAAAACATCTCAAAGAAAGGAACATTTCGCCAATTCTTCGCAATCGATGGTGAACTTGTTACTGATTGGGATAAAATACTTATCAAGTGCTGTCTTTTTTTTTTTTTTCACAGACGCTTTCTTTTGAGATGGAATTGCAAATGCGGAATGTTTCCAATATTACCCAGCCGATCCAACCAACCGAACCATTACTCACACCTCAAGCAAAAATCATCTCGTACTCTTTCCTGTTCTTGTGGTCTTTCATTGGCAACGTCCTTGTCATAGCAGTGGTGTACTGGAATAAAAACCTTAGAACCAGTTTCAATTATCTGATCGTCAACATGGCCGTATCAGATTTGTTCGTTCCCTTGGCTGCAGTGCCCCTTCAGATCTTTGAGAGTACCAGAGACAGACCAAATGAGTGGTTTGCAAAGGGCCCTTTTGGTGAAGCCCTGTGCAAGCTGTCTTTCTTTCTGGTGGACATTACTCCAGGTGTGTCAGTCTTCAGTCTTGTTATCATAGCCTTCAACAGGTTCTTTGCCATTGCTTATCCAGTGAGAGGACTGAACACTTTCCACAGAAAGAAAGATCTGTTTCTAATTGGTCTTACTTGGGTTGTTCCATGTGCTTTACTCTCTTCGCACTTTTACACACTCCGTCTTCATTACACTGAGCAAGAGGAGTACCCACAGTGTCTGAGAAGTTGGGATCCAGCATTTGACGACAAATCGGCCCAAGATATCTTCATTGGAATACTAATAATCGCTGTGTTCGTCATCCCTTTTATAATCATCACCACGTTATACGCTGTCATGATCCACAAGATTATCAAAGCTTCTAAACAAGCTGCCACCATGATGAACAGGAGGCAAACCTTGTATCGCCAAAAGAAGAACAAGCAAATCTTCTACCTCTCGGTCATCATCGTCGTAGGATTTGCCGTCCTATGGGGCCCGTTTTTCATTTATCTCTTCATCCTTCAGTATATTTGGGTCGCAGAACCCCCCATTCCATCGGAACAAGTCAATTTCATTTTCTTCATTTTTCAGTTTATGGGTTACAGCACCGCCATTTTCAATCCTACAATTTATTTCCTCTTCTTCCAAAATTACAGACAAGGACTGCAAAAAATGCTGACAGGAAAAACAAGGAGGGTGAAGAGGTCTTCACAACTATTCTCCCGTTCGCAAGGAAACAGGCTTTCACGACTAAGCCTACTTACAGACAGCATCAACGAGTATCTGTCGAAGAAAAGACGCTCCAAGACCAGCGCTGTATGAAGATCAAGGGATATCACAAGAAGGCGACCAAAAACTATTTGAAAAAACTAAAAACTAAACGATATTTTTGAACCTTTTGCATGTGGCAGAGTTTCCTATAGGAAGCAAAACAATCTATCTGTTGTTGGAGGATAAAATGGAAAACCTTGTTTGGTTACGTATTTTGATCTTTCGGTTATTTCGCCATTCATTTTATTGCTGTTTTTGTAGGTAATCTTAAACAAGAAGACACTTTAATACTGATATGTTCTATGTAGAGTTGGTTTCTCTTTACCGGATACGTTTTGGAGATATCTAGTAGTTTTCTGCAATTTTATTTAGAATAGTTCATTTTTAACAAATTATAATCAAGGGTAATTAGCCTCCAGGCCTAGTAAACCTAACCCTAACCCTAACACAATGCTATATCGTGTCGCGCACGTGCAAATTAACACTCTTTGAAATCTTAATCAAACAAATGTTTGATCAACATCGAAGGCGATATTTCGCACGCCATTTGGGGTTACGAATATGAGAACACGAGGTCCTTTAAGAGCGTTGGCAAACTGAGTATAATCATGAATTACAATAGCGGCTAACAGACAAAGCGTTTTCAAATCTCTTTTACGTACACAAATAAAAGGTATTCAACACATGGATGTCAAGTGATGTTCGAGAAACAAACAAACCACGCGTTTCCACTTTCCTGCCGAAAATAAAAGAAATTGCCCAGACATTCACAATAGGTTTATCGGAGAGAAAAACAAAACAAAAAAGGGCGAGAAAAGTATCAAATCTGTGGTCGCATTATTTATAATCCACTAAACAGCCATAATGCTTTCTCATTAACTTGAATAAGGCTATATATAACCGTCTTGTTGTAACCAAGTAGTTTTCGTACTTTAAACTAGCTATGGAACGTGTGTCTTAGATTTGACCTCCAATATCAATTTAAAAAGACATTGACATAAGACATTGAAACCAACCAACATGAGTTTCAAGAGAGTTAATTGTTTTAAAAGGTCGTGCGGCATAAGTTATAGAGACGTCTTTATCTAAAGGACAGTTATAAGAAGAAAAAAAAAGAATATGCATCCTTCTCATGGAGAAGGGGCGGAAACTCGATAAAGCTTTAAACAAACAGACTGTAATAGGTGGGCGAAAGACTGTGATACATTTCATTAAAGTATATGATTAAAATAATGTATATTACAATCAGCTGCAAAAAACTTGTTTCAACGCATATTTTCAAATTTTATTGATAAACCTTCTGGTCTGATCTATGATAAGGGCACGGCAAACTCATCTATCAAATTGGAATCTAGCTTGTTAGGTTTTGTGGAGGGGACAAACCGGAAAACCCGGATAAAAACCCTCTAATTACAAGCATGTAATGCTGAGTACAGGAATCGAACCAGAGACTCAAGAGATAAGTGGCGGAGTGTATCACCACAACTACATTTTGCATAATTTCAGCTATTAGGATTTTACTAATAACTCGCATTATCTTTGCTTTAACTAAGTAGTCTCAACTTGTCAGCTTTGTTTCAAATCTGTGAGTCTTCAATTATATAGAGCATAGGGTAGACATTCTATACTAATAAAAAGGAACTTTTTCTCAAAATATATCCAATACGTTGGCCCAATTAACACCGTTACCTTGGCTCTCCCGAAGGAGCTCATATATTTAAACAAGAAAAAACAATTCAAAAAGGATTTTGGTTTTAATGGTGTCAAGGCGTAATAAGGAGAATCGAGAATTGCTGTGAAAATGAGATAGGTGAGGGCGCTTCACCAAAATTCTTGACGCAGCTGTGAGCATCGTGATTATGCTCTTAGCCATTACACTCTATCTAACTTAGTTCACTGTCAAAAGACAGACAAACAAACATGTGCTTGTCTAAATGATAAAAAAAATAGAATATGCCAAGCATATGTCAAGCTCTCTCTCTCTCTCTCTCTCTCTCTCTCTCTCTCTCTCTCTCTCTCTCTCTCTCTCTCTCTCTCTCTATATATATATATATATACATATATATAGTGTATTATTATTAATATTATTATGTTAGCTGGAATAATAGATGTTTTTTTTTGTTGGTTGCATGCATATCACTGTATCTTCTCAAGCTTTTGGCCTGAAATTGTAAACCTGATATATATCACTGCCAATCATATTTATAGACAGATATTACTGTAGTATACCCTGTATGGTTATTCAGCACTATGCTAAACAAAGCCAATGCAGATATAATAAAGTTTGTAGCTACGTTTTATGTAATTATGCAAATGAAGGTTCAACTATTAAACAGGCTCTTTATAGAGGAGTACGATGAGAGATTTGGTAAATAACAGCAATGTAAAAACATGAAAAAATAATTACGGATATTAGTCAAAATATCAAGCGATATTTCTTAGTAATATGTTAACATACATATATAGATCCTGGGAAATTGATTGAATAAGCCTAACGCAATGTTCACAAGGTTGGCCATTTGCAAAGGTACGTCTGTTTTTGGCGCCAAAACTTCAAGGCGACTACAATATCCTTAAATATCCCGGAATTAAAACGTTATATTGACATGACAGGTTTCTCAACATGCTGCACTCAAGACTAGACTAAAGCCTACCTTTGAAGAAACAGTTACTCAAGGTATATATATCAAATTAAGAATCTCAATCCTAAATCTATATTTAGAAATGCAGAACAAGTTTCCCAATAGACCTTTTTACTGAGTCGGCGGCCATCCTGGATTCTATTTTTTGAAAGTAAGTCATTATGGGATGCCGAAGGAGCAATTATTGGAAGATGTATAGTATACTCAGCTGTCAGGGTGCCTTTTCATATAATTTCACGTTATCCAATGAGAAACACATCTAAAAAACAATTGCTGGAGCGCTTTTTCAGTGAAACACCAAAAAATGATTTGAGAAAGTAACCCCGCCACTCTATGCTTTATGACTATTTCCACTTTTACCCCTTTGCTTCCCATAAGTTAAGATAGCTGCCGTATTGGTAAAATGGTATATTCCATTTTTTGAGAGAATCGACGTTTGGAATGAAATGTGGCATAATTATGAAATGAAATGAAAATGTAAATCATGATCGATCACTCTTATCTTTTCTGCCTGATCTCGGCTGACCAAATAAAAGAAATAATATGGCGCCACCGGCAGAAAGCTACAAGCTGCTGGTGGAATAATAAACTGGATTTGAGTTTATGGTGGCTGTTATCGATATTTCTATTATTGTTTCTCTTACACCAAGAAACATGAAAAGTTTTTAATGAAATCTACCGACATGCTAATCAATGGAACACACGTCATCATAGGCGAACAACAGTTGCTTATTGGTTCTCTGACTTTATTTTTGGTTTTTCTTGGGTTCTATGGTTTCCCCCTCGATCCGCAAAAGCAAAGCTCCATTTCTATCTGGCGTCGAATGCTTTAGTCCAAGATAAGTTTCAGTATCAGGAGACTGAACAATCCCTTCCTGTATAATCAGGAGATTGAACAATATCCCTGTCTGCTCGCCGTAAAATCAAAAATACTTACACTGACACGCAAATTTCTGAGCTACGATAGGTGATAAACTATATGCGATTACCTCTGGTTTACTCTCGTTTATAGTAAGAGGGTTGTTTTTCATTGATTCATGCTGACACTGACTGTTGCGACTCCCCCCCCCCCCGGAAGTGGGTGAGCAAAGATGGGTCAATGCTAGTCCTGCCCCTCCCCCTTCTCAATACGAATGACGTAAACTCTAGACAAGAAATTTGCGGAATTCGAGTTCCCTGCTGATGTGAGCCTGTAAACTATGCAACCTCTATTAACGTGGTAGAATTGTTCCCTGATGGATCAATACTGCGATACTCGTATTCTTGTTGCTCTGATCCCGACATCAATACGTAAAAGTGTTACTCAACAACAATACGATACAATACAACAATAAAATGGAAGCGCACTTCAATTGACAATCCAAACAAAACTGGGGAACAAGATTCAAGCTGTTTGTAAGTATCGTTCGTCTTAATATTTAACAAGCCTGAGAAGGCAGGAGAAAGAGAGACGAGGTAACATCTATTTGCCTTTATCTTGCTAATTGCAAACGACATAGGTATGCATAGAAATGCATGGGATGCAAATGCGAATAACATGAACGAACGAGATGCAACACAAATGATATATGGCATAGTGAGACCAACAGTGTTCATTCAATTTATACATTCCAAACGGAAAGTGGAATTATTTTATTCTAATGCAAATTTCTTTCATTTTTTCCTCTTCTCTCTTCCCTACCCATCTTCTAACCTCGTATCCTCTTGTAAACTCGTAAAATGACCATTTAAAAGACAGTACTTAGCGATGTTCAGATGCGTTGCCTTAAACCCATTAAACCCATTTTCCAATAGTATTACCATATTAGGGCATTGCAAAGATTCAAAGGTTTTTTCATTTGCATATTTATCTCATTATAGTAACATATAGACTTAGAGGTATTTAGTGTAGCAGACAACCCAAAGGGTTAATGAAGGGCGACCCTGCAATTATATACCAAGTAGTTCTCAGAAGAAAAACAATATTTCAAAGCGGCGAAAAATGAACTACAGCTGTTGGGTTGGGTTGATAATGCATTAAAGAAATAAAAACAGCAGTATTATCGCTGTTCAGCTTTTAGGGAGACCGAATTCAGACGTTCCTTGCATGAGATGATTCAGTTGCAGTGTCGTACGTTAGTGCCCACGTAATCCTTTATCCAAGCTTGACATCTTGGTAGCAATACACTGCAGTGAAAAAACGTCAGGTATGAAGTTGATAGTACTGTATTGTACGATTCTTGATCGAACTGCACGGTTCGTTATTGATGTTTCTAGACTGATGATTCAACACGCTTCAGGGCAGTAATCAGAAGAAAGAGATTTATCCTTGGAATGTCAAGTTTTAGCGTTTTATATTATCTATATTAAGAAAATATTTTAAAAGCCCTGCTTATCCTTCTTTTCGTACTTTTCGTTCGAAAGAGTGAATGGATGGATGGGTGGATGGATGGATGGATGGAAGTTTTGGATAGATGGATGGATGAATAGATGGATGGATGGATGGATGGATGGATGGATGGATGGATGGATGGATGGATGGATGGATGGATGGATGGATGGATGAATGGATAAATATATAGATGGATGGATGAATGGAAAAAGGGATAGATGGATGGATAGATGGATGAATGAATAAATGAATGGTTGGATGGGGGGATTGGTGGATGGTTGGATGGTTGGATGGATAGGTGGGTTGGTGGATGGATGGATGGGTTTGTGGATGGGTAGGTGGATGGATTGGTGGGTGGAAGGATGGATGAATGAAGAAAGTATGATAGAGTGAAGCGAGTCGTGTGAGAGTTGTAAGTAGGGTACGAGTGAGATGATAGATGACTTTGTCAAGTGAGTAGATTGGGGTGTAAGTGGGTTGTTGAGGGGAGTGAGGATAGTGAATTGAATGAAGAGAGCGATCATTTGAAGTGAGAATAAGGAGTGGTGTAAAAGGTGTTAGTCGTGTGTAAGGGTGGTTAGTGGAATATCTGTCGTAGGATTGTTGGATCGGATTGTTGGATCGGCGGATCGATGAATTAGTAATGGAGGAAGGAATATAACGAGGGAAAGATCGTTCGATGAATTGGTTGACTGAATAAGCTAATGACATGCAGATATGTAGAAAGCCAGACTTCCTTGTCGTTTTGCCAAAAGTTCAATACTCATTTAAAACATAAGGTCTTCTTCTATTAAAGAATATTTTCCCTCGGCATGCTTGTTGTTTTCAACATAAAAACGTTCAACAATAAGTCTGCCCCACCGTCATCGTGAATCGGTAATCAATATAAAATGTAAAATATAAGGCCCAGAGATAAGAGCAATAAAAAGGCTAAAGATTCATTAGAGCCACGATGTACTCTCCGGCGGCTGCTAATCTCATGCTATCGCCTTCCAGATACTTACCCTCAGGCTATGAAAATGACTTGTTTTTTGGATTTTTTCTTTTTTTCTTAGTCGATAATTCAAACTGTAGATATTTCAGTGATTGATCGATCCATGATTGGAGAAATAAATTTCATCTTTTTTTCGATCTCGCACAAGAAAAAACGGTTCAGTCACCTGCTGACTCAGTTTAACTCTTGTGTAAAATCTAAAAATACAGGAAGGTATCAGGAAGGTATTGCTATCAAAATGGTGCCAGAATTAATTGCAATCCTCTGTTGATTTCTATAAAACTGAAAAGAATGGAAATGTTTGGGAGCTGACAGGAAGAGTTTTCAATATAAGGTACAGGATATCACCCCTCAAACTTTTTCATTTATTCGTCTAAAACTTTGAAATAATGATCTCGCCGAGACGTTTGCATTAAACTCAACAATGTTACGGTTTGAGCGTGATATTAGATTAATCAAATTAATTGCGAAATTCACGACGTTTATGATGTTGTTTTTGAATGTGAATGAAGTTAAGATAACTGTAATAGCAAGTACAGAGTCAGTACAGCTTGACATCTACAACACTCTAGAACACAGCATGCTTCTGTCAGTGCTACTCAAACATCCTTTTGTAGCTGAGCCTATATATTATGCACTTTGTGACTAACTTACATCAAGCTACAGGTTCTTGTTTGACTGGTTATTCTACAACAAAATTACTGACAAACTGAAAAAAGATAAGGTAAGAATTCGTTAAGAAACATTATAAGATAAATGTTCTACTGACTATCCTCATAGTGCATGTATTGTGTGTCTCTGAAACGTTTAAGTGTGTTTTAAAATAGAAAACTAGAGTATTTGATTACGAAAATCCCCATGAAAAAAATGTTTTCAGTAAATTTCTGTAAAAGGGTTGATTTAATAAAAGAAATTTTAAGATAAATTTTCTAAACTAGATTACAATTCAAATACACGCCCAATGTCTCTGTATCTATCGTAATCATCATGATTACATAAGAAATACACATTTGAAATCTTCCAACACTAATATATTGGTACTAACGCCACAAATACAAAAGGAGTAATACTCAAAGGAGTGTAATGGTTTGAAATCAGAGAACACTATCTCAAAGATACAAAGATAATAGAAAATACTCTTTTGTAGGAGTGAATACCGAATGTCAAGATATGGGCTAAGCTTTCTATTGTACTCTAAGCAATAAAGGTTTCTTCGAACAGCGTAAAGGGCTTTGCTTTTAAAAGAAAAAAATAGTTTTTGGCGCCATAGAAATACACCCACAAACAGAATCATCAGTTTTTGTATCACCATAACTACACTTCAAAATATTTCAAAAGACAAAAAGGCCTTTACGTAAGGTAAGAGAAAAAGACCGACAGGAAAAAAGAAATAATAATATAATAGCACAGTTTGTACTTTGGAAGTATAACTTTCGTTAGTAGCTAGGTAGGAAACAGCTAGAACATCCGATCCTGCCATTGTAGGTCATCAACGTTATTTGCTCCCTTCCTTTTTTCTTTCTTGTCTTGTTCTTTAATTCTTTTTCTTTCTCATTCATTAAATTTCATTCGTTATGCCTTTTTTCTTCCTTCTTTCCTTTCTTCCTTCCTTCTCTTTCTCTTTTTTATCTCTCTCAAACGTGGACTTCGTCACCATACATTCATGCCAGCTTCTTATCTCAAAATATTATTAAGATATTATAGAGTTAACATTATTTTTCGTGCTCGAATGATACAATTTTATTTGACCTTTATCACCTTCTAAAGACCTTATTTCATCAGTCAAGAGAAATCCAAGCTGCCATACCGGCATCAAACTTATTGATTAATGCTATCCTTAAACACAGTCATTATACTGAAGGAGGTTTGATTTGATACCCGTATCGTGGGAGTGGAAGTTCATGGCTTCACATGTTAGCATCACTACACGGCACTTAAGGTGACTGACTACTTTCGAACGTTCAAATTGAGCTCACGATGGGCGCGCGCACAAAAATCGCTCTAAAGCGCATAATAGCCGTAGAAATTTTATTGAGGAGCCATACACGTTTTGAACTTCAACGGGGCAAAACCCTAAAATTTTGCACGGGACTCTTTTCTTTGTATTTCCTAAAACAACTGGTAAAAAGCAATCTTGAAAAAGAGCTTTTGACAAAACGTAATTATTATTTAGAACTTACAGAAAGAGCGTTCTAGAATAATCCTCTTCACTGTTCCCTTGCGCCATCTTGAAAGGTAGCCGGGCCTTTGCATCGAAGCGAGACGAACGGTGACCTTGCAATGATAGAAATATGTGAATAATTTTTTAAGGTGTTGAAAAAAGATCTTTATTATCGCAGGCTCACCGTTCGTCTGCTTCGATGCAAAGGCCCGGCTACCTTTCAAAATGGACTATAGCTTGAATAGGGCTTCGCAGCTAACTCAAGCATGTTATTAGATATTTCAACTTCGGTTTATTCAATTTAGCTATATTTATCAATATATTTTACTTGTTATTCTCATCCTAGTCTGTATATAGTCATAATATTTCTCCCCTTCTCACAATTTTCATTATTTGTCAAGGGTCAATAAAGAAGTCTAGCGCAATATTTATAATTATAATAAGAAATAAACAACTTTTATTAATCTAATTAAAGTTTCGCAGTTCATTTTTAATTATAGTTCTGTGAATATTAGTCATGGCCATGTATTTCATAAATTATTGATTTTAAGAACGGTTGAGAACTGAGCTTAGTGCGCATTGTCTCAGCCGTATGATAACCTGCCAAAACTCCACTAAAACCTCAAGGACTAGTATATCTAGTACCTACGTATCGCACATGGTGAGTAAAGTTGGGATAAATAATAATAATAACTTTATTTAGAAGTCAATGTATTTAGTTCACACAACTGGAGACACAAGATCAGTCTAACGCGAATTACTAATAATAATATGTGAACAGAAAATTCTCTTAGGATGAGTATTTTATCACGTAACACTGAATAACGCGAGAAATGTCTAGTACAATAATACATATATATAATATATATCATACCTCCAAAACAACTAGTCAGAGACTTGGAAGGTTCTAGATATGTTTACGAAAAGCTCAGAATTTTGAAGTTGCCACTATAAACGAGTAGATCTAGACTACTGCATTCCTGAAGTAAACTTCTTATGAATTCTCCATTGCTATAATATAACTATAATGGTATGTGGACAAACAACGCACTTGACAGAAGAGAATCAATATTATAGAACTGCTTATGAATATTGAAAAAACTCGCTTTTTCAAAGGCAGAAAACAAAGTACTTCACTTTGGATCATATTCAAAAAAGAAATCTCAATTTTTTTCAGTTTTTCAATTTAATTATTTCCATAATTAACTTCTGAGCTCAAGCAAGTAAAAGCTTAAAGCTAGAAACTGTAAATACACAATACATTTTCTACTATTGCATGTAAATGATTATGTAATACTCGCAAACCAGATGCTGTCAAGTCAAGGCCGGGTTTGCAGCTATTTTCAGTTTTTTTTTGTTTGTTTTAACCTCTACCCACGCAAAGGGTGAAATTAAAATCGCGCGGGAATCGAACATAACTTTCAACCCAAACAAAATAGCTAAATCAAAGGAATAAAACCGCTATATATTTGAATGAAGTGAGAATGATTACCCGCACACAGTATAAGTAAGAGGTAAATAAGAATGAAACTTGACAACACTCAGTGATTCAGTCATTCAAACGCAACAGAAAACGTAGCTCCGCGTGGCTCTTCATATAGGATTAGTACTCATTCGGTGCGTCAGGGTGACGTCATAGCCGCCATGTTGTATGGTGGACTTCAACTAGCTCAGTTGTTCTAGATTGATATCAATTGCGGTCCTTTTGTGGACAACTGACATAGCGTCCGACTTTGTCTTTTTTTTCTTTCTTCTCATCGAAAGGTTTAGGCCCACGCCAACAATATACGCTACCGTTGCACTTGAACGATCGATATTTGGTAAACACTTGAGAAAATAAAGATTACCGAAGTAGCACCGCGTGGCTCTTCATATAGGGTTAGTACTCATTGCTTTCAAATATTTCTGCCGAATGATTCTCGGATCAATTTGTCTGTGTGTCTTTTGGTTGGGCTTGGGCTTTCTGTATCTCCTCTAACCGGAAAAAGACTGAAACCTAGGTCCACGTTCCGCCTTTGTTCTGTCGGATAAGTATATATTGTCGTGAACTACTTTGGTTGAGGGTAAACTAAAACAATTAGTAAACTGTATTTTTAATATTTGAAAAATAATTTGTAAGTGATATCCTTAATGTTCTACAACTTTTTTTTACTTACTACGAAATTACGAAATAGGCTTTCCGATCACATTATTAAAGTTTTTCCAATATGTTAAAAAAAAAAAAAATTTAATGTTAGGATAATTTTGGCGGGTAGGTTAAGTCGTTACATGCCGCACATTTTGCGCAGTGGAAAACACACTTTAAATTCGCATTATTTTGTCATCCAAACAAATGAATACTGCTGTGCAAATATTCGATATATCCGTTGCCTGAGGGATCTTGACGAAACTGATATATACGGGGCTATATATACTGACGATCATTTTCATCTTGAACCAAACGACATAGGACCCGAAATTACGAACCAAGGGACGCTTGAAGCGATCTTCCAGCTAGAAATGTGAGTGAGTAGTTCCGTTATCACTGACTGATAAAATACATCGAAAATCAATGTTTAGAAATACTATCAGGAACGCATCACCGGGACTTCTGTAGTGTTGCTGTATATTTTGATAATTGCTGCATGCGTTCGATCATCTTTCTTTTGGTGTCTACGCTGATGCGCAAAAGCGCGAGGCGGGTAAAAGTCGTGAGTTGCACAACCTCCGCCTTTGTTTCGTATTTTCAAGAAATGGCCTATTATGCGGTTCAAAACTACAATAGGATGAAATGATAAGAAACGGGGCTCAAAGTACTCAAAAAAAGTCGTGAGTTGTCCATGACTTTTTTCAGTGTCATAGGTACTACTTGTCGGATGAGTATTGTCAGTGTTATCTGTAAGGTACAAAACTGCTGAGCTCAAAGAGAACAGAAGACATGACCCGCGTTTCCTTCTTTATGTCAACAAAACTGATTTTTAGATATATTCTAACTCTATTACTGATCTTAAGATGAAGTGCTTTTTTTTATAGTATTTCTCAACTATTTCTCCTACTAGAAGTACTAGTAATGGCTTCCTTTTGTCAATATAACTTGATAAGATTCATGGTATGACATATGCTACTTCCCTATGGAGAACTCGGATCGTTTTGAATCAATATGACAAGGCTACATACATCAGGTGCCGGTTAAGAACGGTTTACACTGAAAGGCGGTCCAAGTTTGAACTTCAAACGTCTTTAATGGCCTCTTAAGTATAAGGTAAAAAGTTTGTTTTCTACCGCGCTTTTACCGATGTTCACCGCTTAACGGCTGTAATGATAGTAGCAAGAGGCAAAGCTCCATTAGATACCGCACTTTTCTATAAAATATCCATCCGAAATACGAAGGGAATTGTGTTATTAAGAGCAATAATTGATTCACAACATGGCGTTAAATTATTATCTCTATGAGTAAGTAAAAGCCTTTCAAGTTTGAAATTATCCGGCCTATTTTGAAGCTATTTTACTTTATTGTCTTGAAGACCGGTTATGAGGGAACTGGCGACTTGTCGGAGAGCATAGGAGTCGCAATCATTTAAAGGGGGAAAAAAGAACAGAATTATTGAACCCATATTCCCACACATCAGGAAGGCAAGAAAAGATAACAACAGACAAACTGTTTTTTGAGGTGTGAAAACATTCACATACTGTCGAATTCTCATCGTCAGTCGGCTTTTAAGTGCTCCCGGGTTTTATTTCAACCATACCTTCACGACTAAAACACACTTAATGGTATTTGAAATTTAATAGTCAAAAACTTCCGGTAGAAGAGGAATAACGAAAGAGATAAAAAAAAAGGACAAATTGAAAATGATCGAGGGAAAGAAATAGGATGAATCACCTGAAATATACTCTGAAATTGTATTTTGTTTTCAGTTCTTATTCTTATTCAAACTGAACACCTAAGAAGCACTTGTGACTTTTACTATATAAAAGTATTAAATATCGACATCCTGCATGAAGGGAAATAGAACAACGAATTACAAAGGAAAACGAGAAAGAAAGAAAGAAAGAAAGAAAGAAAGAAAGAAAGAAAGAAAGAAAGAAAAAGGAAAACTGAATTAAAAAAGAGAATGAATGAAACGAACGAACGAACGAAAAAAGTAAATGGCTAAAGAAAATAATAAGAAAATAAAAAAAGAAGAACCAGAGAACAGATAAAAATCATTAACAGCTGATATCTAGGGGGGAATGCGATTTGATAAAGTCAGCCTTACATGAGTTACTTGCCATCTCAACACTTCATAAATCCAATACTTATTTCCTTTGTCCTTAATTTTTGCTAAGCCCAAACATGTTTTCGTAATGGTTTTGAATTCTCTAACATATATATCCGCGACTGAGAGACAGAATATGCCATTTTAGGTGAGTATTGTCCAAGGTTTCTAGAAGGTAATATTGAATATCTAAAGAGCATATCCAGAAGTAGATTCACAGTTAAGGAGTCTTTTGTTCAGTAAGAACATGCCTCTCCGAACTAAAACCCACTTGATATTACGTTAGTGGCAAAGCATGCGGAAACGCTTAAAGCGTGGCTGAGAAAAACTATATATTCCAGTTAGATGTTAAATTAAGAAACTGCATGCGAAATGACAGCTACAGTTGAAAGTTATTGTTGAGGTAAGAGAATTGAAATTCGCTTATTGTCGTTTTCGTTTTTGTTGTTGCTGTTGTTGTTTTTCGTTTTTTTTTTTTTTTTTTTCTTAAGATTTTTGAAAAAAAAATCGCTATAATTTTCCAGATAATGTGGTTTTACTGTTGAAATTGAGCGCAATTTTTCCCTTGATGAAAAACAAATAGTGTTATCTTTTAGAGTGAATGTCGTTTGATCGATTGGGAAAAGCTATGATAGAAGTAGTGATAGTGTCGTATGTATGCAGTAATCGTAATGCGCACAGATTTGTATTAAATCACGGCTTATCAGTAATGTATCCTTGTCACCGGGTTTGAGTCCCGTCGGGTTCGTTGTTGAATGTGAGTAGAGTGTGCTTGTTTACTTAGTTATCTTTTGTGCTTCGATGGTTTTTCTCTGGGTTCCCCACTTTTTCTTTCTTCAACAATAAATGAACTTATAAATCCTAATTGTATCTATCGGCTGCTTTATCAAGTGGGTTGTAAAACCTGTTAGGCTTTTTAAACCAACGCATTAAAGCCCCTGCCGGGTTGCATTGGTGAGAGGCGGAGCATTAGCAGAGCACGTCACCCGCGCTAAAAATGTACCACTGACGTACTTTTTACGGATTCAATACTCCGTAATGGCTAATTAAGATTTAGAGAAAAAGATCGAAATATCCAGAACAACGAAAAGAAACAACAAGTCAGATGGTTACAATATAATAGGACAGCTTGGATATATTACGTTCTTGTATTATATTCGTTTATGATCTAGCATTTCAGTATTGCCAAATTGAAAACTGATATGGTTTCAGTCATGTTCCTCCAAGAACCCAGCCTTAAGCGTTGATATAAGGTGAGATAGAACTAAGCCAAAACTGTTGAACAACGCTTTCACGGATACGATATTCGGGATTCCATTCTAAAATGTATTCTTAAGGAAAAACGATTTATGATGTAAAGACTGATTCAAGCATAGGTGGTAACAGACCTAATTGTGTTTCTTTCTGTCTTTCATTCTTTTTCTTTTCATTTTTTTCCCGGCTACAGAAATGCAAAACGCCATGTTTTCTTTCTTTCTTTCTTTTTATTTTTTTTCCATGCGAATGCAACTGAATGGGCCAAATAACGATTTCTCAATCATGCACTACTCGCTAAAGCACTAATATCTAAAGAACGAAATACTACTCAAGGGCATGACAAGTGGACAGGTTCTAGCTATCCATTCAGGGGGTATCCATTAATGCTTCTCATGATATTTTTTTGGTCACCCATCGCCATTAAGATGTATCATCTCAATCACCACTCGCTAAAAAAAGAAATCTAAAAAAAGAAATACTGCTCAAGGACATGGCATATGAGCAAACCGTTAATGTTACACGGGCGTGATTAATAAGTAAGTAAATGATTCCTATCCTGTCAGAGTCACTGACAATTTAAAATATAAAAAACTGTTTCATAAGTAAATCAAGTAGCAAAAGCTGATCATATATCTCTCTACAAGTATATTACCCCCTTCAGTAATATAACCGATTATATAAATACACAACATCAAGTACAGTACTCCAGTTTCCATTTAAGTTAATCCCATTTTGGCTTCTGAGAAGATTGCTCATTGATTTGATTGTCGATTCTTCCGGTGTCAGTTCTGAAGTCATTTGCCTTCAACATACATCACTTGAATAGAACCGTATCAATCAATGTCAACAGAACTGTTCATTTTCGGTGTGAGTGTTTTTGTCCCATTTCTCAGCATGTGTTCTTTGAGTGTATAGTTTGTTAATTACCGGTTCGATACATCATATATTGTTGATGATGGAGCTCTAGAATTCTTAATCTGAAGTTAAAACCAAACAGAAGCATCAACTGAAAAGGTATTTATGCTTATTTTTTGCTCAGTTACATACTCTATAGGATAATCTATAGGATAATTATTGGCATTATTGGTTTTGACAGAAAAAATTGAACAATTTGATGGTGGTCGCGTCAGTGGATTTCTTTAATTAGTTACTGAAAATTGAGTAAAAAAAAAAGAGTTCAGTTCATCAAAAATTAAATTAATTATTGGTAATTTTGCTAACTTGTTGCCATTCTTTATCATTTTTCCTTTGTTTTCAAAACAGTGTTCTTGTATTATTTTCATCATTACATATCACGACGATAAGGAATGTGGTATATATATCTCATACAGTAACAGTGGATGCCAATTACTGTGGATCTACACAAATAAACCCGAATAACTCATTACAAAGGGTTGTTTCAGCTATTTCACATGACCACATGTCTGTGGTATAGCATGCTTATCTCCTTACCTCACGTCAGTAATATAACCAGATTCCATTTTGAAAATGGCGAGCTATGACGAGCAACAGTAACGTAATGATTGGCGAGCACTTAGGCAGTATTGGCTGAATTGAGAAATTGAAATTAAAAAGGAACTTTTTGTTGATATCAAAAGGATGAAAACAGCGTCATTATTCATTAGTAGTTCTCGACATCAGAGAGAGCTGTACTTAGTACGTGTACCTTCAATGATAACAAAATCGTTCCCGCTTAAAGTCTAGCTAATATTGCAGTTCATCTTCTATAAAGAAATATTGCACATTATTATCAAGTAAAAAGTCAGTTAGTTAGCCAGGTATGTTGAGTTGACTATCGCTGATCAATCTATCTTTACCACAGGCTACAGGCTCCGGTAGAAGAGATATCGCCGAGAAAAAACTGCCTTCAGGGTGATATTCTAAATATAAGTGAAGAGTTTGTAGTGATATTGACGTACAGTACTTGTGAACATCTGTTTTCTTGGCCGACTCACAGAAATATCACACTATATGATAATACTTTTCAGAGAATAAGGCTAGAAAAATACATTCAAAATATTTTGTCTTGTTCAAAATATGAATGAGAGACGATTTGCTAGGGAATTTAAGAAATAAAAGACTGACTGCGTGAGACCATATTTAAAATCGACGAAAAAAGAACTGAAAGCTTGACTATTCTTTTAAGTTACAACAAGAAATTTCAAGTTGACTCCTAAATTCATAATTCGCTTTGTCAGGCACATATTTAAAGAATAACTCCATTAAACTAAAACTGCTTTTAGGAAAGCCGGTAGCCTATCGTAATTAAATATCAGATCTTAAATCATATTTTAATTTTAAATATTTTTCATCTTGTTTCAGCTTGATATTTGTTATTGTTTTTTCCCATACAGCTTGTCAGTCTTTACTTGTTTGAAGGGTTAATAGTATTCACCGGAGTTTTTTTGATGGCACAAATCCAATGAATATTAAGATTGAATGGCAAGCGTTCTTCATGCCAGAATTTCTCTAGTTTTCATTCATTTGTGCGGTAATCATATTGTTTATTAATTCAAAGACAAACTGTCACAAACACATATTTCATTTCCTTGCGCAAATCAAACTTTACTTTTAATTTGTTCAAATGATCCACCCATCTTTAAAGAAAGGCGAACAGAAATATTGAAAGACAATGGTAATCAATCATGATCACAATATGTTTTTGTAACGAGAACGAGCGAGACTCCACAGGAGGATACGCAAATCACACTAATATGATTAAGCTACGCTTTCAGGGCTTAAATGGATATTTTGCCCAGTTTTACTAATTAAGGTTTGGGTTCTAGAAAAAAAAGAGTGAATAACAAAGGCAGCTTACAATATTTGATATACTTATAAATCAGTCGATTGGGGAAGCATGCCAGCATGCATCAGTCTTATTGGTCACAGCCGTGCTGTACAAAATCTGATATCGAATTCAATGATAACCAGTTGTCAGTAGACACGAACTCGGCATCCAAGACATGTAGCTCTCCTAGTGCTAGGTTCACACGGAAAGGCAAATTTTAAATTCAATTTTCAAAAGCTGAAGTCTGGTTAAAACTTGGCTTGGTTGACGTCGGATTGAGGTGAGTAAGCACGAGGTCGGTACATCAACTCACTTTGCAACACCTCAAAGGACTTGGGAGCAATTCGTAGAGAAGTACAGTAAAAAGCTTTTCCATGCATTTGCCATTTGTTACATGTCGTGTTCTTATGCTGTTTCTCTCGTGGTCTACAGTACAGAGATATGCACACGCCTATTATATTCCTCAGTTATATATATATGCCGGCACACATATATACATTTATATACATATTAGAGACCAATATTACTTCAGTTGTTAATGCATCTAGATAGAACTGAAGAATTAAGGCTTTAGTTTGTTCAAGATATATTATATCACTAGTGCTAAGGGTAGTCTAAAAACATCATCTCTCAGCATGACTCAATTACAATATACTTTAAATCAAGAAGAGGAAGTAGCAAGATATTCGCTGCCGGGAAAAAAATTGTCCATGAAAAAGAGGGGCACAGTAAAAGAGAATTGCTCAAACGTCTTTCCAAAAGTAATGGACTCTATTTCCGTGAGCAACATACGGAAGCAAACTATTATAAAATAGCACCGTAATGGAAAAGACAAACTAATGTGAAACGGCTTTAATTTGCTAAGTTATTGAAGTAAAGTACTCTAAACTATGAAATCACTTTAAAAAGGAATCCATCGACCATTATTTGCTAAGTTATTGAAGTAAAGTACTCTAAACTATAAAATCACTTTAAAAAGGAATCCATCGACCATCTTAGCTTTTTATGAAAATGAGAGTGGGTATTCAATCCGATTCATTAAGTCTTAGAGGAGCTAGAAGACTATAAATAGCCAGTTGATATGTCGTTATATGCATGGGGCACATATAATGTCCTCTCATTCTCCTGGGTGGCCTTGTTTTTGGTTATGTTATAATAAATTGTGAGTCTCAATGACAGGAAAAGCCGCGAGGTTGGATATTATATCCAACTTATATATGAAACTTATCAAATTAAATGAGTTTTACGTTATTTTCACAGTTAGACTCGTGACGTTAACATGATTTTCGATGAAAAATCCAAGTTATGAATGAATTGACTAATTAGTTCCATCTGAGCTTATTTTCCTCACTATCAAAACTTTAATTTAATATTACGTCTCCTAATAAATATTCAAAGCTATTTTTGAGATTCTTCGCGCGCTGTGATTGGTCCATAAATTGAAACGCTTGTCTTTGTATCAAAATACAGATATGATGTTTTTGGTGTGGGCTTCTTCGCATCTTTCATTTATTTGTGTGAGAAAAATGAGTGTAAAACGCTTATCTTATATTGAAGAGTTCGATTACGAATATGTCTGAGTCAAGTTTTTTTCTTAGCAAATCAGCAAGTAACCTGGAAACGTCCAAAAAGGTATTCCAGTTTTTGGTTTTCAAACTGAGCATGTGATAGTATAATTTTGACAGAAATTTCAACTTTTTTTAAACACATTTTCTAATTTATCGAGAAAGTTGGAATACATTTATTTCATTTGCTTGATATCTTATCAACATCAGTATCAGGTATTACTAGAAAACAAAGGAATGGTTCGCAAGGGAATGACACACAATAGCAATAGAGAAAAAATTGACAATCGATGTGAAAAGTATTTAACTCTTTTTCGTCAAGTTCCATCGAACAATAAATAAATGAACTGTCCGACTTTGACGACTTTTTGTTCTTATAAAGGTTGTTTTAAGAATCTGCATTATCTTGATTCAATCCGTGACAAAATATAATCAAATTCTGGAACGGCCTGGCCTTAAGCAGTAAGATACTAATTATGAATCGATAAGATATTCATCGCGGAAAAAAAGGTTTGTGGATCGTAATTAACCACCACCCACTAGGTTCGGCTAGCCTCCCTTAACTTTTGGCATTATTATAACCTTAAACTCTCTATTCAACCAATACCAAATATTGCGAAGATATGAACTGTTTTGTTTTTCCTTTGTTTTATGTTCCAGAAGGTTTCTTTTTTTTTTTTTTTTTTTTTTTTTTTTTATATAGTAATAATCGTCCGTCTTCTATTTACCCGAACAAAACATTCATATCAGGAAAGAAATATCGCTGGTAACAACAACAACAAAAAAAACATAACATGTCTAGCCCTCACACTTGAACATCAATGATAAAGGTTTTCTCCGAAACCAAGGTCGTCTATGTAGACATAATTTTCAATGTCGATGTTTTTTGCGAACATGTAAGTCAGATAAAACAATTCCCTTAATGCGAGGGTGACCTGATGGCTTATCGTTGGCTTGATTTTTCATTTTTTATTTTTTATCTCATAACTTGGCGCGTGATTTTGTTTCATTAATCATCCTTAAATCTCACATCTTATAGACACACGAACCTTGCGTTCAGACATTCTAGTCTGATACGATACGATAATATACGATAGTATCACCGGATTCTAAGTGTTTTCTAGAAAGGAGATTTCTGAAGCTAGAAATTTTTATGTAAATGTTAGACAGCGTTTAATAATTCGATATTTTAATAGCCAATTACTTGTCAATAGCATGCCGTGAAGTTAATCGATGTTGAAGGGTCTGACTTTTATCCAAGTATTATTCACAATATCCATAGCACTGGCTTCAAAGCAGAAATCCAACCTAACTGAAATTGTATCATTTTTTGTTCAGTTCACAGAAAGAAAAAAGAAAGAACAGAAAGTCTGAGCAACATGAACTCACTATTCAACAACAGTACTTCAATAACGCAGGTGCAAAGCTGTACAGCAAGTGAAACTGATTCTACGACACTCAAGGTTATCAAGACAGTACTATACTTCCTTATCATGGTGGCTTCGCTTCTTGGGAACTTATTCATAATAATCATCGTTTACAAGAAGAAAAACATGAGACGAACAACCAACATCTTCATTGCCAACATGGCAGCATCGGACATCTTCATCGCTGTTGTCATGATTCCAACAATTCTTGCAGAACTGTACATAGGGCCTCGTGTATGGCTCATTGATGGAAGCTTTGGCACTTTCCTGTGCAAGTTCTGCTTCTCCTTTACCGATTGGTCGGTATGTATTTCAATTACAAGCCATGCTGTTATCGCTTTTGATCGTTTCTGGGCGATAGTTTATTCTCTTCGGCCATCACCCATCACTCCAGCTCGAAGAAAGTACATCATTTCTCTGATCTGGCTTTATGGCTTTGCACTTCATACGCCCAACTGGTATGTCTACCAGCTTCAGAAGGTAGGAAACAAAAATCTCTGTCTTCCTAACTGGTCTTCATTGGAAGGCAAAGCATCATCCCAGACATTCTTTGCGATAATCTTTATTTTCGTAATATGTATCCCAGTTCTTCTGATGATCATACTCTACTCGTGTCTAATGGTATCTCTCAGTATCCATAGCAACCAACTGGCCGCACAAGCATCTGAAGTCCGTAAACAACGACGAAAAGAAGACATACGAGTACTTCGAAAAGTCATAGTCATGTTGACCGCATTTCTGTTGAGTTTAATTCCTATAACAGTGTTTGGATTGTTGATTTTATACGTCTGGGACGGTGAAATACCTTGTAATGCCTGGAAATTTTCGTTTACTGCCTTTGTTCTATTCGTTTCAAACACTGCCATCAATCCTTGGCTGTGTATCGGATTGCACGAGAGTTACAGACATTACATAAGAAGACACATTTTATCGTTGCGATACAAGATGTCGGTGACAACACCTCCTTCCTCCACCAAGCTGAATGAAATGGAGCTCAATACTCAAACACAAAGATTTGAAACAGAAAACGACAACTATGAAGAGCAGTCGCAGGGTTTCCTGCAATCCACTTCTCCAAAAGTCTTGAGAGTCTTGAAAACTACAAACATTACCTCTCTTCAGAATTCAAATGGAGTATGATGATGAGTTGAAAAGACGTTTGCGTAAAGTTTATTGTGCAATGAAATGAATACCAGCACAGAAATTGCTTTGTAAAAAATAAAATTGTATTCTGAAACGCAATGATGGTTGCTAGGCAACTGTTATCAGGTAAAATTCGATATTGGTAATGAAACTATATTCCGGATCAATACTGAATACTGACAAAAGGATCCTAATTAGATATTGAAGTCAAACTAATGCCGGAAAGAAAAAACCTGTTCAAGTGATAAGGTAATTGTCTAAAGGCGATCAACGCAATCGAACCTTATTCGGACACGTGACGTCATAGTTACTATTTTAGTGGATAAAGTGTGAAACCTATTTATAGCTGCCATGCCTTGTCGTTTTATTTCTTTTTCAGCTAACAACCAATCATAACCAGCAATATTATTGTATATATATATAGTGTATATATTGAGGTGTTACTCAAGTTTAAGTATACTATCTGCATGCATCGAGGATATTATTTAGTTAATTTTATAGCTTTTCAATTCCTGCGGTGACACTAGCGGCTCTACAAGAAAACTAACAGGTTTGCTATAATCTTTGTAGGAAGTCAGCCCTGATCAGAGGACGGGAAGGGGGCAATCGCCCCCTCCTCTCTTCTCCCCGTTTTTACAGAAACTGATATTTAGAATAAAATCTATGCAACTGAGAATAAAGCAGACTACAAGGTATCCAGTCCCGGACTCACTTTGTGTCCGCTCCAAGAAGCTGATCATGATGACGCGGAGAAAAGAGAGTCAAGCCACCTGCAGCTCATGACAGCTTAGCAGCCAGGAGACCACCACACATATGGGGTAGCCGCCTGGTTACAAAGCCTGTTTCATCTTCGAAATGGCGGAGACTCTAGTAAATCTTAGTCTGTCAGAGCGATATCAGTCGAATTTTAGGGAGCACTTGATCGATTCTATGAAGGACATGTATTGTTCTAAAATGTAAGCGATTATACTCTTCGAGTTAGCATTTTTGGGGAGTAAAATGATTTTGAGTGCGAGCTGGTCGCCACCGAACATTCCTGCCTGATTATTTGTCTTACGGGGATAACAAACATTGCTAAACTACCTTTTTAATAACCTCGGAAGACGATAATGTAACATGAAAACAAACTTATTAAACTACTTTTCTCATAAAACGAAATAACTTGTTGAGAGGGATAAGATTAAAGTTGAACTTCAAAATGTAAATGTTTAAAAGCAAATAAAGTTGGGATAAAACGTACCTGACTGATCAAGTTAAGTAGATCGATACGTACGATCATCGATGCTTGTCCTGCTCAGTTGTCATGGACACTGCAATGGGTTCCTGGCAATAGCTCTGTAACATTATTTTCAGCGTTATAAATGATTTTGATGCAGAGCCTTCAGGATGGCTCTATTGGCTTTGTATCTAAAGCGTTCTGCAATAAAAAAACAAAACGATGTTGTCATCATCATCCTCAACATCATAATCATCCTCATCATCCTCATCATCTTCATCGTTGTTATTATAACCGATGTAATAATAAAAATAATAATAATGATAATAATAATAATAATAATAATAATAATGCAGTAGCAGTAGCAGTAGCAGTAGCAGTAGCAGTAGCAGTAGCAGTAGCAGTAGCAGTAGCAGTAGCAGTAGCAGTAGCAGTAGCAGTAGCAGTAGCAGTAGCAGTAGCAGTAGCAGTAGCAGTAGCAGTAGCAGTAGCAGTAGCAGTAGCAGTAGCAGTAGCAGTAGCAGTAGCAGTAGCAGTAGCAGTAGCAGTAGCAGTTATTATAATAATAAAAGGTGGGTCTTAAGTCCTTTTTTAAAAGAGTTAATGCTATCACATGTTCTAAGTGATAATGGCAGAGCATTCCAAACAGTAGGGCCTCCGTGTACAAATGCGCGCTCGCCGAAGGTCTTACACCTTGCACAAGGAACTTGCAAGAAATTTCCAGAACCAGATCTCAAACTATACCTGGTAACAGGTTTAGTATTAATCAACTCCATGATATACACTGGGGGCAAATCCATGCAACGCCTTAAAAACTAGTAGCGCAATCTTATATTCTACTCTATACTTAATTGACAACCAATAAAGCCGCATGAGAACTGGAGAAATATGCTCAAACTAGGAATAAAACAAGTTATAACCCAACGATGAATTTTCGCGCGCTGTCATTGGTTCAAATGGGTCACGTGCAGGACGGGTATCAGGCGATATCCCCCGTCCGAAGTGATATTCGTCCAGCAGAAGGTAAAAACGTTAAAAAAGAAAAGAAAAAACCCGGAAAACAAAGAAACTCGGTTTTTACAAACAAGTGAGAGTAAAATACAAAGACTGGTTGAGAAAACTACGCCAGGAAACACGAAAAAATCAACAAAATATACTGTAAATGTCTTCAATGGTAAGCGCCATGTTTCGTGAATGAAGTTTTTGGTTTGTTTTCGAAATTGTTTTTATAAACTACTAAAAACCAACAAAGAATTCGACAACAAATGTCAAACAATAGAATAATTCAATGTCAAATAGCTTTCATTTACCAAAATAATTGTTTTTATATCCAGCGTGGAGACGAGAGAGAATTATTTTTTGAAAACTCTGGAGATGACGAGTCGATGCAGTTTGCTGAATTCATTTCAGTGAAGTCGTTGGGTTATAAAATAAATAAACCCCTCCTGGCTCACTGGAATATCGGCTGATAATGTCCTTGGATGAGAAATGGTCCTCAAAATATCACATTTGCCCTCGAAGCTTCGCTTCTCGGCCAAATGTTCTTTTTTCGGACCATTTCTCATCCTCGGACATTATCAGCCGATATCCCAGCCGCCAGGAGGGGTTTATTTACTAATTACCCTAGCAGCAGCATTAAGTACTTTCTGTAAACGGTCATACTGATATCTAGGAAGACCATACAAGAGGGTATTACAATAACTATTTATTTAACTCTTCATTACAGTGCGACGCGCCTACCCGTGGCCATTCAATAAAATTTTTTACAAGTTAGCCAATCAGCGAACGAGAATTTGTACTTTTTAAGATGAGTTCCACAACAGACGAACCAAAAACATGCCAAGTTGAAATAATTAAGATTGTTGTTAAAATTCGAACCCTTACCTCGGAGATGTTGATCTTAGTCTCTTTGTGCCTTTTTAATATGCCTCATTTAACAACTTCTAAAAGAAATGAATTAGGCAGTCACGGGTAGGCGCGTCGCACTGTAATATGTATTATTTCTTTCTTCGCTTTTATAGTCTTTATTTATAGATACGAATTTTGCCCCAATTTGCGTCCTGCGGTTAACATGAAATAAACGTGCCTTCACGACTTTCATACTCTTCAATCATTTTACTTCATCTTTCGATAATCTGAAGGCAAACATAGTTTGTATTCAAAAGATCGCAGGTTTTGACCTGTAGTACTCTTAGGCCGATATCCCTGAGAATGTAAGACAGAAATAGCAGTGCTCTACTACGCTGAATAATATAGCACTTGAAGTGCTTGATCAAGTTATACGATAAAGATTCGTTTGAATGAGCCCATCCTAACCCACAATAATGGAGAGAGATATGAGAAAGCAGAATTAATCATATGAAGTTTGGATCGAAAAAAGTATTAAAATATTTAAAATATTAAATGTGGGATGAACAGAATTCACAGTATCGAATTACGATATATCGTGTGACAAACTCGACCATCTGTACCTTCAAAAAACTGGTACTCAAGTACTTATACTATTAGTATCATTATGAGTTTCAAGTGAGACAGCTATTCAATCTCTTGAGATACGATCCTCGTGTGGGTGCTACATTCTCGCCAACCTTAGTACTTTATTATTTGCGGAGGTTTAGAAGAATTGCGCTTTTTAATTTAACACAGGTGGTTACCTCGCTCAGGTGGTAGCCTAGCCTATGAAGATGAGGAGAGCCTTACTTGCTTTATTCATTTGTCTTTTGATTATCCACGTGTCGGTAAAAGAACACTTGAACGTCATTAACACATTCAATATTGATTATTTGGTCCACGTGTAGGTCAATACATGCTGCTCATAACTGCGCCATCAACAATACCACTGGTAAGGGGTCGTAATTGATCAATCATAACAAGCTTTTCTGAATGAATTGTGCGGAAAATGTGTGCAGAAAATCAGGAGAATTAGGACCAACGAACAATGTGTTTTACAAATTTGAAGGTGAGAAATTTGGTCCGAATTTTGGACATCATATGCATGCTTTAGAAACAATTTAAATATAAATAGCAAGTACAAAGGAGGTAAGATTGGCAGCAGTAAAACTCGGTAGCTTCTGGGAATTCTGATAATCTATAAAACCAAATAGACAATGTTTATTTTTGATGGATGAAAAATGTTACAAAAAGTTAGTTCCCAGGTGATCTGGAATCTAGACACGCGAAGCTTCAAATCAATCAAAATCAAATCAGTTTATTGCTCATTAAATTACAGTTTGAGAATTTTTGAAATAAGAAAAAATACAATAAATTAGTTAACATGTATGTATAAAATAGTTTTTACAATTGTATATATATATAGGTTGAGCCTGAGGGCTAAATTAACTGGTAAGTTTTCTAGTTAGCCCCCAGTCTTTATGTTACTAAATTATTATATAAGCTAAGGAAATATACAAGAAAGTTAATTAAATAAGAAGAAATACAAAAATATCAGGTAGTGTTAATTTATGTTATTTACTCAGAATGCTGTTTTAGGAGTAGAAACATTTTAAGTTGTTTTGAAAATGAGAACTTACTAAGGGATTTAAGTTGTAACGGAAGATTTGACCAAAGGTCGATTGCCATGAAAGAGATTGCTTGTTTGCCAATGTTGGTTCTTACTTTTGTCTTATGAAGATTTTGCCTGCTTGCATACCTTGTGTTATATTTGTGCATATTTCTCGCATGTTTAAACATATCGTTAAAAATACTAGGTAATATACCTAGCTATATACCTAATAAGCTTTGTTTGTCATAGCGAAAATTTCTAAATGTTTTCTATTATCTCTTGTCAAAATGAAATATTTTCCACCAACAACGACGAAATAAGCTTTTTTCTAAAAGGTATTTGGCGAATCTTTGCACGGGTGAGTTTTATTTATTTATTTATTTATTTATTTATCTATTTTTTTTTTTTTTTTTTTTTGAGCAAAAGCTCTTGTAAATCGAGCCGAAAACCTGGAACTAGGAAACATTGAGCTACGAAAAAAATGTTCGCTGATTGGCTAATTCCTTCAGCATGAGAGAAGCGAGATCAACTGGTTCAGGAGTATGTCATAAATGTGATAAAACAACGATGACTTCCGAAAACGTCTGTTGAAAAATTGACCATAAAACATTCAGGACTTTTTAAATGTTTTTCCATGTGCTTTCTTTCGGTGCATGAACCTTTTCTTTGACGTTTGAAATATATGTAAAAACAAATAAGTTATTTTCTTGCAAGGCCAGGTCTTCTGTGGCGTAAGGTCCTTCAAATTGAAGGATTTAATAAATAGCCGTTTAAACCACAGCAAAATTACTCTGTAATACACTGAAGCACTTACTGAACTAATATATTAATTTGTTCTCCGCCACAAAACTGTGCTATCGGGTGTGAAACTTTGCAAAACAGAAGACAGGAATTCATTTTTGATTCCTCAGTCTTTGTTGGTCCCACGTGTTGTATATAAAGCAATCAAATAGCAAACACCAACGAAAAAGACCTTCAAGGTCAAATTATCCTTTAAGAAACCAAGATCAGATCAATCAACACCCACTCACACACACCTACAGACAGACAACTGCAAATACAGTAGATGGCAGCTGCCACTTGGATCTTTTATCATCTTTATACATGAAAAAGCTGTCAAAAACCTTGCTAAAGGGATGTTTAAATAACCAATTATAACAAATAACAATGACCAGTAATTAAAAAGAGCTTTAAATATATGGCATTCATGTGAAGCACTGAATAAGCCGCCATGACAACCATCAAACAAGTACGTACTGGCTAGACCTGTGAGGAAGTAGAGAAATTTCATTGTCAAATATCAAGGTTTGTTATTTTAGCCCCTTGCTTTGTTAAGTTCGCTTGTAAAGTCAAATGCCAAACTAACATTTTTGTAAAACGGAAACTAAACCTGAAACTGAGATGACCAAGTAGTTCTCTCAGCTGTACTTAACAATTAAAAGTAACAAGTAAAACATACAGCTTTATCTGTGCTCCATTCAGTGATAAAGCAACAGGAAGTGATGTAACCACGAAAGAAGAGTAAAGAGTTGTAATTGTCAATGCTATTTTTCTTACTTTTCCTTGCAAAACTTAAACCGCACGCGCATGGCGTCAGAAAACGTGCTACGTTCACTTATCAAGCACAGTTTTTGACAAATCAGCGAGCACGTACTATCGATCCAAACTTTATGAGAAAACAAAATATTGAAATATCATCACCAATAACAGCGCAATCAGCTTCATCATCATCAAGTATCTTCATCACTACTATTATCATGCACAACATTCATCATCATCATCATCATGTATCATCATGCATGTACCATGATCATCATCAGGTATCATCATCATGTATCATCATCATGTATCATCATCATCATGTATCATCATGCATGTACCTTCATAATCATCAGGTATCATCATCATCATCATCATCATGTATCATCATCATGTATCATCATCATGTATCCTCATCATCATGTATCATCATCATGTATCCTCATCATCATGTATCATCATCATGTAGCATCATCATGTATCATCATCATGTATCATCATCATGTATCATCATGTATCATCATCATGTATCATCATCATGTATCATCATCATGTATCATCATCATCATGTATCATCATGCATGTACCTTCATCACCATCAGGTATCATCATCATCATCATCATCATGTATCATCATCATGTATCATCATCATGTATCCTCATCATCATGTATCATCATCATGTATCCTCATCATCATGTATCATCATCATGTATCATCATCATGTATCATCATCATGTATCATCATCATGTATCATCATGTATCCTCATCATCATGTATCATCATCATGTATCATCATCATGTATCATCATCATGTATCATCATGTATCCTCATCATCATGTATCATCATCATGTATCATCATCATGTATCATCATGTATCATCACCCTCATCACCTTCATCACCAGTACTTGTATCATTATCATAGCTCATTATCAAGATATATGCAGCTTGATATATATATATATATATATATATATATATATATATTTAAAGATTAAAGATTAAAGACTGTCTGAAGATCGCGTAAGCGTGAAACTCCGAGTAACAGCAAAATTTGTGTCTTGTCTTTGATCTATCTACAATCCATAATCTATATATATATATATATATATATATATATATATATATATATATATATATATATATATATATATGCGATTGCACCAAATAAAGTGTATATTGCCAGTATAATAATAAAATTAAAAACATGTACTAGTATAGGTCATATACATTTACACATGTGTACAGACGTACGTTTTGTATATTAGCCTACACCCTAGACGTCAAGTGACAAGCTAAGCTATATTTTGTGTTTGTACTCAACTGACAAGTGAACCTTAACATCACATCCATGTGGCAGGAATTCAGAACAGGCAACCTCACTGACACCTTATTTATTTTTCTTTTCCACAGAAGGAAACTTTTTGATTCACATATTTCAAGCGGCTTCGATTCCCGGCCAGCTTTGTCGAATTTCGTAAGTCAAATGATCAACTTGCGTCATAGACCAATGAACTGATAATGTTTTGATAATTTATCACGCGTTTAGTTTAGGTTGATACGCAAGAACGCACAAGATAACATCTTCCAAGAAGGACATCTGTACTTTCATTCAATCGATAGAAAAACTATAAAAGGTTCTCAGTAACCCCATCAGGTAAGCACAATCTTCTTTCAGCTCGACATCTTACACTAAATCTTCATTCATCAATCAAATTTTCTTTCCATCAATCCAAAGTAAGTTATTTGAATATTTAATTATATCCCTACTACAATTGACCAATTTAAGACCCGATTTCCATCGCACTTTTCATTTCAATCCACGATAAGAAAGCTACCCATGAAAAAGACCTTAGAACTCGATTTAAAACCATCGGAAAGCGATTGAATTACACAATTAATTCCAATACGAGTTCTAGTTTATTAATTGCCGTCTGAAAGCCTTTGAGTTTCGTGAATCGCCAATTGGTAATTATTATATATATATCCAAATTAATGGTGGTAATTGATGGTACAGCGTCAACAACTCATGATTATATTCTATTCAGCATATTATCTGACAAGGTATACTTTGATGATGCTAAATGAGCAATTCAGTATATGACCTTTTCATTCTAGTAGTTTTGAGTCCAAGCTCAACAGCTACAACAAGATCAACAATAAGTTGAACAAAACAAGTTGGCTGAGGCTGACACGTAGCACGGCAGCAGATATCATACATCAAATCAAGTAATACAAACTATATATCATGATCTTTGTTAAACATCTAGTAAAGCAGAAGTTAGTTTACTTATTCTTCTGTTTCTTTTATGTAATTATCAGACAAACAATATATATTCATTGTTTTAATTTAATACTGCCACAATGGCGGCCAGTGATAGCTTGCTGAGATAATATATGTACTTCCTTCTCCACCAAGAAGACCAAGTGGTCTGTTGCTGAGTCTTAAGTTGTACATCACTATACTTAGGCTACAGCTACAGCTACAGCTAACAATAATCTATGTTCTGACTGACGTTTCGACAGCCTGAGCGGAAGTTATCCTCAGAGTCAAGTAAAGGATAAAGTCAGACAGGTCATATTTATACTACGTATAATCTGTATATAATCAAAGTTGTTTTACAATCATGACAGGTGGTTAGTATAACTTAAGGTGTAGGCACTGAGGGTGGTCACTGACAGGGTTTCTTTACGTCCTCAGTGGTTCTTTTTTATAGTTATCGTTCAGTTACAGCCAACCAATATAATATTTGAATAACAACCAAGATTCAGTACATCTAAGGAGGAGAGAACAGGAAATAACTTTGTCACCCACGCACCATATTGTGATTATTTCAAAGTGTTGTTCAATTCAGATGAACCCTATACACACAATCAAGCAATAACTACAAGCAAAAAAATGATGAATATAGAAAATTGTGTCTTTTTGTGCTCCAGCCAAATTAAGTGAAACTCAAGTCAAGGTTTGCATACAAGTGGAAATGCGTTATTTCAGCAATTTATTTTTTCTTTGGATTTAATGATTTACTATCAGTGGCTGCTTTACTCGAGAAATCATATCAATCATCGTACAAAACATATGCACATTCAAGACTTTCTATGACTTTTTAAATAGATAACATAGGATTTCACTATTTTAGAGTCAACACCAAATATTCCAATAAACATAAAGGCTATGAGTCACTAAGTGACTGTAAATGATCGATCCGTTCCCTGACTTATAATAAGCCCAGCATATATGTTGTGTCAGGGCTCGATAAAGTTTTCCGTTAAGAAAGAGGGATAAATGGACCATTTGTTGAATGCTAAAACGCGTGGATTTTGAAGTGGAAAACAAGAGTCTATTTCACCACTATGGCGGGGATCCAGGCCTTGTTATTATCATTATAATTATTTTAATGGAAGTGTGAAATTTCTTTTTTTCTTCCAACGACTGAGTTATTTAAACACAAAATTCTTGAAGGAAATGTGTGAAAATATTCAAAAAAAAGGCAAACAAGTTTGATGGTTCAGAGGGCATACACGTGGTCGATATGCGTCACTAGAGAGAGACACAATGTCCGCTGTTGTTCTCGGTCCACTGAAGTGGGAAACATAAGCAATCATGCGAAGGCGTCATCAAATAGTAAAAAGACATTGGAGACAGAAAAATTTGCCAAAAGCTCATATGTCACCCTGTCTTCTTAAACAATCAAGCCACTTGTCTCTCTGCATGCACGTCTTCATGTAAACAACTAAGGGCTTAACCAAAAATACACGAGTATTAAAAGGGCCTAACCAAAATTCACGAGTATTAATATTGTCTGTAGTGAAAAAAAGGCATTAGAATTAGAATAGTTCTGAATAAATGCACATTTCTCCTAAGTAAAATCATGTAAGGAGTGCTGGTAGTCAAGCTTATTTGTCCCACGTTTAGCTGCTGTTTTCTGGCTGGTTAGTTCCAGGTGTTTAAACCCAAAGACGTCATCTTTGTAATTCGTGCTCCTATTGGTTGTCTGGATGTTATATCTTTACCTGTACAGTAATTTTGCACTTATTCTACCAAAGTATCTCACGTCGTACTCTTCTTCTTCTTGTCATTTACAGCTGGATATGATGTCACAGAGGAACTTTTCAATTGCGAACCATTCAAACATCACCAATACAACACATCAGTTGCAGCAAGAAGCCTTTGCGTTTAGTGCACAGACAAAAGTAACGCTGTTTTCGATCCTGCTTATGTGGAGTCTTCTCGGTAACATTCTTGTCATTGTGGTTGTCATCGGCAATAAAAACTTGAGGACTAATTTCAATTGCCTGATCGTTAACATGGCGGTGTCAGACTTGTTCATCCCACTGGTGATCCTACCATTAAAGATAGTTACGGCGATGAATGGAAAAGAATGGTTAGTGGACGGTCCTCTTGGTGAAGCCCTGTGCAAGCTGTGTTACTTCCTGACTGATATTACTTCTGTAGTGTCAATTCTCAGCCTTGTCGTCATTACAGTCAATAGGTTTGTCTCCATTACATATCCGATGAAGATTGGAGTACTCCGAGGAAAGACAAGCTGGTTTCTTCTCGCCTTCACATGGATAGTATCAATGGCTCTCTTCTCTCCATACTTCTACACTTTTCGACTGAAAAAGAATCCAAGAGGTATAACATACTGTATATCGCAATGGAGTCCAGCCTTTGATGACCTTGCAGCACGGACCATCTTCATAACTGTCGTAATAGTAGTAGCATTCTTAGTGCCTCTAACAGCCATCGTCGTGCTGTATTCCTTAATGCTCTACCAACTTAGAAAAAACTCTGAGAGAGTAAACCATATGTTAAATAACCGTCAACTTCTCTCTCGCCAACGCAGAAACAAACATATTGTTTATATTTGCATAGTGATTATTGCATCTTTTATTTGTTTTGTTGGACCTTTTTTTTGCTTCATGTTTGTAGTAAATTTTATTTGGCGTTGGGATTATAAGGGAAAATTCGCAAAGATCGATACAATTTTCTTTGTTGTTCAATTTTTAGCGTATCTTAACACTGCTATTAATCCTTGCATTTATTTTGCGTTTTTGAAAGATTATCGACAAGGTTTGAGGAGGCTTTTAATAGCTTCTACGAGAAAATCAAGCTCGATCCTGTTACGTCCCCGGGCTTCCACCAAGGTTTCGTCATTCTTAGAATATTTTCCTCTTGGCAAAATTCGCCATAAAAGCGTTTCAATCTGAGGTTTATAAACCTTCTCATGTTACGGTGGCAAGACGACTTGCCAAATGGAAGTAAAATGAGACTCAGTCTTAAAGGTACAATGACAATCACTTGTATACAGCCTGCCATAGACTAGTCTATCATGTATGAACTATCGTATATCTCTTAGCTATAAATAGAAACGACATAACTAAAAATAGGTGGCTAAACCTATTCACATTACATCACATTACTCACTTCTAAACCTATTCCATTAGAAGTTGGTATTATTAAGTACAGCGCATGTTTGGTTATTCCTTAGTTTGTTATTACTTCGGATAAGTATCATATTAACAGCGCAGTTTAAGTATCATCAGTGTAATATATTACCATTTAAAAAGTGTTTATGAATTTAGTACTGTAATAGTATTATTAGTTAAGACAAGAGCATCAATATATTCTAAGATTATCTAAGATTATTGATTTTAATTCCGATTTGATATTGAGAGTTTGTAATTTCAGAACACTGTCTGTACAACTGTATCATAATCATGATATACACCCTATGAAAAAAGAGTAAAAGACTGGGAATGAGCACCATGAATGATCAATGATTTCAAAAATATATTTCGATTACGAGAATGAGCATGTCTAAATTAGTAATTTGGTAGAGTTCTGTTGTTATATATTAAGTCACTGCAGAGTTCTAAGCATTTGAAATGTACCAAAAACATGAAAACAAGGCTGATAGGCCCTTGGTTGTTGTTTCCATACAAATCTTTCTAATTTCAAACAGCTGTAGCTTCTTATGTTACTAAATTGAAATTCTTGAAGATTAATAATTTCGATATAATCTTTACGATGAAACCAACGGTGTTTTTGATAACTGATATATCCATGGCCACGCCTTTTTTCATAGGGTGAAAATGAAAAATGAAGTGTTGGGAGGACATTTTAAATAGAAAATATTATTAGCTGCACATTAGTACGTGGTCATGAGATTTTGAATAAACAAGGAGCGATCCACTGAAAGGGATTGATAACTGCATGTACGTGCGTGTACACATGCAAGAGACATCCTGATTAAACACATTGTCTTACTGAGCTCTAACTCAATGGCATAAAGATGAATCAAACATTGATAATATCACCGGCGACAAGTATGAATGCAAATAAATATGGAGTCTGTTTACTGAATTAGGCGAGTATATTTACTGACCCCATTAAAGTTTACAAAGGGTCTGGTTTGTAACTGAATATATTAAGAGCAATATTGTATGGTCATCAAGGTACTACTCACCAACCATCTATCTGATCGTAGCCAGCTTAATTACTTTGTTTCTCTGGTTCTTGTTTGTCTTGCGGGTTTTAATATAGTTTATCGTTTGCTAACATGAAGTCAGAGTATGCTTCCAAAGACACTGTAATCGAGAAAAACTGCATTATTATGTAGGAAGGGAGGAAAATAGATGTTTAGTACAAAAATTAAAAAAAACTCTATATTTAAGTGTCTAGTCGTTCTAGCGATTTCGCACTTATTGCAGACACTTTTCACTCACACACTGCAGGGGCGTATCCAGCCAAATATATAAGGAGGGGCTTGACTAAATGCTGCGAATGACACTGCAAAACTTGGAAAGATATTTTAAAATGTGCTTTCTGTTCCACTTCAATATTTTTAGCTGAAGGGGCCTACTGGATCCGCCCCTGCATTACCACTACATTCAATATTCTATACACATAACCGCTCACTCACATGTTGATTTTTACGGAGGGAGGAAACCAGAGTACCCGGAGAAAACCCTCGTAGCACAGGAGATAATAACACATCACACAAACTCAATTTACATATGGCGACCGCAGGGCTCCAACCAGTGATCCGAGCCTTTGGAACCACGTGGTGAAATACGACGCGTTAGCAGCTAAAGCCACCCATGCTACCCATAAAAAAATCTGGAATGATTACACTGCGGGCTATGAGCAAGAAACTAAAACCAAGAAACTTCCGTATAAATTTGTATTTTAAGTCAGAGACAAAAACATTTCTAATATTATGCAAGAATCCTTACTGCAATCAATGAATAAACAAGAAACTGGTTATGTACTGTTTAATATACGAGCATGCAGGAGTGTTTTATTGGGTTTAAAACACGAGGCGAAGCCGAGTGGTTTTGGACCCAATAAAACACGATCTGCGAGTTTATCAAACAGTACTTTAAAAACCTCTAGGTGTATGTTCGCATGTTCTACTGATTTGTTTACGAATGAACCAAGTTTGACAGAGAAATTCATTATTATCATTTATCATTACCTATTAGAGCAATCATCAGTGTATCAATATAATTTGTATGAAGCAAAGAAAAACTCTAAGATGCCAGACGGTTCATGAGTCTGATTTTAATGAAAATATCAGAAATAAAAATCAGTAAAGTATTTTGCTTCGTTATCAAATCGTAAAATCTTCGAAGACTCAAAGTTAATTTCGGGTAACTAGTAAACCCTTTCCGGACTGTCTCTGGTTTATCACGTGACTTTTCCCTCCGCGAAAAGAAATATTACTATGCGCAGATTAGGAAGAAGTCAAAATTACAGCGCGAAAGTCTTAAATTAATTTTGTATTTGATTGCTCCATATTTTGTATTTTTCTGCTGAGAAGAGGAATGCTTGGAATAATTCGATTATATGGAGGGCAGAATTGCGCTCGAATAAAAATAATAAAATCAGCATGACTTTTTCTCCGAAAATGAACGCAGTTTTCTGAGGCTGCACGGCTCCTTTAATTTTCCTCTAAACTTTTAATAAAAACTATAGAATGAACAGCAAACCCATCCATAATCAACAACGCCCTCTGTCTAGAGGAATTGTCTCAGTCTCAATTCACCATTGTACTGGCAGTTGTTCGTACGTTAATTCATACTCACTGACATTAGTCAGCCAGACTTGTCACGAAGTTTTGTCGTTGAAAAATGCATGTTGTCAGGGGCAACGTCAAAAGCATTGAATTATATAAAACTTTGGTCGTTCCAAGCTCAACTGAGGAACGTAGTAATAGGATCGCAAGCACATTATGCCTTGCTTGGTTCAATCAACAAAACTTAACTTCATATTAATTATTAATTGATTTTTTAATAATTAAAGAAAGAAATGGAATATTAAAGAACATTCTGCCGCTGAGAAACAATCGCTTCATTAATGGTAAGCCAGCTTTTTTCTTCCTTACAAAAAGTCATCATCAGAAGATGTTTTGTTTTCATTTTTGATTTAGTAAGAAAGAGATGAGATAAAGCAATGGAAAATTGAAAACATCCTGCTGCTGAGAAACAATCTTTTCATTATGGTAAGCCAGCTTTCTTCTTTACTCCTAATCCCAAAATCATCATTTGAATTAAGGGTACATTGTTTTTGTCAGTCAAGCGTCCAAAATGAATACTACTGACCAAAATTTATTGAAATGTCTTAAATATCTAAAAATAAAAACTTCTTCTTTTAGGGTCCTTTTCTTTTTCTTTTTCTTTTTCTTTTTTTTTTTTTTTTTTTTTTTTTTTTTGAATTTCAGAATTGTCCCTTGTATCTATTGTTTGTTTTATCTTTTCAAAATGAAGTGGTTTTTCTTGTGATATAATCTTGAACATAAACTATCTGGTGTCATATTTCAAGTAAAGTAAGTCCCAGCTTTAACTAAATCTCTGATTAAAAAAACTCGGTGTAATGTAGAATTGAATAAAATATCCTCATTAAAATCGTATATATTCTAACAAGTTGTAAAATAGCCATTCCATTTGTCTACATGCTTTTTCTGTTTTCCTTTTTCCAGTATGTTTTTATTTTATTTTATTTGACTTAGCCTACTCTTAACGATGTTCGCAGAAATAAAAATTAATATATTAACGAATCAGTGAGAGGTTCAGTAATTTTCTAAATTTAGAGAGGCTAGGAACATATTACAGGTTTTCCCCAATTACGAAAGATCCTAAAACCTAAAAATTCTAAAATACATGATTTATGCAGAATTGAAAAATGGAAGTCAGTTGACACTAATCGTACAAATCGTAGTTGGCTAATAAATTTAAGTAACAATGCGCGTAAGAAGTAAGGCACCTCTCTATTGTTCTGCGGCAATAGCAACTTCCCCACAAAAGAATGTCTTAGTTTTCAGACTGAAAGTATATCAACCTATAGGTAACACATTTTAAAAATAACATGTGCAAAAACTCTGTTTTGCAACAAAGTTTCTTTTGTACTAAAATATCTCGTCCAATCATAAGCGCTCAAAACAATAGCCAAAAGACGTTTATGATTCGATATGTTCCCCACATAGACATTTTGATATATAAAGGCTCAGGAAATCTTAGATGAAAATCTAGATATTCATGCCAGTATGTCCGCGGTAGAAGACGTAAACGTTGAAGTCTTTCGGTGTAAGGAACATCTGTGATGAATGGAAGGTATGATAATGTATTTGGTAGCTCTCCTTTGGACCCTTTCGATTTTTCTAATGAACTCAACCTCTTGTGGGACCAGACTTGTGAAGAGTATGAGAAGTGACACCTTACCAAAGAAATGTAGAGAACACGTCTGGCTTCGGGTCCCTCAGGTCATAAGTAGATCTTCATACTATTCCTAATAACTTGCTTGCCTTCGCACACAGAGCTTGGACTTGGGGGCTCCAAGTAAGCTTGTTGTTGACCAGGTGTGAGATATTACAGCCATTCTCAGACACACGCGCACTGTTGCGAATTTTTCTGTCGCGACAAGTTGGTTTTTGGTGGACGTTATGGTGCGAATTATCCCAAATTGAACGAGAAACCATATGATTACTTGTTAATAATATGCATAAAAAACCTTACAAACATTACCGTCCGACATTAAAATAAGAAAACAAGAAAAAACTCTGAGCGCACGCTCAATGACGTGAGATAGCGTCAGCAGCGCGCGCTCTTCAACTGAAACTGGCAAAAAAATTATTCAAAAACAAACAAAATCACAAACTTTTTAGCCGTTTTCACCGCTTAAACTTGTTCCTTTGCGATCGGAAAATGCATAGTCCTGATGCTTAATAATGTTATCAACAGCAGAATAAAAAAAAGTTTGGTTTCAAGACCGTTTTCGGAAAATGTAATTTGCACTGTGTAACATTTTTTTTGCACTGTGTTACAGATTTTTGCACTGTGTTACATTTGAACTGCACTGCTCTAAGCCAATCAAATTCGAGAATTTTTTTCATGTATATTGTTAAATATAGTAACTGTGAAACTGACGGTCAAGGCAGGGGCGGATCCAGGATTTTGTTCAGGCCACAAAGTCAGCCCAGGGGGGTGCAGTCCTCAGAATCAAAGAAAGAAAACATCAAAAAGGGGGACAAAGCTGCTCCGAGGGGGTGTGCACCCCCTGCACCCCACCCCGTGATCCGCCCCTGCAAGGTTGCTAGTTTGGTCCTCCTTTCGCTCGGTTGCCAAAAACCCGCTCTGAGTTGCGCATATTCATTGAATTATTTAGTGCTTTTAAAAAGAATGCATGCAATTGCATCTTTGTTGTCTTCACTAGTTTTTAATTTTTTCTTTATTGATTCCTTATATTTATATTTTACTCTCATTCTTTTCCTTGATAGCCAGTGATAATGGATAACCAATCCACTCTTACCAACTCGACGATTCCTCAAGGTGAGCCGACGGTTGACCTTACAAAAGTTGTCCTGTACTCTATGCTGCTTGTTTGGTCTTTTATTGGTAACATTCTTGTAATCGCTGTTGTCTTTTGGAATAATAATATGAAAACTATATTCAATGGAATGATTGTGAATATGGCTGTGTCTGACCTGTTTGTTCCCTTACTTGCGCTTCCCTTGAACATTGCTCAGTCATCTAGAGGAAACTACAGGGAATGGTTAGTGGACGGTCCTCTTGGTGAAGCCCTGTGCAAGCTGTGTTATTTTTTCATCGATATTTCACCAGCTGTTTCGGTTTTTAGTCTGGTCATCATTGCTGTCAACAGATTTATCGCGATTGTTTTCCCCTCATTGTTACAACTATGGAGCCGAAAGATTCAGATTGTATTGATCGTGCTTACTTGGATTTCATCGATGGCACTCTTCTCTCCATACTTTTACACATTTCGCATCACTGTTCACACCAATGGATTAGTTGAATGCTTTAATACGTGGACTCCAGCGTTTGACGACATCCCAGCACGAATACTGTTTAATTCTATCATTATTATGGCAATATTTTTCATTCCTCTTTTTACCATTACTGTGTTATATGCAATTATGTTGAAAAAACTGCTCCAAAACTCAAAAACTGTTGCCAATTCGCTTAACAAGCGACATCTTTGCTCTCGGGCTCGAAGAAACAAGAAAATCTTCTACCTTTCCGCCACAACAGTAATTACATTTCTGATCCTTTGGGGTCCAATCTTCTGCTTCTTACTCACAATCAATTATATCTGGCGTTGGAAATATCCCTCTAGCAAGCTCTCTGTCGTGAATACTACTATCTTTGCTTTACAGTACCTTGGATACTTAAACTCTGCTGTTAATCCTTGTATATACTTCGCTTTTCTGAAAGTATATCGTGAAGGATTAAAGAAACTTTTCAGCGACAAATCAACAAAATCGTTGAAAAAAGGGCAGAAAAGGAACATCAGCAATCAAGCATCTAAGATATGAAAGTATATTAATACAGACTCGAACCTGTTAACCAAGAATCAGCCAACCAGACTGAGGAATAGAAGTATATTGAATACAGACTCGAAATGAACCTGTTGACCAAGAATCAGCCAATCAGCGACTGAGGAATAGAAGTATATTGAATACTGACTCGAAATGAACCTGTTGACCAAGAATCAGCCAATCAGCGACTGAGGAATAGAAGTATATTGAATACTGACTCGAAATGAACCTGTTGACCAAGAATCAGCCAATCAGCGACTGAGGAATAGAAGTATATTGAATACAGACTCGAAATGAACCTGTTGACCAAGAATCAGCCAATCAGCGACTGAGGAATGGAAATATATTGAATACTGACTCGAAATGATCCTGTTGACCAAGAATCAGCCAATCAGCGACTGAGGAATAGAAGTATATTGAATACTGACTCGAAATGAACCTGTTGACCAAGAATCAGCCAACCAGCGACTGAGGAATGGAAGTATATTGAATACAGACTCGAAATGAACCTGTTGACCAAGAATCAGCCAATCAGCGACTGAGGAATGGATGTATATTGAATACAGACTCGAAATGAACCTGTTGACCAAGGATCAGCCAATCAGCGACTGAGGAATGGAAGTATATTGAATACTGACTCGAAATGAACCTGTTGACCAAGAATCAGCCAATCAGCGACTGAGGAATGGAAGTATATTGAATACCGACTCGAAATGAACCTGTTGACCAAGAATCAGCCAATCAGCGACTGAGGAATGGAAGTATATTGAATACCGACTCGAAATGAACCTGTTGACCAAGAATCAGCCAATCAGCGAATGAAGAATGGAAGTATAATCCATACCGACCAGAATCTACTGTATACTTTCTATTTTTTTAGTTAAACATCTGACCATTTAGTTAAACATCTGACATTAGGTGAGCTGTTCAGTTATTTATATATATAGTTTGAGTGATGCGTCTTGACGATAATATGAAGATTTATTCTCGTCATATGCTAATGGCTGTGACGTCCAATATCATCATTAAATATACCAAACTTCACTGGTACAGATAGATTACATTTGGAGAGCATCACTTGTTAACCCATGGCTCAAAATTATGGCGAATACGTTTCTTCATAGCAGCCAGTGTTTCGAGTTACAAGGAACAACAAAAAAACATAAATGACTATTGTGACGTCACAATCATTAGGATATGAGTATAAATTTTGAAGTTTAGGTGTTGTTCTTTGCGTGATATTAACCTGGCTCCTAGTGTCCATCCATTAATACCAAAGTGAAGCTAGCCTTGGGTTGCAAGCCTTGGATTCATATCTATATTTATACTAATTTTGTAGTCGGCCTCGGATTGGAATTGTTTTACAGCTCAGCTGAGTCGTTCAATCCGACGGCTGAGTACAAAGTCAGTAGAATAGGTGAAGAGCCACCTAGTGGATCCTATTGAATAAATTATTATTATTATTATTATTATTATTATTATTAGTAGTAGTAGTAGTAGTAGTAGTAGTAGTAGTAGTAGTAGTAGTAGTAGTAGTAGTAGTAGTAGTAGTAGTAGTAGTAGTAGTAGTAGTAGTAGTAGTAGTAGTAGTAGTAGTAGTAGTAGTAGAATCGCCGAGAATGAGCCGTGTAATTTACTTAGATCATAAAATATCATAGATAGAAAGCAGAGGAGAAAGTCTAACATAAGATTATTGGTAATTTTGCAGCTGTTCAGTTGTGGAACAGAGAGGATTCTAATAGAATGACCTGCTTGACCTCCCCCGGAAATGATTCTGAATCTAGCTAGCTAGCTAGCTTCAATTTGGTTCCATTATTATATACTTATTGTACGTTCGGACGTTCTAGCGAGAAAAAAAGCAAGGTCATGACCCAAAGCTATACGCCTGATACATGAAGGAAACACCAGAACCAAAGGAAATGGAATGAAATTTTATATTTTTGAACCCCCTTAGGGATCGTTAGGGATCGTTAGGGATCGGCCATTATTTATCGCCTGGGGTACTTGGACAAATGGAAGGGGTGATCAGCTAAATATTGACAGGTATAAAAATGGGGAATCAATCAACAGCAACCTTAAGTAAGGGAATGAGTTATATAAAAGCAGGTGTTTTTTTTGGGGGGGGGGCAATCTTTATACTGTCGGATATGCAACAAATTCCAACCCCCTACCCCCCCCCCCCCCCCCCGGCGATATACAATTGCCGGTCCCTCTATTTCCCTTTCCACACGAGATAAGATGCCATCGCTTTGCCTAGAATTACAAATCATCCCTGAAAGTTCAACAAGGTGATTGATTAATTGAAAGTGTACAGGAAAGCCACCGGCTAGGGTTCTCACAGTATACACACATTATCTTTATCGGTACTATTACTCTTTTCATTATGTTGTGTAGTTTGTTTTGATTTTGCCGGCTATCAGATAGTTCATTAGTTTTTTCTAGACTGTACACAGTATTTATATCTGTTATCAATACAAAAAGCGCCTCTAGAATCACTTCATCATATCATTCTACAATTACCCTGAAGTTTGATTAAAAAAAAAAGGCCTTTAAGTACTATTTTTGTCTTTTTTTGTGTGCTTGTTTACTTTTTTGCGGACGTGCAGTGAAATATCTTACTTAACGATCTCATGCAATAAAGCTATAAGTAACGTTATACCCAAAAGTATCGGAAGAACATCTAGCAACTGAATCAGTGTAGTAGATGACCGAAAATGATCGAGCAAAGTCAGATCGTCTCTCGGAAGACATAATAATTGTCATTGTTTCTTCGTCAAGGCTGGTCTTCAAGGAGGCCGAAGGTGTTTGAATTTAAAATTGTATTTCATGTTGTGATAATAAATGAATAAATAAATAAAAACAATTCGAAAGACAAATGATATAATTAGGTGTTTGTCGCACTAGAGGTAAACTAGACCTTTTATATTACAACCAATTGTCTTACTATTCTCATGTGCAAATACAAATTTGAATAAGAAAGAAAATTCGCGAATCATCTTGGTAGTGGTAGTAAAACGACGCCATCATGCAAAAGGCCTATATAAAGTAGATATTAAATAGAACTAATCAAATGAGATGGAAGAGTAGCGTTCCATGGCCACAGAGCACTGACAATAACAAAACATTCGAATCCTTTTCCATTTGATTTTGTTCCCATTTTTTATCGACTAACAGGAGGGAAGGCCAAGATGAAACCCAAAACCCTGACCTCAATTAATACTTCCACTTAATATCATATACTCTATCGAAGACCAAAATAGATCAAAAAAGATCAAATCTTATCGTCCAGATGCACGTTCGATTCCCTGGGGGAACGTGAAGAGTTCCTTATTTCCGTATATTGTGTCGATAACTCGACATAGATCAAACTGATTGTCTTCAGTGTCTCGCGCAAGCACGATATGATATTAGAAGGTAAGCATATTGGTATATGAGCCTTTACTGAGTGTGTATGTCAATATGATATTAGAAGGTAATCATATTGGTATCTGAGCCTTTACTGAGTGTGTATGTCAATATGATATTAGAAGGTAAGCATATTGGTATATGAGCCTTTACTGAGTGTGTATGTCAATATGATATTAGAAGGTAATCATATGGGTATATGAGCCTTTACTGAGTGTGTATGTCAATATGATTACTACCCTATAATCACCACAGTATATAATTTGTTTCAGAGTGTCTTAAAGCTGGCCACAACTACAGTGAGGTAACAACATGTTATTATCATTTAACCATGATTTAGCCAATAGCCCTGGTCAATCTAGATCCTTTGAAAACACAAAACCTAGCTCTTTCTTTACCTGTGACTTAGCCTAGATACAGGAGTTAATATATAGATATCTGTACTCATGCAAAATGAGGAAAATAAGCCGAAAATTAGTATTTAACAATCCATTAGACAAATATAACTTCTAAGTGTAATAATATATATATTATAAAAGCTAATCTGGAACTTGTCATTGCGAAATGAATCCACTTATACAATACGGAGGGCAAGAAGTATCAATTATCCCAAGGAGTTCTGTAAGATACGGTTCTCAATTACAAGGCCTATCATTTACAAGATAACCTTTAATGAGTCTATCCAAGAGCACTAGGACAAAAGTCATTTTGTGAATATTTTTTTGAACTTTCTTTTCCGCGTAAAAAAAGCAGAATTACAGAGCATTGATTTTGTCTTATTTTCGGAGGTCAATAACTTTTTCTCTCATAGTTGTCTTGTAAGATCCGATAGTCTCGTCTTGATGATACACTCATCGTAAACCGCTGGTTCGTCTGTGCGGCGTACTCCGTCTACGATAAGACTGAGCTATTTGTTTACACAGCGCTACGGCTTTTACTCTACCTAAAAGCGTACCGCTCCACATCCGTTGTGAAATCAACAATTAACGGCTCATAGCACGACATTTTGTTGATCTATTAAAAGAAAAAGTAAATTCTAGCTCATGAAATTATTAACGGCTGTAGAAAATTGAAAACTGCATGTCATGAGCCGCTTTTGGGCTAAAGTTTGTCCTAGTGCCCTTTGTCTATCTGATTATAACATTATATGTAAAATTATATGTACAACTTGGCTTACCTGATACATTTAACCGTCAGTAACGAGTGATGCCATTAATCTTTATACAAGGTCTAGACATGATTCACCATTCGACGCGGTAAATGTGATCTTAAAGTCATTCGATCTTTCTTCGGCTGGTATTCATATCCTGTTTCATCAATTTGACTGTATGTAGTTTCGATTGCTTTCGCAGTACTTTCGTTCTTCATGTAGGTCATATAATGGTTTTCCCCTTTAATAACCAATCTTTCTCCACAAATTCGGTCCTGTTAGCCAGTTGAAGTACAGTAATAACTGTTCTGTAAGAAAACCAAACCATTAGAACGCCGGCCACATGAATGATGTAACTCCTGATCTCACAGGAATGTAAAAGGTTAATATGGTCTCCTGGGGAAAGTTATTTTGAATTGGTTTAAATGATTTAAATTTACTCTATTGTTACAAAAGCTTTGGAAACAAATCACGCACTTGCTCATGCAGTTAAGCGAATAGTTCCTGAAAAGTCATCTTACTTTAAGGCGATGTTACACACGAGACAATTTGCCACGACGAATTTTCGCGCAACGCTATTTCAGGCAACAAGTTACGGGTTTCTGATCTGAAGTCAAACCCTCGCGAATTGTTGTCAAAAGTTGTCAAAATATCTGTACATTACCATACTTCGGAAAGATTTCGGAGGGTAGCCAAGCTCGGTCAAATCATGCATAGTATAAAGGAATTCGATGTTGTGCTAAACTGAAGACAATGGAGATCCCAGAGCCCCGAATCATCGAAAACTATTACATTGCTTCAATATTTAATCAACATTGTGTTTATTTTAGGCAGCCTTAGAAGTTATCAATGGATATGAAATTCGATGAGTCTGTAAAACGACCGCTTGAAAAGTAAACAGGGCGTTATCTTGAATCATATATTTGCAGTTCTGGCGAGATCGCGTTAAGCCCTTGTTACACGTAGTCTTTTTCTATGCAACTTGAGCCGCGCGAAAAAATGTTCAAGTTGCACGAACGTTTTTTAGCGTGTAACACCCCCTCGTGCAACATATTTTTCAAACATAAAAGTTGCACGAAAACTTGAAATTTTTTGCGCGCAATTCAAGTTGCATGGAAAAAGACTACGTGAAACATTGGGGACATATTATGATATAATGAGCGATGCTACGGCAAGTCAACATGAATTATACTCTTATATTTAAAGGGGCACTTGGATGAAAATCGATGAAAATGGGAAATGCCTTGAAACTTGGTTAAACTTATCTATATGGCCCCAATAGTAGCCAAGAAACATATTTTCTTCACAGTTAAAATTTGCGGATAATTTTTTTTTTTCAGCATCTAAATTGTGAGTAAATGACGTCATTTACTCAACCCTATTGTTCTTTTAGTTTTTAAACCAAAATTTCTCCACTGCGGGTGGCTCCCAGGCTAAAATTTTTGCAAATCTGGTTTTCATAATCATGATTGAGTCATATTATTCTTAAATACTTGAAGTATTCGGACTTTCAAAATATGGGGCATTTTCATCCAAGTGCCCCTTTAATATCCCAAAAAAATCTCCAAATTCGTCTTAAAGATTTCGATGAAGAGGAAGACAAACAAGCAACTCAAGGTATAGGTAGAAATAAAGCATTTCCCTAGCAAATGTGGTTGAGAGATAAAATTCGACTCCGAGTTAAAACAGGTGTGTCACCGTTACCACGTGATATATAATCCGATCTCCTCGAAAAATTCATTCATTCATTCATTCATTCATTCATTCATTCATTCATTCATTCATTCATTCATTCATTCATTCATTCATTCATTCATTCATTCATTCATTCATTCATTTATTTATTTATTTATTTATTTATCTATTTATTTATTTATTTATTTATTTATTTATTTCGCCATGTATGTATCTATATATTTACAATATAATTGATATTTTCTTTACAAATGGCAAGGGGCCTCCTGAAACCATCAGGCTTATAAGAGCAGAATCAATCTCTATAGGCATATGAGGTTCAAAGTTGGAAGGTGCTCATGCAAAATTATTAGGTCGAGTCACCTTAAAAATCCTAAAGGTGTTAACTAAAAGACATAAGTATGTGGAAGCCTATTAGCCATCTCAGATCAAGTCTAGCTTTTAAAATCTAAAAAAAAAAATCATATATCCATCTACAATAAAAAAATTCACTGCAAAGTAGATATGAAAATCCGATTATGATGAATCGCCCTTCTCATTTTATAATATGTGTTAAGGCCAAAATATAATATTTGAATGAGTAAAACGCGATCAAGTCTGTTTTGATGATAGGCGGTCAGGGTTTCAAATTCTCTGTTGCACAACCTCAATTTCGTGTACGTTCCAGTGTATAGGCCATTTGCATCTTTGTTATTCGAATTTGTATTCATTCAGTCCTTATGAGAATTGGAAGACAATTGGTGGTAATTAGTGAACAAAAGAAAGTGTGCGAGGTGTATTGGTAGTTGTAGTTAATGACGCCATAATCAAATGGCAGATTGTCTGTTGTATCCAATGTGGGTGTATTGTTAAAGTTTTGCATTCTTTCTTTTTAATTAAAAACAAAAGAAGGTTTAAACAAAAGGTGAGAAATTCGGAATAAAATCGCCTGCGCACTGATAACGATTGTTAAATTGTGAATTGGCTTATACTGATATTGAATAAATATTAGACTAACCCTTAGTAAACTCGAAAAAGGTCTATTTTTTGTAGCGTATTATTATCCATTGTTATCCATTATCTCAGATGTTCGTTCGCAATCAAAATCATCATCAGTAAATGGCTTCATGGGTTGTTTCCGTGATCTTCTTCGGAAGGTTATTTAGGTGATTTAATTGTTTTCACGAAACAGTCATAATATCACATGGCCATTTATGATTACCGCAAAGGAAATTACTCTCGAGATTAGTCTATTCGAAGCTAGAATTTAATGTACCTTTTGGCGTTTTCGTTAATTCTAATTTCTATTAAGGTTACTACAGAGGTTGCAATCAATATCCTCCACTTGATTTGATTACTTATTTTCACTGAAAGCAAGCTATACGTCTTTATTATTCTTGCCCAATACGTCTAAACTGAAGGGAAGGAATATAAGTTAGCTTAGATTTGCCGAATTGATGGCTAGGAAGTTACATCCTTTTATTCAGAATGAAAGGAAAGACAAGAGACATTAAGTCATATTTCCTGTTTTCACCTTCCATTAAAATCCTTATTGCACCGCTAAAAGTCTCGTTATCAGTGTTACAGCCTAAGGCAAGCAGACAGAGCTGACCGCGAGTCTTACATATGGTGAAATCATTACCCGAATAGAACAGGTTCATTCTCATTATTAGTTGTCCATGAAACTAGAAACTCGAAGAATCTGCAGCCTTGATTTTTTTCTTCAATCAAAAAAAAAAAAAAAAAAAGGCTGGTTAAATTTTAGTTCAAGAAAAATAAAAATATATTTATGGAAATAAAGAGGCTGGTCGATCTGAAATCTATTTCCAGGTTAGGATTCGGCTTTCTTTAAACTCATATCACCTGAATTTCTTACACACCTCAACTTGAAGACAAAGATAAAGACTTGACTTGGAGAGAAATTAACTATTTTTTTGAATTCATTTGTAGGGTCGATTTTTTTTTTTTTTCTCTTTTGGCTTGTTAGGCGAAATTAGGGAATTGCCTGATATTGATCTTCCACGAGCTAGTTGACGCCTGATTCAATTTCTCAAAACATCCATTAATTGCATAGATTATATTTCGCCTTTTGATATTGAAAACAAAAAACTTTCCACTTTCCAGATAAAGTAATCGGCAGAAAAGTCGATTAAGCTTTTTGTCTCAACTTTTTTGTCTTCTCGGTTGAAATCTCCATGATAAAAAAAAAAAAAGATATATTTAGGGATTATACTAATACATAGAGATATTGTAGATAGACTTCAATCAAGACTGGACCATTTTTCTTTTCAGTGCGTCTCAAAAAAACATTCGCATAACTTTTACACCCACTGTCATTGACTGAGTCTCCATGCAAATAAATAATGAATACTGACAATCTGATGTAACTATCGTCTATTCTGATCGGTCGAAATCTAAACTGAACCCATCACCTGTAACGATCTATCTTATTGGTTAGTTGGTTATTAGTCTAGTTATAAGATGATGCACAGTGATATACCCAATGACAGGGTATTGTAGGATTGGTATTGTCGTAAGGTCTATCGGTTCACCTGAGCTTAACCCTGAGGCACAACACACTAACCTACTAAACATTCAACTATTCATGAATGTAATATGCGGGTATTTGTATTTCATGATCAGTCGTTCACTGATAGGTAAGAGATTGTACATTACATTGAGTAAGCAGGTACACTATATGCATGATGTATCATCAAGGGCATCACTCTCATCATCACCATCATCATCACCATCATCTAACCTTAAATGCTAACATCGCCACGATAACCCACGACTACTGTTCAACGACGCTTTACAATTATAAATCCATGATATTAGAATATTGACAAGAAAGAGTAACAACAAAACTGGATATAACTACAAACAATAATTCTAGAAGACATCTACTTATCAAAAATTCTTCTTAATAAGAACAACGAGTTTTGGAACACACTACCAGAGGAAAATTACAAGCTCATACTAACACTGTTCTCCTACAAGCTGCTCCTTCTACAGTATTACACCTCATTCTTGCAGTCATCTTACACCCCTGACGATCCAAGATCATTGAGGACAATATGTGTTAAATGTATTTCTGCACGCAGCCTTCTCAGACCTTTGACATGTTGTATTTAAATCATGTATCTATTTCATGTTTTTTACTAAGGTAGTCGTCATATAATCATGAAATCCTAGTTTCGCGTGTCCGCAGTATTTGGCTTCAGCTGATGCGGTTTCAGTTTCCTACGCAATCTTCCTAGTTGTTTAACAAACGTTTATACGACCAACTAAAAGACAATAAAACGTATTAGGGATGTATAACTTGGAATGGCATTCAGGAAGTGTCGGACATGATCATACAAGCATTATTATACACGATTGAAGGTTACGGGCATGTCAAGGCAAAGCCGTGAGCAACTGCAGAATACCCCGCAAATCCTATGCAGTTGTCGGAACTTTTTGAAGCACAAGCCATACAACAATAGAAGTCATTGGTATTTGCGGGTGTTCTGCAGTCATATACGGTCAAAGCGAAAAGTCTTACCAAGCATGCATGTATATTCATTGTAATTTAAAGTTGACTCCGACTTAAAATGTTACATTTTTTGAACATACTTATCGGTCTAAACAAAGGCCTTCATCAGTGTGACTGAAGACGTTTGCACGTTAGTTTCTACACGAAATCTAACAAATCTACCCGATTGACTGGAATCTCATAAATTGAATTATTTTTAAACATTTAACTTGACAATCTCTGATTGGCAGCAAATGGACACCCCAGTGTATTTTTCGAATTCTAACAAATCCCTTGATTGTTTGCAAATGGCAATCTATATCAGTATAAAAAATTGAAATGTTTAAGATCTAACAAATGCCCTGATTGGCTGCACAGTGAATGCCATCTGAGAGAACCTTATCGACATGAGAGATATCCAAACCCCTCACCACCTTTTCAAGTCGGTGTAATCATGTATCACTTAAATATCTTCAAAACTAAAAGTATAATTGCAGCAATGATTGTATTTTCTGTTCCAAGGCATGAGCTAAACAGCTGATCATTTCCCAATGAGAAGGATGAACTTCCCGTTGCATTCAATAAGCCAATGACCTCACTCCTGCTAAACTGAGAAGTTTCAGTTTAAAAATACAAACATGACAAACGCTGTTCTGATCCATTCAACGGAAATTGAAAACGTTTCCTGCCTTTGACATTGTTAAAAATAATATTGGATTAAAATGCATTTGCTTTAGGAACCCGTAATGTCTCCAAATGTACAGTAGGTAAGAGCCACTTTGCTTTTAGTAGGAGAAAATGACATCCTATCTTCAATTCCCTTCACATTTGCGTCATCCAGAATCCAGAATCTTGGTTTGCGCAGTTTCGGGGAGGAAAAAATAAAGAATAAATAAATAAAAAATGGACAAACTTGTTTATGGAAAAATTAGAATTAATTGTCGGCTTCCTTTAAGTTCATTTCATGTTCACAGTAAACAAATTGAAAGTCTGCGGTCAAGAGTGGCAATTAGTAACTCTATAGACCCTCGGCGCATGGATGACGATTTTTCCTTCAGTACAGGAATATTAATCGTATGTTTGTTCTTTATTTGACGACAAAAAGTCAAATCTATAAGAGTAATTTTGTTTCGTGTAGAGACCAAACAACGACTAATATGATTTTTCTCTCTGCTAAAGACTTAAGAGTTCTGCTTTGTCACTGACTATCTCAATATAGATGAGTAAACAAGTTGGTATATAGTGTGGAAGACATAAATCATCTTAAAAGTTTTCAACATCTTGACAAACGTACATCCGACAAATAAGAGTTGCGATTGTTATCAGTACATCATGCCAGTTCCGTTTCATTTCTATCATCAACTTTATAAGATTTAAAAGCAGTAGAAATGGGAACTTAATTTTCTTCCTGCGATAAATGGATTAAATTTCCGACTTTCTGAAAGGTTTCAGAGCTAAGATTGGCATGTTAGTACCGAGTGAGCCTTCTAAAGGTGATTAAAACAGGTTGCAGCATTAAGATTAAAACTAACTAACTACAGTGAAAGCAACTACGAAGAAAATAATCCAAACTAAAAACAATGGTATTATGTAGCTCAACTTAGCTTTCTGTTATTATTCATTCGATTAGCTTGAATCAGTCAATTGGCTATTGATGTACCTTAACAGCCCTTTGTGCTTGGGAGAGTGGTTGCTTGCTTGTGGGTGTAAGTGGGTAGACAGAAGGTAAGTAATAGTGAAAAAAGCAAGATAGAGAGATAAATTAGTGATAACCAAGTTAAAAGAAAGAAAGCTACTAACAACTAGAAAGCGTGCAAAGCTGTTGACAGCTTGTTTTTGCCATTCAATTCATTCTTCTCACTTGTGTTCTTGGCTTGCTCGTGGAATGGTGTAGATTTGATGATTTAACACTACAAAACTGGTGTTTTATCTGCAGTTAATGGCTCTCCGCATCGTCAAGTGTTTCGAAGAGAGACGTAAGTTAGTTTCTTGGACGACTGTAAGTAAGTGAATACGTGATGATTGTATTTATAGAGGGTAAAGTAGCTTTCCACTGATGTAGATGACTTTACAAGTCGACCACTCCTTTTTTCTCCAGAAAACGAGTACAGGAATATATATATATATATTTTTGTGAGCAACAGCATAAAATTAGTGCTTTTACAAAATCTACTTTCGATGAGGATTAAATCGACAAATAATGTTGGTGCTTTTAATTTTCAAGTTTTGACGGTATATTGCATCATTTGAACTCTCTTATGGAACTGAAAACTGATCTCAATGAAATAGCAAGATGTAATACTGATTTGGTTCGAAGATGACATACATTTTTACTCAACTTATCCATACTCAGTAATTCCTGCGATCACGACAAGAGGGCCACAAGTTTGTTAGCCACAGGCCATTAAGTGTTAAAAGGACGATTTTATTTTATTTATTTAATGATTATTATACAAGATTAGTCTCTTTTATATATACATCTTTTATGTCGCTTTTAAGATCTCCCTAGGAACGATACTAAAGGAGGCTCAACACAGGATGCAAAGCAAAGAAATTCGCGCTGAAATATTCATATTGATTGGTGCATCTTACTCCAAAAAATAGGGAGGGGACACGGAAAATCAGCAAACCCAACAATATTTGACAGTCCTAAATCCATAGCAATGCAAGATGCTTGGACAAAGAAATTCATAACTGATCATAACCAGCGGCATATCATACATTCTTATAGAAGTAAATAGCGACTTGATGAGTAACCATGCAAGTCTTCAAGTTAGAATGCGGTAAAGTTAACTAGAACCAATTTTTGGCTTTTTTGGCTTCTCTAAACATTCATCTGACAATTTTTTTCTTGGACATTTTCTATGAAAATGTAATTATTTCAACGGACGAAAATAACTTTAATTCAGTAATTTTTTTCTGATATTTCCTTTGATTTCCCTGTTTCATTTTTGCAGGGCTCGGTTTCCCAGAGTACCGTTTGTAAGTTTTGATGCACATTGCAGATTAGGGACAAGGTCAAAACAGCTGTCCAAAATAGGGACCCGATCTTATTGATTTAGGTGGTGGGTACCGGTAAATACCCCCTCCCCCTTCAGAGACCTGTTGAAATACTCGATACTCGGGTGTCCCCAGTGACTATTTCTATTGAAAAATACGTTGTTTAGCATACATGAGAAAATTCAGTGCATTCATTTCTGCGATTTGACTTCTAGCTTTTTTTTTAGGGAAAAATTCAGGATTTCACTTCCAGAGGTGGTGGGTACCGGGTAACCCCACCCCTCCCCCCTGAATCGGGTACCGTAAGATGACAATTGTTTTGACCTTATCTCTAAATAAACATAGATATTCAGTTGAACCTAAAGAACGACATCCATGTGATTTCACTTCGTAATCTGCCAAAAAAAATATTGAGTAAGGAATTCCGAAATCCAATTTTGGTTTGCACTAAGAAGATAAAGAACTGTATTAAAGTTAATTACCTGGGTTTAATTCTAATTGAATCCTTAGCCGAGAAACCGCGGTTGAGGTGAGGCGATTAATCATACTTTCAATGAATTTTGAGATTTTTTTAAGTTTCACTTTTAGCTGAATTGTTCTCCTTGACTTGACCATAAATCTTGTGCCATAAAGAACGCACTTTTCGGGCTAAACATGCAGATTAAAAGCTGTGAAGTGTGCGATAATTATGTACGAAGGTACCTTTTAAAAGATGTATTTATCATCTTTCTGAAGGGAGTGGCTAGATATTTTCTACTTAAGATATTATCACCCTAAGCTACAATTGTGGCTTCCATGTCTCCAACAAGGCGACAGAGCAACGTTCAGTCTACTTTCTCCTGTAAAATTAAAAAAAAAATTTTCTCGATAATAACAGAATTTTAAATAATTGAATAATAAAGTAAGAGTCTTTTTTTTTCTATTCAGAAGTTGTTGAGTTAAAAGCACTTGAAAGCATCATTTCGAAATAACTGCCGTAATTATTCTAAAACCACACTTAAAATAAGAACCATTTTGTCATCTCCATCACACGCTTAGGTCTTAGTGCCAATTCAGGTGTGCTAAGTATACCGGGTATAATAAACAACAGGTGATGGATGACAATAGATTATTAGAGTTAGCATACTAATATATCTAAATCTGTGAACCTTGACGACTTTAACGCACAGCAGGATATCTGGCACTGTCGACCATCTAGTCGGCTACAACCTCTATGATTCTTGACGTAGTCTCAAAATTCCGAGGAAGTAGATCTCAAGACTTACTGGTTTTTTGTTGGTTTTTTTTTTTAATTTTGATGTAGAAAAAACGGAAAAGCTGCTAACTCCCTCAAGTGTCAAAACACATAAGCAAGATAACTTTCTTTTCAAAAAAACGTCGCCAGCTCAAGTCCAAACACGCCAGAATAGTCTAGTAGGTCATTTTGTTGAGTGTCAGTCAGTTGGTCAGTTCTAGAGGATCTGAAGCACCTTTTATTTATGATTTTTCTCCATTGTCACGAAGATGGAATCGGAACTACACAGTTACATAAAAACTTATTTGAAAAAAAACGACCTTAAACTACTGGGGATAGCGAGAAATATGGCCCTGAACCTCTTGGGTCTGATATTTATCCATTAATTCAAAAATTAGAAAGCACATTTGACCGAAATGGTCAACAAATCAACCTTTATAAATAATCACCTTAGACTAAGACACTATATTCCCCCCTAAAGCAAGGCTGCAAAACATCTGTCTTATTCTCACATTTTTTTCTTATTTTGTCATCTATATTTTACTATATTTTTGAGGTGTAAAAGTGATGTATTTTTTAAATAAATAGTTTACAGAATCTCTTGCGTCATACAATCTATCTTTATTCATTAAGTGACTAGCTAGTGCGCCCTCTGCTTCAGCCTGTGATTGGATGAGCTAAGAGTTGATAATACACAACACACTTAAGAAAACGGCAGATTCTAAAAAACAGCGACAATAAGACATCTGAATATTAGCTGAATAACAGGTATGTGTTTTTTTTTTGGCTCGGAGATAATTCGACATTACATAATTTATCCAGAATTTTCTTTCTGCTTGAGACAACCTACAAAGTTAGTATGAGCGCTTCTTATTAATCAGTTATAATTCAATTTCATTGCAATGCCGCAAAAACATATGTGCCTCAGTATCGATTGGATCATTCACTGCCATGCACTACAACTAGAGTAATCAAACCACCTGGATAAGACCCTTGCTAAGTAAGATGCGTTCATTCACACAAAATACTTAATTCTTTCACTGTCTATAAAAGGTATCATTTAAGCTGTGGATTGACTTGGCTTGAAGATTTCTAAATGTGGACCAATCAATCCATAAAAGAGGGTCCGGAAAATAGAAGACTGAAAAGTCAGGCTTTTTATAGTAAAAAACGCCTATATTTCGGAGAGAGGTTCATTTTATTCTACAATAACTCTGCATGGGTTAGTGCTAGATTGAGGTTTTACCGCTACACTAGAAAGCCACTCAAACAACAAGATTGAACAAAGCACAATGCTTATATTCGAACGTCTAGGACCGAAGAAGAAGTTTGTCTAGGGAAAAAAAAAACATTTTGCGGTTGGAACACGTTTTAGCTGTTATAAAGTGTAAAACTTAGAAGAAAGCACGATTTAATCTAGTATCCTAGAAAATGTGTGTAAAAACACATCCAAGCTCATATTGTTTAGTTAGTTTTATCCATTTATGCAATTTCGCTGGTTTGCCTCCAGTCAGGGACTTCGAAGTGTTTATTATAATTCTAGACTTGAATATAGAGTTTCAAGCGCTGTAGTGGCGTGGTCGAACGACCATAATGATTATGAAACAATAATTGGTCAAGCGGTGATTAGTGAGGTGTAATGATGTCTTTCTTTTTTTAAATTCGACGAATAATTGTCAAATATATTATTACACTTACGCATACACGCCTAGAACTACTCACAGGCTGACAAGAGAGGTGCGGATAGTAACGACTGCCTCAGAAACTTGTCATTCTATTTTCATGTATTATATTCACTGTTAGATGTTTTAACTATTTCTAATTTATCCACAACAGAAGACTTATTCGTGAAAAAGTAAACAACTGGTCGCAAACGTTAGCTAATGCAAACATTCTCCTATTTGCATTGACCTAGCACCAAATTAAAAATTAAAAACTTAGCTTCAACGATATTAAAAAGTGGAATAACTATTGGTATAATGATTATTTCTAAGGCTCACCAGGGTCAATATTTGCTTTAAAAAGCTGACATCTGCAGAGTTCGCTTCAGGTCTGTTATCGGCAAAAATAGCAAAGATCGATTTGGGCATACTAAACACATTCACACGTGGTTGCAAAAACAAATGGTGATCGGGGGAGGCACTACAGGCTAATTTATAACTAAAATATAATCTATTTATAAAACTATGGCAGCAACATGAAGCTCAAAAAATGACGTTTAGGACTGGCACTGTAATTGTATGAAATATATATGGATCATTTTAGTCCTATTTTCTTTTATTCGATTTCTGTTTTAACAGCTTAAACGTTGTGACGTATATCTCGGTCCACTGAACTGCTAAAAAATACCGCTAAAATAAAGCGAGAAACGTACTCAATGATTTAACTTTAACCAGAAACCATTAAAACTTTGTACAACAAATCCTGTCATAAAGAAAAAGTTAGAAAAATCTTTATAGAACTGTTTTTCGTTTTGCACCCGTAAAATCGTTTTTCCTTTCAAGTGATGCCACCCTTAAAAGCTCGATACACTTTATTCATCATTGACGTCATCAGTCGCTAATTTGCACATTTGGAAACCTTTTGAAAAAGACATATCAACAAACTGCAAACGCCATTCTGAATTTTTTAAACAACTCTTCCATGTAAGCGTTGAAACTTGAAGGAAATTTTATCGTTTCGTATAAATTTTGAAATTTATCCACCTAGTTGAGAGTTTCGCGTGCCTCCCCCGACAACCACCCACACCTAAATCTCTTTAGTATGCCCCAACGAACATTTAGCCAAGTTTAGTGCTTACAAGTACTCAAAAGTGCACGATCTTTTCGCTAACAGACCTGACTAATACCAGCAAAAGAGATCAGTCACTTGAAACTAATTCTAAATAATAATGTCGACTCTCTAAATATATTTGGTATAATTCTGCTATATCATCCGACTTGTCAAATTAAAGTTATATATATATACGATTAAAAAGAGTGATGAAAAATACAAAACGATACAAAAAAGAGAGAAATAAACTAAAGAATCATAACTGAACTTGGAAAAATCTAGAAAACACCAGCCAAGGAATAATATCAAACTGTCTTGAGAATATATAGGATTCTTTGTCAAGTCTCTGTTTAATAATATCTAAAATGATGACAAGTAGTCTTTTGTTTTATTATTAAACCATCTCAAAGGCTTTACTGATCTCGTGTACATTCCTCAGAAGTGACCGATAAAACTTCTAAGAAAACATGATTATAAAAAGTACTAAGTGTTTTTTGCTGGTGGTATTTAACAGTAGTTTGAATTAAGTTACATGTTATATGATTGTAGGTCGATAACATGAATGATGAAGAATAGCGGTCCAAGGATTGATCATTGAGGCACACCCCAGTTAGTTTTAATACTATCTAGTAGAGCAAAAGGAATTAATCAATGTTGTTGTTGTTCTTATTTCAGTGATCATTACTTAAAATGAACAATAACACAAGTTGGCCAAACAACACGCCAAGGGTAGAAGCCGCAGAATCAAGTCTGGCTAGTGCAGGCAGTACGACAAACTATACACACGTTATATTATATTCAATTCTACTTCTGTGTTCTCTTCTCGGTAACGTTCTTGTCATCGCGGTTGTCTTTAGTAACAGAAATCTGAGGACAAACTTCAATCACCTCATAGTCAACATGGCAGTATCAGACCTGTTCATCCCTCTACTCATCCTGCCATTGAGGATTATCGAAGAGATTAATGGACAAAGATGGTTAGTGGACGGTCCTCTTGGTGAAGCCCTGTGCAAGCTGTGTTATTTTTTCATCGATATTTCACCAGCTGTTTCGGTTTTTAGTCTGGTTATCATTGCTGTCAACAGGTATATATCTATCGCTCATCCAATGAGAAGTCAAGTTTTCAGTCGGAAGAAGAGTTGTGTTTTCATATCCATCACATGGATCATATCTGCTGTTCTCTTCGCGCCATACTTCTATACTTTTAGACTGTACCATTCTCAAGGTTCCACGGAGTGTTCATGGTCGTTGTCTCCAGATCCAGAAGACAACATACTAGCAACCGCAGTTTATTATTCAATTGTTACTGCCGCCATATTTGTTATCCCGTTATTTGCAGTCATCATAATGTACTCTCTTATGGCATACAAGATCAAACTAAACTCCAAGAATATTGCAGGGATGTTGAATGATAAACAGGCTCGCAAGCGAAGAGACACAAATAATAACATATTCTACGTATCAATAGTTATCGTTTGTTGTTTTGTCTTCCTATGGGGTCCTTACCATTGCTACGCTGTTGTCTTTTTCACGGACAACCTTTCGCCAAGCATTTCCAACGGAACTATTGGAAAAACGGTTATATTCGTGGTTCAATTTCTTGGCTATGTAAATTCGGCTGTAAATCCTTGTGTTTACTTCATTTTCTTAAAGCAATTTCGTCAAGGATTAAAAAATCTTGGAAAGAGCAAGAAAAGCCGTAGAAATGATAGTGTTACTTTACTATCATCCACAAGATTCAATGCAGCCAAGAGAGAATCTGAGAGAATTGAGATGGAGAAATTAAACAAGCTATAAGGATTGAAATCAAGATAACTGATGTAACTTACATTATGGAAAAACATTGAATGTTGATCACGGCCAACAAAATAGAATAATAAGACAAACTTTATTTGAAATTCCTGATTAGATAAAATGGCACTTTCGATCTCCATGGTGACTGAAGGGAATCAATTGGTGATGCAGGAAAGGGTTTCATCATCAACATCGAGTCAGGTCAGTTAGCGAAAATATCGTGCACTTTTGAGTACAAGCTGCAAACTTGGCACAAATGTTCGTTGGGACATTCTAAACGCATTAAGGGGTGGGTGCCAAAAAATGGGAGGCACGGAGGTCGTTGGGAGGCACGCCACACTCTCTACTAGATGGATAAACATTATAAAAATTTATATGAAACAAAAAGAATTCCTTCAAGTTTTAGTGTTGACATGGAAGTGCTTTTTAAAAAAGTCAGAATGGCGTTTATAGTTTTTTCCATATCTCTTTTTCCTTTCCAAATATGCAAATTAGAAACTGATGACGTCATGGGCTGGACAGAGTCAGTTTACAAAACATATAATAAAGAATTTCTTTGTAAAAATACGACAAAATGGATAAAACTTCACATGATTAATGGACTTTTCAAAACAGACATATGAGCGAAGCTTTAAGAGGATGTCTCTAAAAACCGCCCACTAAATTTCGATTGAAAAATATTTTTTTCTCTAAGTCTGGCCATTGAAAGACTTTATTGAGTTAATGTATGAATCGAATTTGAATACGAGTTGAACACGTTCGTTCGTGTGCACTCGTGTTTTTCTCGTGTTCAACTCGTATTCACCCGTGTTAGATTTGTGTGGAGTTTTAGACATGATCGTTAAGTGGTTCGAAAATTCACTCCGACACTCTGATAAACGGCAAAGCACAAAATTACAGCATCCACATTTTCCCTTGATTTAAATAAGCACTAGTTTTTGACTCACGGATACTCCGTAGGAGTATATGTGAGTATATGAAATCACTTTTGCATTTGCATGAAAAACCGGTGTAAATGGGTATATTGTTTAAATTCCTCCAGACTGCTTTGCGCGCTCTGTTAGCTGCCGTGATTCAAGGCTCATCGTAGTTAAGAGTTTATTTTGAGCAGTGTTCTTTGCGATGCAGATACTAACCATTAGACTCAGTTACTTAAAGATAATCGGCAGTATTCTCTGCTTGAACAATCGAGGGTTAGTAGCGAAATAAGGTTTGAAACCGGAATAACATAACAAATTATTTCGCTGTTAAGATTCCTCCACCAAGATTGTATATTTTTATTTTGGCGATTCTCAGATGGTCTCGTTCAATTCAATGTTCTAAAAAGAGCCCAAAATTACTGAAATAATGCTATAAATAACAATGAAAAATATAACATGCTTAATTTTACGCTTTATATGCCTAGATTTCTTGTGAACATGCCATTTGACTCTTGTGTTCTTAGTCGTTTGATATCGCCGAAAACCAACAAGCTAAGCTAACTATAGATATAAAGGATTTTGGTCAAATAGAATGGCCAATGATACAAATAAAATTCTGAATCTGTCTTGAAATACTATCGCGAATATTTCACCATTTATTAAAATGACTCCTTCTCGAGTAAACAACATTCATTTCTTGAACAAGCCTGGGCAAGTCTAACAACACACTTGACAGGACACAGGTACAGTCGTCTCAATAGACATTTCCGATTTAGCGGCATAGGCAGAGTATATTCCGCGTTTCTTTAAACACCAATGAGTGGCCGGCATACATCATATGCCTATACCGCTTATATGCCGCTTAATCGGAAATGTCTATTGAGACCTTTGATTTATTTTATCGGCATAATAAAAGCACGATAATTTTTAATGTCAGCGGTATCCCTTCCTAATTTGTCGGACCCCTGCGGAAGCAGCATTAACATTAAGTGCTGTGATTTTAGTGTGATGTTTGTGAGTAGTTTTCTTGAGTTTTGATACATCCTTCGTAGCTTTCTTCATTCAAATGTATTTTTAAGTGTTGTTGGAAAGGTTCTTTGGAAAATGTATTGCTAGACGAATCTCAGAAGGGAAAATTCGACTTCCTGAAACGCCACGTTATCAAGCCTTTGACTGATGACTGACCAGGAACACCTCTGGCGGTAGAAGTGTATGGATGTTACGAACGATAAATTTTCTCTCCGAGTGGGATCTACTGGACATTTTGCAGTCTGGCAGTATTTTAGCATGGCTTGAGAGGAAAAGAGGCTGGAAAGCAGGTAAGCGGTATTTTATAAAAAAATCTACTCGAACGATGCGATACCGATTTGACACTTCTTCTCGAAAATTTCTTCAAGGTATAACAATAGAAACGGTCATAACTTTTAAAAAAACGGGAACGTACACAGGTTATTGCTGATTTGTATAAATGAATGATAGAACTTTCGATTATATAGGATGGAGATTGTAGACTGGGGCCACTTTTTCAAATCAAGCTTGTAAATTTTGGTCATTTTCAGTCCTCGCTAAAAGGGTCTAGGGCTTACAAACATCTAGTTTTCCTGTTAACCGCTAAACTGATCGAATTGAATTTTTTATCTAGCGAAACTACAATAGTGTACCGGCTACAGATCGGTATTAAAAAAAAGTTCTGAAATCTACGGAATGATTTGAATACAGCGCTGTGAAAAAGTGCATACTTTTCGGTCTACGAGGGTTTATGACTGGCCACAGGCCGTCAAAATCTTTAACAGCTTTTAGCGCAGCCATAAAAGGTTTTAAAACCAAACCAAAATCGATTCATTTATAAACACAATGAAGTCTTTCAATGGCCTTCAGAGCCTTGAGAAAAAAAAAAATTTTAAACGAAATTAAGTGGGAGGCTTTTACAGAGACAGCCTCTTTTAATACTTAAACGTATTTACAATTGAAAGAAAACTGTGCCCAGACAGCTATTTCAAATAACACTACAAAATACCTCATTCTAATTAGAATCGTTGAAGAAATAGCTGTAATAATCATCCCTTATAGTCATGCAGTGGATCATTTCAGCCTTATTTCTACAGCCGTATATATATACATCATTTTATGACTGAAAAAAAGAGATATCAACAAACTGTAAACATCATTCTGACTTTGTTAAAAAAACTCTTCCATGTTGTAGTTAAAACTTGAAGGAAAGTGTTTCGTTTTCATATAAATTTTGATAAAATTTAACCATCTAATTGAACGAACGCCATTTCATTGGCACCCAGCCCTAACTTTGTTTAACATGCCCCAACGAAGATTTGTGCCAAATTTGGTGCTTGTGCTCAAAAGTGCACGATCTTCGTTATTTTTGTCGCTATTAAACAGACCTGACTAATCAGTCTACTTCCGTCGAGATCAGAGTCTTGTTCATCATTCAGCGCGCCCAAGTTCGTCTAGTATTAACTATAAAGCCAGTTCTCCTAGTTACTGTCTGGATACTGAGTGAGGAGTCTAGTTCCTATGATTAGGCACGGGCAAGTTCTTAAACGAAATTTAAAAGCGATAGACTGGACTGTTCTCAACTGAAAATAATATTTATCTAATAATCCCCTCTAGCCTCAGAGAGTCTCGGCTAGATTTGTTAAACTCCATGAAACGTCGTCATGTTATGACCCTACTAGTGCGCCAACAATTATTAACGCTATATATAATGGAAAAGGCCTTTCATGCCTTACAAATGTCAACACGCTCGGCTTCCATTGATGAGAAAGAGTTATCGATAATTACAGTAAAATATTTACATAACCGTTAGCAATTATTAGCTTCTTTCTCAAACCTTGTGGTTTTTTGTTTAGAAAGAGAATGGCAATTCTCAGCTATAATCACAGGTAGCCCAAGCTATGCTTCTGACTCTATATAGCTATATAGAGAGAATGTATGGCAGATATTAAAATGTATTCAAAATAAAATGATTTTCATCATTTATTGTTTTCTTGACTGTATATCAATGTTTTATTGCATGCTTTGTGTAAGGAAAGATTTCTCCTAAAGGACGTGACATAAATAAGAAACCGGAAAAAATAATTATATCTATTTAAGGTAGACAGATAGTTAACTGCGATGCCATAAAGTCTAGAGGAAGACAGGCATGAAAGTTGCGGATCAAAATGTCAAAAGTTTTGGTATCACGGCAACTAATGGATTAGGGATATAGAATGACTGTCAGCTTGTAATAGTGTGTTTGTTTGTTGACGCTGATTAGATCCAATTGCCTAATACAGGTGGATGTTGTTAGGAGACATCCAGTGATTTTACAGAGCAAACCAGTTTTGGCCCTGCGCAAGTTTGCACATGCGTACTGGGAATGGCAGCTCTGTTTACTCAACAAACAAACACTCGACAAGCTATTTCCTAAGCTCTGGCTTAGAGGTGTTTCAATAGAGACATCGGAATCCCTATATCGTAAAATACACTTTACTAGTTGAACTAGCGAATTCTATCGCCGGTTTGGCTAGGGCGAGTCTTGTGGACAAGTGCTCTTATTTTTGATCCAAGTAAAGAGTGGCCCTCAAGCCTTACGTCATTGCGACATGACTAGTTGTGCCCAGTTTGACTTGGCACAAACCGGTTATGTGACGTAAGCCCCTAGCTGAGCCCATATATACGAGTTTGCTAGTTGCTACTAGTCAGTCAGCCAGAGAGAGAGAGAGAGAGAGAGAGAGAGAGAGAGAGAGAGAGAGAGAGTCAGTCAGTCGAGAACAGTAGAGAGAGAAGTCAAGAGCAGCAAAGATAAGTCAGAAGAACTTGTAACATTCAACAAGAGTCTACAATAAAGGCATCAATTACGACCAAGAAGGCCTATATCTTTGTGCCACGAAGTTAGTTCCCCGCCGCAAAGGCAAAAACCTTCGTGTCATTTGTGGTGGTTTCCTGACACGGTGTGGTTGTATTTTTAGGTGATTTTAGGAAATTTCTACCTCCCTAAAGACGAAGTCATAATAACATAATATGAGTCCCTGTCAACAAAGCCGTATGTAATTAAAACTAGAGATAACCGAAAAGATATTCTATAGTTGAATAAAAACATCTACAGAATAACAGAATGGTCTCATATCATGTGGAATAATTACAGACTAA